>BMAU01017690.1:1200000-1624277 GCA_019973935.1 Trichonephila clavipes | reverse complement strand
CAATTTTTCAACCATTTTCACAAATGTAATTCAGATAGCTAATGATGATGGAGTCGATGAGGAATTGTTGGCCCGGGCTTTTCGAGCAGCACTCCCAGCACTCCGAAAACTTTCTCATCCTGACGATAAGGCCTGTGAAATTTTTCAGGCCAATGTCGCGACAATTCATCCTAACTTTCAATCGTGCAAACGTGCAATCAATCTCAACTGGTTTTTGGAACGCAAACGGTCTGCGCTCCAAAATTCATGAAGTCAGATATTTCGTTTTGGAGCAAAATCTTGATTTGTTTTTGGTCCAAGAAACTAGAACCTGGTCAGGACCCCCTGATTGCAAATTATTATCTTTATAAAGATGATCGTGTAATTTTTCCTAGAATTCGTACTGCAGGAGGTACAGCTATATACTGTAAAAGTAATTTCGTTCAAACCAGAGCCCCTTTATCGGGGATACAGTATATGGATGCTACTGCTATTGAAATTAAAATTAATAATTTCCCTCCCCTCCGAGTAGTTTCTGCCTTATGCTCGTTTTTGTGCGGAAATCAACAGAAAATTCCCCGAAAAGGATTTTCTTAAAATTCTAAACTCAGGTAATAACTTAATAATTGCTGGAGACCTTAACGCTGCTCACAAAACGTGGAATAACACCAGGTCGAAGAATTTTGGCTTTCCTCTTAAAAGAATTATTCAAAATTATCCCAATGCAAGGATTGTTGCACCTTACACTCCGACGCATATTAATTCACGTTCTCAGCCGGTAGTACGTGACTCAATTATCGACCTGGCTGTTTTCAAAAATATCCCTTTTAGTTATGACATTAGAGTTATAGATGATCTTTGTTCGGATCATCTACCGGTCATTTTAACTCTATACACTAACTCTGATACCATGAAAATTCTAGCGCAACTCTCCACTAATTGGGAGAACTTCCGATTCCTTCTTAAAATAAGCCACTTCCCATTCCGGTGTTTCCCAGCAATGAGCATCTCGACGTTGCGATTGGTCGGCTTGGAGAAAATATCTCCGAAGCACTTGTGGCTGCTTCAAAACCCAAATTTAACACCGCACCTATTAAATTTCCTCCAGATATTCACTCCAAAATTCGCCATAGAAATAGGGTACGGAGATTTTGGCAAAGATCTAGAGACCCTGCTCTTAAAAGTGAAGTTCGTACTATCAGCAACGAGATTGTCAGTGATATCAGACACCTCTCCCGTGCAAGATGGGAGAAAACAACTGAGGAGTTATCTCCCGAAACAGGCACTCTTTGGAGGCGTACCTAATTTCTTAAAACGCCTTTTCATCACATCCCCTCCCTTTAAAGGGCGCTCTCGACAGTATCACAGTTGCCCCGATTGAAAAGGCCGAGGTAATTGCTGACAGCCTTCAAAAACAATTTGTACCAAATACTGATGTGGAGAATCCTAGATTCTCTGCACATATACAAAGGAAGGTCCAAAGATTCCTTGATTCGCCTACCTGTATGAATCTGGAAAAAACATCTCCCTCTGAAATACAGGGATTCATTAAAAATCTCAAACCAAACAAATCTCCTGGTATTGATCTCATCACAAATCGTATCCTTAAAAACCTTCCCACTAAATTTATCATTTTCATTGCTTTGCTGTTCAACATGCTTTTGGAAAATTGCTACTTCCCTAAAAGTTGGAGGATGGCCGTGGTGATCCCCATTCTTAAACCCAATTCTGATGACTATAATCCTCAAAATTATCGTCCAATCTCACTACTTAGGAGCTTGAGTAAAGCATACGAATTCGTGATATTGAACCGTCTGAACCAACACTGCTTAGCCAGGAATGTTATTATTCCAGAACAGCATGGCTTTGTAACTAAGTGCTCTACAGTAACCCAGTTACTCAGAGTCACTGAATTGGTTCACACAGGCTTCCCAAACCATCAGGCCACGGGTATGCTAGTTGTGGATATAGCCAAAGCCTTTGACAAAATTTGGCATGATGGCTTAATATCCAAGATGATGAGACTTGGATTTTCGGACCAAATCCTAAAAATTATTCACTCATACCTAAACTCGAGAGAGTTTAGAGTTAGAGTCTAAAACTGCCTCTCCAGCGCTCGTCCAGTAAAAAAAGGAATTCCTCAAGGAAGTTTGCTTGGACCAAGACTTTTTAACCTGTATATTAACGGCATTCCGAAGGCTGACAAGGCCATTTAGCTATGTATGCGGATGACACTGCTATCATTAGTCAACACACTTATAATTTCAAAATTATAGAAAGATTACAAAATTACATCACAAGGCTTCAGCTCTGGCTCGTTTCTTGGAAAATCAAAGTTAATGCATCAAAAAGCGCAAGCCTCCTCTTTACGAAACAAAGGTGTATAGGAAACTTACCCAATATCTACATTTTTGACCAACCCGTCCCCTGGGTCACTGAATTAAAGTACCTAGGGTTCATTCTCGAGGCAAAATTGAACTTCTCCACCCACATCCGTGCTGCACTTCAAAAAGCGGCAGGAATGAGCCAAACGCTCAATTGCTTAATTTCTCGAAAGTATAAGCTCCCAATCAGACACAAGGTTTTGCTCTATAAATTAGTTCTCCGACCAATTTTGTTATATGTATCTCCCATCTGGGCTTCTGCTGCAGTAACTCACTTGAAAAAATTGCACGTTTTTCAAAATAAACACCTTCGAAAAATTACTAATACTCCCTGGTTTGTCAGAAACGAAATCTTGCACAAAGATCTCAAAATTGATCCAATTCTTGATTTCATTAAAAATCAGTCAAAAAAGTTTTTTGACAGATTACCTCTAATTCCTAACCAATCTATCCGAGTCATCCCTGCCTATCATAACTCGGTCCCAAGCTCTTCAAAAAGACCTAGAGCTGCTCTTCACCACATATATCAGCATTTTCCAGTCCTTAAAAGACTTCGGAGATCCTAAATATAGTCTTTGGTAACTCTTTTCAATTTTTTAAAAAAAATTCTCTAATTTTAACTTTTGTTATTTTGTGTGTGTGTGCAAGATTTCCTCTCTATTAAATTACTTCGACTTAAATCCTCATTCTTTTGAATCGGGCTTGCGTGGTAGTTTAATTCCATGTCAATTATTCTCCTTTTCCACAACTTTTGTGGATCATCTTTTATTTTACACATTTTCCAGAAGATGGCATCACATTATGGACACTTTCTGTGTCAACGCCTTCTCTTTTTGTTCGCTGTTCAGTGACACTCCCGTCATCACTACACGATTCAGAAGTGTTTGTCCTTTCCCTTTATTTAAACATCATGTACCACGAGCACCACGACATTAATTGCTTTTATTCTCCATTTCATCTTTTTTATCTTCCAAATTCCGTGTCTACTTTTTGATTTCGTTCCGTTAAGGACGAATTAGAGAAGAGCACAGATTTCTACCACCTCCCTCCGGGATGGTGCCTCATTGAATATGTTCCATACTTGCCAATTGAATTATTTCTCGCTCTCCCACTGGTAGTATGTCCTCAGCTACAGGTGAGAAGCTTTCTTTTAGAACGGCTCTGAGCTGTTGTTAATAATTTTGATAGTATCTTTTAAATTTAATGGAACTTTCAATTAATTCTTCTCTTTTTTTTCTTTAATTATGATGAGAGGGTAATACTGTTTTTGGTAAGGTACCTCGTATTTTGAAGCCGTGGGCCGTGGCTGAAAGCAGTGATTCACCAACAGGTGATTCTTCAGATGAAGAAGTTCTAGCAAATAATCTGCTGGAATTTTGTCAGATTCTGAAGAAGACGATGAAGAAATTGAATAAGACCCAGGGTGCAGCAGTTTTTACTCAAAAAATACAACATTTCCTACTTCAGGATGCAATAAGTCAAAAGTGATTAGGTAATGGAAAAAAAGAGGTGTCCAAACTGAAGTTCCGATTTTTTTTCATAAAATCTGGATTTGTTAAATCTGCATTTAGTCACACCAACAGATTTCTTTTTATAATTTATTGATGAAGGTATCATTGAAAATATTGTTTTTCAAACGAACCTCTATATCACTCAAAAGCAGAATTCAGTTAGGCGAGTAACTGTTAATGAGATATATGGATTTATTGGCGTACAGTTTTTATTCTGCTATCACAAACTGCCTAGGAATCATCTATACTGATCTTCGGATGTAGATACGTCAGTGAATGTCATTCAACAAACTATGATAGGTAATCGATACCTTTTAACATATTATCAAATATTCATCTGAATGACAATTTATCTATTCCAGTCGTTATGTAAGCAAAGGACTATTCTCAAAATCAAAAGCACAACCGAAACGAAAAGGGAGACCCAAATCTAATAAAAATGAGCAAGGTTTTTGTGTAAACAAAAGGAGAAAAGGGAACGTCTGTTTCTGATGATATTCGCTTAGAAAATCGTGGATGTCATTGGCCAACTTTTGCTTCGAATCGGGGTTGTTGTGAATTTTGAACATTAGAAAACATCCATTCGAAATCCCACTCAAAATGCACAACATGCAATGTATTTTTATGTATTCATGAAAAGAAAAACTGTTTTTTCTTTTTAGTTTCATTAAAATTTAAGTTTATGTGTAAAACCTATTACTATTGTACAAAAAGTAAGTAACTTTAAAAAACTTCATAATTTTCAAAAATAAATTTTTTTATGCCACAAAATGTAGGTTGTCTTTGTTTATTTAGCATTTTTAAGAGTTTAAACTTCGTTATAAAAAGTCATTTGGTCTTTTTGTATTATGAAAATATTTTAGACCGTTGTGTGCTGACGGTACTTTAAAGTACCAATTTCATTAATTAGCTCTAACGAATTAAATTTTCCAAAATTGAGTATTTTTTTATGTATATCCCTTAATTTTCAATGCAGTAACTCAAAAAAAATATTGCATGAAAAAATGTGCAGTAAATTATAATGCGGTGGATAAAGGGTTAAAGAGAGAATAACTTGAAATGTTCAGAAATACTTTGAAAATAGGGAGAAAAATTTAATCACGGAAGAAAAGTTCGTTATATAGAAAATGCACTTCGCTATAGAGAGGTTATTTTACGAAGAAAATCGTGAAATGTTCAAGGTTCCAGGAAAAAGTTCGCTACATTGAAAAAATCGCTATATAGATGTCTGTTATATAGAGGCTTGACTGTATATACTGAAAAAAAATTATTATGGACACTTGTTTAATATGAAGTAGGGGCACCATTTCCCCAAAATCCTTTACACCCGACGAGTCATTGACTAGAAAAGTAGCTGGTAAATAGTCTGAGTCTGGTACCGGAAGGCAGTCACCAATGAGTTCTGCAATACTCATATATTGCGAGGAAGTAGCGTAGCAGAAGGAATTTGGTTTTCCAGATGGAACTTCAAATGTTGAATTGGATTCATGTCAGGTGAAGTCAGAGGATCAAGGCATAACTTGAAATTCTTCAGAATGTTCCTTGAACCTCTGCCTGGTGATATAACCCTTGTAACATGGTGCATTATCCTACTGGTAAATACCATCACCCCCCTCCCCCACGGAATACTATTGTCTTGGAAGTATGCTCCTGGTCTGTTCACAAAGCGCACATCCATCAAGAATTCTATAGAGTTGATGGATTCTAATGCGTCTTACGAACATCGCTTATATCGTATTATGGTTGTCACTGCCTTGTATCTGGAAAACTGTGCACCAAGTACTATTGGAGATGATTGATGTATTCACACTTGCTCTCAGATGTGATTGACCAGAAAACGTGATTCATCGGATCAAGAAAATTTCTTTTATTCTTCTTTGTCCAGTGCAATATTGAAAATGATCCGCTGCAGGTGCTTTTGGCAATGACGTACCATCAGCGTATTGATGTGATTGGACAATGAGTGCTTATGTCTGTACGCAGTAGTGTGCGCTGCGTATGTTGAGATACACCGTTTGAGTAGTCCATGTTGCATCTGGTAGTGATACTTGCCGTTGTTGTTCTTCCATCATAATAACAATGCATATCAGTCTCCGTACTTTTTTGGAATAAATGGTTTGTGGCAACAGATCGCACGTCGTTTGACGTTCCATCAAACATACACCCTTTTTGATAAGTACTCACAAAGGCTGCTAGGAGCAACCCATCAAAATGAAAACTGCGGCAGTTTCGAGTTTGATGGGCTTCAGTTCAGTTGAAAACCATTTCTGAAACTTTGACACCACTTGAGACGTAGTTTCGTCATCAGGCGAACTCCTCTTGGAGAAGGAGGGGGTAGGGTTATAACATAATTGCCTTTCACTGTGCGTAATTTTATAATCATGTATAAAGTTTTCGTGATAATGTTGACAAATTCATTTTATTTTCATTTACTCCTGACCTAATGTTGAAAAATTCATCTTGTTGTTGTTTGTTGTTTTCTGATGTGCCACCTGTTGACGTAAAAAACGAAATTCATCGTGGCATGGGCAAATGGTACGCCTGTCGTTGGCCTTGAGCACCATACAGGTGACAGTACGATTTAATTCGGCGAAATTCCCCGAAGGGTTTTTGATAGATGGCGACACGACCTCTATCTCCACCTCCAAATTTTTGCATGTAAACTGAAGGGGAGGGAAATATTCTCCATCTCTGCATTCGTAAATAAGCCCAAAGACTACGGACCCACTGATTTAACGAGCACTTACTCCGTGTGTACTCGGATGTTTGCCAGTTTGATGAAATATATCTTTCACACAGATTCGAGACATAAATTTTAAGCATCTAGGAAAATATATAAATCGTTAATATTTCATTACATTCAATATCTCCCACTAAAAATGTAATAACGTATAAATAAAACTACTAGGTGTAGTGCAAAACCTTATCTGTATAATGAATTCACACCCGTGGGCCTTGTACAATCTATCGTAAAAGGGAAATTGACTACAACATAACTTTTATTACTTATGTGGTCTGGAGTCCTATTCGGTAACTAGGATACTTAATTTATATTTTGACAAGAGAGATTAAATTACGAAAAAAATTATATTTGCAATGAAAAAAAAATCAAATATTGTTTGAAATGTAACTTTAAATGTAAATTCGTAGGAAAATATTCAAATTGATAAAAGATGCATACATACACAGTTTTGAAATGTGTTCTTTCCATGATTATGTGCTCCAGTTCGAACGGTTAAAATAAACGAAAGGTGAAGCATTTAAGCAAATAGCATAATATTGATTTCTTAGTGTTCAGCTACTTATTCAAAACTTATTGTATGTATTACATGGCTTTCTGTAAACCAAAAAAAAAGGAATTTATAGTAAAAGACTGAAACGTTTCACATTGATAAGTGTACAGTATGTGACAAATCTATACGGAACTTTATCACTAACCTTCTGAGACGTCTTTTTTAGGAAATTTAATTCCCTACCTATTTCCAATCGACTCCAAAAAGAGGACAGGGATTCCTTATTATATGCAGATTAGATAAAGTATTTAAGTCAAACGGAATAGTAAAGTGAGAGGCAGTAGGAGAGAGAGATTGAAGCACGAAGTTATAATAGTGAAGTTAGAAATTTATTATTGGAGATTTCAAGGTGGATAAATTAGGCACAGGAAGGGCTGAGATTCAGTGTGTGGTAAATATTGATTTATAATTAAGTCTCATTAAAGTTTTATATTAGGAGTGAGATTAAAGTTAAATGTTCAGTAGGAACATTATTGAATATAATTCTGGGATCTCTTATTGCGGTAATCTCTGCGTGATCGATATTCTAATTGTTAATTAATTGGATCAGTAAATATTTAAGTTAATATAAAGGAAAGTCCCTTTTAAACCTCATAAAGCTATTTTGATTTATTTGTTATTAAAGTCTTTGATTTCTATTTGGGAAAGATAACCAAATAAAGAAAGTTATTCATTAAAATGGCTACTGGTTCCTCTTTGACTCAAAATTATTCTCGTTCTCAAAGTGAGATCCAAAGGGTTCCTCACAACTGATAAATGTAATAAAACGAATATAGTGGATAGGACACCAAAGACGACAATTTGAACTTTGACAGACTTTGATAGAGTCCCAATGAAATGAAAGTCGTAGAATGTTTGGTGTGCGTAGTTATTGCAATATCGGACCAAAAACTCAATACCGGTATTCGACGTATTTTTTGAATCTTAATACGGGATACCGGTTTTAATACCAGTAGTAGACGTTTTAGGAAAAAGAAAGAAAATGCAGGTGTTTCTTTGTTTTATATTTGCCAGTTTATTAGAAAGTGTAAATATCACAAAAAAATTTTTAATTTGTAATTTTTAAATTATAACGGTATATAGGAATCACAAAAAATATAAAGGAACATCTTATTTATTTGAATCACAAAAAAGTGTAAATATCAATATTCAGTCTGTGGTACTATTACAAATTTTTGAAAAATGTGATCTTAAAAAACATAATGCATTAATTATGCTGTCATTAAGCCTAGAACGTAATTATGTGCAAAAATTACCAGCTGTCGAAAACGCTGTTTCGGCATCTACGCTAGTTGGTGGTATTGTTAGCAATACGCTGTATACTTCAACCTCGAAATCTCTCATTTTCAAATGAATCGATTTCTCGTCGTATGGTTTTGTATATAGCGGATTTCTGTATTGTATTTTGGTTTGTTGACATTTTTTTTAGTCATCGCTAATTCTAATTTTTGTTCAAGAGACAATTCCTTTTCACTATCGACATTAGTGTCATAATTATTGTACCGAATTCTTCTGAATGTAGACAATGTTTGTGGGTAAAATATGTTAAAAAATTCACTAAATTTATTATCAAATTTAAATTGGTTAGTCTATTTTTTTCTTTTTCATTTATAAAAATCATGATGATATGTAAACACAAGCACATGATATGCAAATACAATGTGAATAACAAACTCCCCAATTTAAAAAATATCGAAATATTACGTACTTTCTTCATAACTACAACTTTTCTTTTCCCAGATACGAGTATCAGACTACGAATCCTGCGCGTGTGCAGTATCGTTCTGAGCTGTAATAGAATAATTTTGGGCCTCTCATTGGATAATTCACATATTTTATCACTTCTCTTGATTGTAAAAGATGAAACTTAATATTCACAGTCTAATTAATCTCTCCCCGTTAGGAGACATATATAAAAAACAAAAGTATACTGTTTTGCTGTGTTGGAGATCCCTGAACATATAGCGGAGATAGTTTTAAAAATTTCTAGTAAATACCGAAAAACCGGTATTTAAGCTTGTGAATACCGGTATTACAAAACTGTACAAACGGCTCAAATTACCGGTATTTGGTATCCCGTTATACCGGTATTGCATTCCCTAGGTATGCCGTATGGCCCTTCTCTAAAATGTTTCCGACAATAATATCCAACAGTTTTGGCAACAGAGATCATGTGAAAGAAGAAACACTTAGAGGATCTCGGTTCAAGAAGCACATTACAAACCTACTGTCGGGAGAGGAGGAAAGAATCGTTCACCGTGTACATGTCGCAGGAAAATGATGAAATTAGGAATCTCATCAAATCTCTAAGGGATAGGATCAATTGACGGTAGATGTGTGTGTGTTAAAATAACGTCTCTTCAAGGTCATTTCCTTATCCCTATGTTAATCTTATGGTGCCATTTTTTTTAAAGATATGGGGTTGAGAGATATTTAGAGGATCGATAGTACTAACCTGTATGGTTAGGAAGTACAAGGACTCGATCCCCCCAGGTGTCTCCCCCCCGTATAGCATTTTGCCAATGCAAATCCTGACTAGTTCATTCCATCATTTCACTGAAACAGTTCAGGGGTTTGATAAAATCCCTTACCTTCATCAGGGAAATGACCTTGAAGAGACGTTATTTTAACACATCTCCCGTCAAGTGATCATCTCCTTTAGGGATTTGATGAAATTTCCATTTTCGCCATTTCCCTGCGTCATGCACACAAAATCAGATCCTTCACCCGTAAAGCTGTGGAGGAATGTATGTGTGTGTGAAAACTATTGCGAGACGCCTCATATGGAGGTGACTTTTTCAATGTGGGGAGTTACTAAATGACATTACATAAAGTGCAGTGATGAGTCACGCTTCGTTTTAGAAACAGATAACCATCGTATATAGGTGCAGAGATCTCTAAATAAAAGTCACGGTCAGATCTTGCTGTCGAACGACACAGCTGCCGAACAGGCATTATAGTTTAGGGATGAATGTCCTTTGACATTCGTTCTTCTCTAAAAATTATTCGTGACACGTTATACCAGCAATAAGTGTATGATACTTTACAGCTTCACGTGCTCATATTTCTTGGCAGAAATTCTAGTGCTCTATTTTACCAAGATAAAACCCGGCCGTATACGGTACAGATTGTCCCTGATTGCTTATGTCATGTGCTAACACTTCCACACGATCTTCCTACTCACCGGATTTGTCCCCTACAGTGTATGTCTGGGATAAGATAAAATAAGACCTACCATCATACCACGGTATTCGAGATTTAGAAAGTATCGTACAACAAGCGTGGGTGAATCTCAGAATAATATCTGGCGGGAATTTGACGCAATGTCTCATCGTATATAGGTGTCTGTATTTCAGCCCATGGGTGGAAAGCCCTATAAAAAAACTGATCCAATAAATAGACCCTTAGTTGCATCGCTCGTCTTTGCTACTCTGATTTTGTAAGATCCATAACATCTTTCAATATATTTTTCACGTGAATTAAATTTCATTTGTATGGGGTGTTTATCTCTTGGTATGCTGTTTTCATTGACCAAATTGCCAAATTTTAAAAGTAGTAGGGGTCAATGAGCATCAGTGTGTGAGCGTTTATTGAGTATAGAAGGCATAAAGAAAGGAAAAGGAGGGAATATATATATATATATATATATATATATATATATATATATATATATATATATATATATATATATATATATATATATATATATATATATATATATATATATATATATATATCTGTAATAGCTCTTGAATTATTAACGTCATTCCTACAGGACAATCATGTAATTATTTTTAATTGGTTTACCCGCCTACTAGGAACAGAAACTATCTCTATCCACCTCCTAAAATCACGTGATGTCCCGTTGCCCATAAATACCGAGATCTGGAAATCGCTCTCTCTCATCTCTTTTGCTCTCGCCTCTCTGAAATCATGTAACCAGCCGGCTGCCGCGCATTCTATGTTTGTCTTTGTCTGTGCCATGATGTTTTCTTCTTGTTATGTGTAATGCCGTCGCTACTTGATCTTTATGTGTTTCCAGATGTGAATAAACTGGATTATTGATTTACATGACTGCCTAGTCAATTCCATCATAGAAAATGCATCAACCTACAGTATCATTCATCACACCACCGGCCACGCACTACCTTTGGTTTGCCATGTTTAAAATCTACCACTCGCCACGACCTAGTATGCACTGCTAAAGTTTTCTTATTACATTTATATATATATAATTTAAATATGAATCCTGACTCTCTGAAAAGACTAAAAACCGAGAGGTTTCGAAAATCATGTTCAATCGCTTAAATCATTTCAAAATCAGTAGTAGAAGTAAAAAACTCTCAAAAATAGAATTTTTAGACTTAAAATAAGTATGTAAAAGTGCTCTGGGATCTAGGAATTGTTGTCGGGTAAATGGATTTTGTTATTATCTGATACAGTTGAGACTCAATACATTAAGTATATATATAAAGAATAAAAAATATCTCTCTCTTAAAAATTTCATCAACACAGTCATTTAAATATTGCACACAACCACTATAGAGACTTATTCCATCAATACTGTTTAGTTAACTATGTTTGGATTTTCTGTAATTTTCTATGTATATTGATGTGAACCAATATATACGTTTTGAAATTTATTCAAAGAAAGCATTGTGCTTCTAGTTCTTTTTTATGTATAAATGATTATCTGGTAGAGGATTATAAATTTAATAGCTGGAGTGTGACTTTCAAGCTGGAATAACAAATAATATTGAATATAAAATTTGAAACGCATTTGGAATACAAATAATCTCTTCTTTTGAAAACGGTTCAAAATCATGAATTGTGTCTGTTAACTGATTAGTTCGATAAAACTGCTACTGATATAAATAAAAATTTCTATTCCTGTATAGCAAATTTCCGCGAGTAACATGTGATCCAACGAAAAAATTGTAAATGTGCAACAAACTTTGTGAAATAATACGACTAATAATATTGCAAATACAATTTTAAAATCTTATAATAAAAAAGCGATGAATTCTTTTTAAAATTATTAAATTCTTTAATGTATGAGATACTCATTTAAAATCCTTCAAAAATAATTGTATTTATTTATCTTTTTTCTATGGCAATGGACAAGCTGGCTAGTATTTATTCGAAAATTTTCATCCTGGCAAGCAGTTATTTCTCAGCTTAATAAATGATGCGCTAATGTTCTTACTTCCTTCCTTTGCCACGCAATAGATGTCTCTCTTTGTGAATAATGAACCTGTCGCCTTAAATGTGCATTTGTAAGAAGTACATCGAACACATATCGAGGAAAAGTGTAGATGTGACGTATACTTGAAGCGCTTTGGAAAATGTAATACACTTTTCAAATGTAATGCATAGCAACAGCATGACATTTAACTTGGAACACACACAATTTTATGTGTTTCCTTACTGGACTTTTATAAAATATATCTTCTCAGGGGTAAAAAACTATCCATCACTTTGCTTCAGATCTTATTTGGAAGTACTTAGATTTGTAGATTAATTATTTTGAAGCGGGAAATTCTTGAAGAATAAAAGTAGCACTCAAACATCTGATGAGCATTTTTAAGGTATCCGACTACGTTCGGAACCGTGATTTTTTCAAAAGCATATAAATGAATAATATTTAGGATATTTAGTGACATAGATTAGAAAATGTATGTAAAATTGTTTTAGAATAGTATTACAATAAAAAATTATTTAAGTGCAATATTTTGACAAAAAATGAACATAGTGACCCATTTTCAAAATATTCTCCTTTTTTTGAAAATTTCTTCTATTATAATAATATTTTTGCCTGTATATAGCTCAGACCTCTGTACAGAGGCTCAACTAGAATTTTGAAATATATAACTTGAAATTGGTTTTATCCATGTTTAACGACAACAGAGGGGCAGAAATTTTAAGAAAAAAACACGAGATAATTATTTCAAATGGTTGTAGTTCTGAAAATAATGTGAATTTTTAAAAATCATAGTTGAGCCTCTGTACAGAAGTCTGAGGCTATATACAGGCAAAATATTATTAATAGAAGCATTTTTTCACAAAAGTAGAACATTTTTGAAAAAAAAGTTATTTCAAATTAATTTTTTGTCGAAATATTGTATTTAAATAATTTTTTTTTTGCAAAATTTCATAAAACAATTTTATACTTGAATTATAATCTAAATGACACTAAATATCATGAAAATTATCCATTTATGTGCCTTTTTAAAATCATGGTTCCGAACATTCGGATACCTTAGAAGTAAAATTAACTTCAAACATCGAAGAATTAGGTATCAAAATCGAAATAGAATAACTGACTATTTTTGCTCATGTCGGTATTTACGTATAATATCGTCAACTAGTTTCGTCAAACAAAAGACATTGTCAATTAAAAAAATATGTCGAATGTTGTTATCGTTTGTATTGTATTCGAACGTGCGCGGATAAGATTTCCACTACTGACTTATATCGTGCCATTTAGTGACGTCTTTTGATTTGACAAAATTGGTCGATGGTATAATACGTCAGTACTCTCGTATGCCTTCTGTTTTATTTTTGTAATGCAAAAATTTATGAGTTAATGAAGTTTTAAATACTTCCAGGGTCCGGCACGTCCATAGGGCCCATATTAAATTGCGTAAGTTTGTGTACCTTTTTCTCAGAAACTTCTTATTTCTTAGAAATAATATTTTTACAGTAGGTTATGCGTATACTATTAACATTTTAACGAAGGTTTTTGTATTTTTTTTTAAAAAATTGATTAATTATGAATTTTTTTTAAATTGTTCAATTTTTTCCCCTAAAATTTAGTTTAAAAATGTTTTAGTTAAAACAGTTTGCAAAATATATCTAATTCCCTCCATTAAAATGTGTAAACATGTTAAAAGTCTGCTCAATGAAATTGTGAGATTTATATGATTAGTAGTTTTTGAGAAAAAGGCACATAAAGTGAAAAATATTACATTTTGAGAAAACAGGCTTTAAAGTAAAAATTTGCAATTTTTTGATCATTTACTAATTTTAAAACTTTTCAAAAACATATGAAGCATTTTTTTACTCTTTGATCATACAAAAGACTCTTCTAATTCTCTTTTTTCCATTAATTTTAACAATTTTGCCTTTTTTGGGATCTTAAGATGCTTTCATTGGGCAACACAAATCCTACTTGCATCAATTTTTTTGAAGCATGACACACAATTATAACTTGGTTCAATATCAGAAAGTTTTAAGATCATTAATTTTGCTACATGACTCATATTGAACTGTACAATAGCCATATTTACCCCTAATATATTTTAGAGTTTTTAATTCCACAAATGTAGATCTTTGAAACACTGACCGTAGGGTGTTATTAACTGACACATTTGGGTTCTGAGTCTTTCTATGTAAATATTTTCTTAATAATATAGGTTCACCTAGATCTCTAAAAGTTGGTTTCATTTAATTCATTATCATATATAACACGTGTATAAGTGTTTATGATCTCAGTGACTTTCGTTACATTCAGCTTCTGTCTTTTAGGACTTGTAACAGGCATTTATACCCGTGGGACCCAATCCATGTTGAGGGCTCCCGTTCGAAATAATTTCGTTGAATTTTTTATATTAAAATGTCGGTGAGATGGTTACGACCACTTAGGCTTCTTCCATCACTTAAATTTTTTCTCTCTTTTTCGCTTTTTAGATCTAAAAGACGTGTACCCATACACTTTTGGATAAGCCCAGTTCAGTCAGATTTTCCCATTCGCACTCATCAGAAACTTAATTAAGGAGAAATACGGGTGCTCCTAGCAGAGTTCATTTGATGTGCGTCAAGGAGTAGCTTCATTTAAAAAAAATAATAAAAATACTTCTAATTATCGTATTTCCTCATATCGTATATTATTTTAAACAGGTAAATTTGAGCTTTTAGAAAATATAAAAAAAGTGAGAATCGATAATTTTTCAAAAATTCATGTGATTTTTATCAGCTACATTTTCTTCCGATATCCTTGGGAAGCTAAAAGTTTCGATACCCCTTATAAATTATGTCAATACACTAAGTCAACCTATATAATTCATATTAGGTCATTATCTCTTTTCAAAAATCATTCGCGAAGTTATCCATTTCTTTCCCTTGAATGCTTTAAGACAATGATTCTGAACCACTGTGCATCCACATATTAGTGTGCCACCAAATTCTTGAAATAACGGTCGAATAGAAAAACGGTATATATAAAACGATCGAATGATTCAGTTCGTATTTTTCTTAGAGTATAATTAATAACTTTAAAAAAAATTGGCGGCACATTTCAAGAATTTGGTGGCACACAAAAACGCCGTGGCACAGTGGTTGGCAATCATTGTTTTAAAGCATTCAAGGGGAAAAAAGGATAACTTCATGGAAGATTTTCTTAAAAGAGTTTGAATAGTTTATAAATACTTATTTTGAGAGTTATTCATTACTTCCCGAATTTAGATATAAAAAAATTAATATATTGGGATATAAAATAGATATTATAAATTAAATATAAAGTTAGATTAGATATAAAAATAATTTGAATAATCCATTTGTGTGATAACGGATACATCTGTATATGAATTAACTTTGAATGAAGAGGAAAAGAACACTAATTTCTCTCCGTAATAATCGAGATTTAATTTCAAATATAGGAAGAGTCAATAAATTCATCTTGTATTAAAATAAGAGTCGAAAAATTACAAAAATCCCATAATAGCCAAAAAGAGCTTTAAAAGTATTGTTACAATTTTCTACATCTTATTTGTGTGAATTCAGAATTTCAGCGTTAACAAATATAAAAATGAAAAAAAGAACGAGTCATTTAAATGTTGATGACTAAATGAGAGTGGTATTATCATTTTTATGGCCAAATATAAATGAAATTATCAAAAATCATCAAGCTCAAATTTCGCATTAAGTGCATTCTTATAGAGTGTTTTTTTCCAGGTATAGAAGTTTAAGTTGGCATTACTTTCCAAGATAGCGACCGATTTAGCAGCTGTTAAGTGATTTATTCTCAGTTTGGTTTGGCAATTCATCAAAACGATCATCAAGCAAGGCGTAGATTCGTCGAATGGGCCCAAAAACGAGATTGCCGTTGTTCCCAATTTTCATAACCGAATTTTGTTTAGCGATGAAGCGCACTTCTGGTTGAATGGCTACGTCAACAAACAAAACTGCCGCATTTGGAGTGAAGCTAATCCACAAGTGTATGTCGAAACACCGTTACATCCAGAAAAACTGACTGTTTGGTGCGCTTTATGGGCTGGTGGAATCCTTCTTCAAAAACGGTGAAGGCCACAACGTTACAGTCGATGGTGATCGGTACAGAGCCATGATTACTAACTTTTCATTCTTGAATTGAGCAATCATGATGTCCAGGAGATGTGGTTCCAACAAAACGGCGTAACATGTCACACAGCTCGTGCCACAATCGATTTATTGAAAGACACGTTTGGTGACCGCCTAATTTCACCTTTTGGGCCTGTGAATTGGCCTCCAAGATCTTGTGATTTAACACCGCCAGACTATTTCTGTGGGGTTATGTAAAAAGTCATTGGTCTATGCGGATAAGCCACAAACGCTTGACCATTTGGAAGACAACATTCGCCGTGTTATTGTCGATATACGGCCACAAATGTTGGAAAAGTCATCATCGAAAATTGGACTACATCCGAGCCAGCAGTGGCAATCCTATGCCAGAAATCATATTTAAAATGTAATGCCTCAAGGTTATCTTTCGAATAAAAAAATTCATGTCAATCGAATAATACATCAAAATTTATTACAATTTAAAGTTCTATACCTCTCAAAAAACACCCTTTATATGTACATATATAATTCTTTAAACTTCTTGTATTGTTAGTACGTTACTGAATTTTTAAATTGTTAATGGTGCACCGCAATATAACAACAAAAAAAAAGATTGAGAATAACTGCCTTAAAATCTTTTTCTCTTTGCATCCTGATCTTAAGACGTTACTTATGTTATTCTCTGTTAAAAACTCTGTTAAGTGTTTATGAACATTTTTGCCAAAATATGCACAGCTTACAATATGCTTTCAGGGTACTTTATTTAACACACGTGTACCGTTTCTCAAGAAGTTCACCAGAAAAATGCTACAGTTTTAACACACTTTTAGTGTTACGATAAAAATATTCAAGCACAGTGACATTCAATAGTTGAAAACTTTTGCTTTTAAGTTTTTTTGTTTACCATGCATTTTATATAAGAAAAAACTTCAGTAATAAAGTATTCCAGAATAACACTTCCAATCTCTGCTCTTCCTAAGCATCGAATGTAGTTCAGAAAAATAATATTTCATTGAGTGAAATTTTCGCCTTTGCAACCACAATTACTTCCACCCACAAAATTTGAGTGGTCTATCCTTTAGAATCTCTTAAAGATCTTTGCCTAACTTTTAAAGCAGAAGATAAAATTCGTGAAGCCTCGTAACAGCCAACTGTCATGTCTAAATTGATCCTAGAAGATAATTCATATTTCCTAAATGCGAACGGAAGCTATCGGGCAATTAGTAATTTGCTTGTCACGCAACGATGACTTACATAAAAAGGACGAAAGCACGTTGGGTTTTTTTTCAGGTGCATGTATTATTAATACAGTCTTTCTAATAAGGTTTTAATCATAATTCTGCTTAATTATTCATCTGAATCACAGTCCTTGAAATTAGGAATGCTCAAATTTTAGGGGGGGAGCGTGAGACTGAAGATGATAAATTTCTTCAAGCAAGAACTTTTTTTTAAAAAAAAAAAGGAAAAATACCATTTTTTGAGTTGCTGTTCTTAAATTATCTAATGAGATGCGTGAGAACGTTAAGTAAATTGCAGAATTGCAATTCCTGTAGATAATTGTGGATTATACACACACACACACATATATATATATATATGTGCGTGTGTGTGTGTGTAACAACCGAACTCTCTCTCTCTCTTAGTATTAATATATATATATATATATATATATATATATATATATATAATTTTTAATATATTACATATTTTTCTTTTTATCTCAGTTACGTATACCATTTTTCTAAACGCCAGACTCATTTCATTTTCCATGTTAAAAATATTAAACTCCATGCCTGGATTATTTTCTATTCATAGAAAAAAATAATAAATTGCTTACCATGCATTTTACCAGCAGTTGAGAGTGCATAGTTTTCCCCTTAAACTGTGATGGGTCCTATTCATGTCCTATTATTAACCCTCCTTTAACCATTGTTTGAGTTTAAAACCGCCTATTTGTAGAGAGAAACTTGATTTTATGTTAATTTGAGTGCTATTTAAATTCTAGCAAAGTAAGTGTTAGAGTTAGTTGTTAAGCTGCTATTAAAGTGAGATTGGCGATGTGACAAAAGTAAGTCTTTGAAGTTTTTGAAAAGAAACTTTTAATCAGGCATATTCAGTTGACCCGGGCGAGACCTGAAGAGTGCAGTTACATCGGATCATACGCAGTTAAGTGCTTAATTACATGTCTTAGGAGTTCTGGATAACAATTAAACTTAACTGATTTATAACATTGTTTGATAGTAAATTGATAGGCCAATAAACTTAGTTATTTTTATTACAATGGCTAATGACATTCAGTGTCTCAAACTTCACCAGCGACCGCAGGGTCGTGTCAATACCACCTATATGGTTTATGAAAAAACAACTACAACTTCCCTATACACTTCACCAAGTTGTCATAAGAACCTTACTATTGTTCCCATTTTATTTTGTCTATCTGAGACCTATGTGGGGATTCTTAAGTTTTTTGGGAGGGGGGTTAAACCGTGGTAGATGCAAAAGTTTGTGTAAAGGCCACTCTCCTGTGTCTAAAATACGTGAATAAATTTTATTTCTACCACAGTTACATCTTTGAAGACGAATTCATTAGATATGTAAATACAGGGTTTCACGTATTTATAAGTACACCTAGACTGCCTTAAAAAATTAGATAGCACTTTTGTACATGCGCTAAGTACAGGATTATTCATAATCCCCTCCGGGGTTTCGAAGCGCTGTAGTAAAAACTAAGACGAATATAGCAAAAAAGAAAAAAAACATTTGAAAGAATACAGAAACAATTCAAGTTCTATTTATATACCTTATAGGTGTTTTATGCGTGAAACTTTGGTTACGCCAATGTACAAATATTTTGGGGGATTTTCTTTTTCCCGATATGTAACCCACAATAGTTTGAAATAAATAATAAAAATTCCCTCAATTCGCATAATTAAATTTACTGATATACATAAGCTATTATTATTCCCTTAGTGTGGTACTTTTTTTAATGTCATTTCAAAGTTACTCTTATTTAATGGGTGAAAATACTTTTATTATAAAAGCGAGTTCAGAAGAAAACACCTTTTCCCACACTTTTTTTAAAGAAAAAAACAACTATTACGCTTTTATTTTCTTCTTTTATTTTTGAATTAAAAAACATACTCACACACGCATAAAGGGAAAAAATTTAAGATTCTAAATTATTCCAATCTATAATTATTGATCGCATATAGTTCCAGATTTTTGTAGTTTGATTTTTTATGGAGTCTTAGCACACACACACATGAAAAGCTTCTTTTCTTAATTCCCTTTTTTATGAAAAGGGATTGTATTATTCTAAGTATATACTTATTGATGAAATAATTTCAATATTCGAAAAATTCGTACTTCATAGGCTTAGCTAAACAACCATTATTCCACGCATTTTTGCTTTTATTTTCACAAACGACACAATTCTATATCTTTATCGCCATAATTCCTCAATTTAAGCAAATTTAGAATCTTCTGAAAATATAAAGCTCGAATAACTGTTCTTTTTTCTAAAAAGGCAGCTGTAACAGTAAATATTTTATACATTGCTGAACATTTCGTACTTTAAAATATTAAAAAAATAAGATACCCCATAAAAGATTGAGTAACATAAGAGAATGTGTCGGATATCAGTAGAAAAAGAAATGGAATTTAAAATGTGGGTTTTAAAACGTTCCATTTTACATCCACTTCCGCTTAAAACTACATGAAAGGCAGTAAAAAATGCACAAGAAAAAGTTTTGGAAAATAATATATAAGATATAAAAGGAGAACGTTACATTTTACATTTTCTTTAGATTTTAACACAAAAACTCTGCAACCGAACTCGGAGAGAACACGAAAATTCACATTCGTGTCGACCATCATTTGTCTCGTAAGAATCTCGTGACGAATTTCTGTACTGTTTAACAAGCTTCTACGGATTCTGCCCCATTTTGTTCGCATAGTTCTTTCTAGAAAATACTCCCTTTTCTTTGAATTTTTCAATTTTTACAACATGGTTAAGGAAAGATTGCGCTTGGATGGATAAGTTTGCATTATTTTCGTTGCTAAATTTTCATCGTAAATTTTAGTTTGTGGAATTATCCAAAAGCTTTGTTCTCTTTTAAATAATGGTCAGAGAAATAAAAATCCAATTTTCTTTTTTTTAAATTCAAAAGTTTATTTCCTAAAAGGCAGTCAATGGATTTCTTTTAATAATTCATTTTAAAAACTAAGCTGTACTTTTTCAATTAGCAAGTTAAACAGAAACTGGATTTAGATACCTATATTCCGGCGTATAAAGCGTATCTATTCTTTCAAACTGAATTTTTTCAGTTTTAGATATATTCGCCATATTACGCATACCCTTTTTTTCAATTCCTACTACTACCTTGTTCAAATTTTCAATCCTTAATAAAATACTTTCTATTCATCCACTCAAGTTCAAATACATTTTTTAACTTGTAGTGGATGATACTTGATGTTAATACAGTTTTTCAAATATTAATTCATTAAGGTATCCGACTACGTTCGAAACCGGGATTTTAAAAAAGCGCATAAATGGATAATTTTCATGATATTTAGTATCACTCAGATTAGAATACATTCATACAATTGTTTTAAGGACATTTTGACAAAAAAATTTATTTAAATATAACATTTTGTCAAAAAATTAACATAGAATAATCTTTTTTCCAAATGTTCTCCTTTAATGAAAAATGGTTCTTTATAATAATATTTTGCTTGTATATAGCTCAGACCACTCAACAGAGGCTCAAATAGAATTTTTGAAAAATTCACATTATTTTCAGTTACCACCCATTGAAATAATTATTCGCGCTTTTTCTTAAAATTGCTCCCCTCTGTTGTCGTAAGATATGAATAAACTCACTTCTAAGTTATATATTTCAAAAATTCTAGTTGAGCCTCTGTACAGAGGTCTGAGCTATATACAGGCAAAATATTATTATAATAGAAGAATTTTTCACAAAAGGAGAATATTTTGAAAATGGGTCATTCTATGTTCATTTTTTGTCAAAATATTGCACTTAAATAATTTTTTATTGTAATACTATTCTTAAAACAATTTTACATACATTTTCTAATCTAAGTGTCACTAAATATCATAAATATTATTCATTTATATGCTTTTGCAAAATCACGGTTCCGAACGTAGTCGGATACCTTAATTAAATAAAAAATGAATAAATAGTAACAAACAAAAGTAATAGCCAAACAGCATGTATAGAAAGGAAACTCGTTGTGTCCCTTTAGCGCAATGGATTGTGTGTGTGTGTGCGTTGGACTTCTAATCCGAAGGTCGTGGTTCGAATCTTACCTGGCTTAACTTAATTTCTGAGACTGGCATTTCTTTTTTAAATGTACTATTTTATTAGAATAATTACATTTAATTGATGAATAAATGGTAGCGAACAAAACAAAAATAGTCCAACACCATATATAGAAAAGAAAATGGAAAATTGCTTTCTATTTTGTCACTTAATATTATGATTCTGTCATAGGTATAAACATATTTATATTAATTAAATAACTATTTAATAAAAAGTAGCTAAAATAAAATTTTTCTTTGTTGACCTAAGTATAAGGTGACCAGCCGTCCTCCTTTAGGGGGGGACAGTCCTCCATTTATAGGTTCTAACCTTCCTCGAAAAGTGTTTTCCTTTTTGTCCTCATTTTCAATATTTTAAAACTGATCTGTTAATCTCTATTTTCAGAGATGAACCAAACATGTTTCCAAAATGTCGAAGAATGGTCTGAAACAAATATCAGAGGAAATAACAGTTTTCAATGGTATTTTTTGACTTTGTCACAAGAATAGAAATTACAAGATATAAAAAATTACGTTGAGTTTTTATCGAAAGAAATGCCTGTTATTACAGTCAATGAAAATTGTCTGTTTGAAGTAGAAAGAAGACTGAATGTATATTTCAATTCTAATAAATAAGAATAATTGGAAAATCTCTCTCTCTCAACACGCTAAGAAATTACTTAAACCATTTCAAAAATGAACACATTCCATTTGAAAATTTAGTTATTCTTGTTGAATTTACGTTGTGCTGCCCTGGAACTAATGCAGCAGTTGAAAGAGTTTTTTCAGTTGGTAATGATTTTTGTGAAGTGACTAATGAAAAATCAACATTGAATGTTAATATTTTAGCTACAGTGTTTGCCGTAAAATTCAGTATGAAGAATATTTTTTGCCAGAACTTTCCGATGTATTAAAAAATGATATGTTGACAAAAAGAATTCATTCATTGAAAAAATACTCGTTTAAGATAGCAATTAAAAAGAATGTAAGCGTAATTAGCGTATTTTTGTTTGAATTCATAAAACGTTTCATATTTTTAAGTTGTAATTTTTTCTTAAATTTTTTGTCCTCCATTTAACTGTAAAAAAATGGTCACCTTACTAAGTAGGAATTGACTTCGTTTTTTTAATACTATTTGTTACGAAGAAAAAGAGAATAAGACCAAATACATGTACATGCCTTACACTAAATCATGTTTTAACAATTCCTACTTTAAAATGGAAGAGCATAATATATTTTTGAAGTTCTTAAAAGTTTCCCTTATTTAGATTCAGAAATTAACAATAGAAACGATTGTATTACTGAAATCCAAAACCGAATTACTATGGCTAATAGATGTCTTTATGAAATGCGAAAATATATGAAATCGAATTTGATTAAAAGAAAAACAAAGTCTCTATTGTAAAAAAAACTTTTAAGATCAATATTAACTTCCGCGTGTGAAACTTGGTCCATGTCTCGAGCAGATGAGATCATGATAACTATCTACGAAAGGAAGAGTTTAAGATTTATTTGTGGAGGAATTCAGGAAAATGGAAAGTGGCGAAGATTAAATTTAGAGCTCTGTCAATCATATAAAGATTCTGACATTGTTAACTTCATCAAATTGCCACGAATTAAATGGGCAGGTCGTGTTATCAAAATGAATGAAGACCGCACTACTGAAAAAGTCTTCAATGTCCAACCAATTGGCACACGAAGAAAGGGCAGGCCAAATCTTAAATGGATTGATGGCCTAGCAAAAGATCTCCTAATTTTGAAAACTGAAAATTGGAGAACACTAGCAGGAAGAAGGCTGGTCTGGAAAAGGCTTCTTGAGAAGGTCAAATCCCACCTTCGACTGTCGAGTCACTGAGGAAGGAAAGAAGGAAACTTCATCTGCACAATTTTCTTAACTACTAGGCAATTAGAAAAGGAGGAAATATTATAAATATATAATTAATAGAAAATAAAATACAGTAATGCAAATAAATACATTAGTATACATATATATCAGTTTAAAAATTGTTTGAAATAAATAATAATTAATTAAAAGTATAACAAAAATATATAAAGGTATGAATTTTCTGGAGTAAAAAGGGAAAAGAGAGAGAACTTATTTCCCATGGAGTGAGTGTTGGGGTTATTGGCGCACGAGTCAGTTTTGGCTAAACTGCGACAAACATTCATTAAACATTAAAAGTATAAAAACACTAAAAAGTTTAACTACATTTGTTTTAGTTATTCCCCAAGGAAGAATGGCACATTGTTGAAATTTCATAATAAATTAAGCATTACCTCAAGGTACGAATAATACAGGTTTATTTTCCCATTTAGTTCTTTTTAATTGTTTCCTTCATGATTGATTGGGTATTGTGATAAAGTAATCAATTTATGCCATTCGTGTGCATTATATAAATCATTTATCTGAAAGTAGCCATAATTGATACACACAGGCAAAGCTGAATAATTATTTAATACATAAATCAGTTATTTACGATAGAGATATCTAATTTAGAGATACCTCTGACAAAAGAAAAAAAACAAGCCCTCGGAAACTATTGACAAAGCATATAAATATCTAAATTAAAGTAAATTATATCGAATGTATTATTAATTTCTTACTTAATCATTATTCAATGTACCTTTTTTTGCGAATTTTCATTCTACATTCCAGCAGCCAACCAATCAAATATTTTTAATGAACTAAGTTAGGATTCCTATACCGCAAGTGTGCGAGTGGGTGTGTCGGTTTCTTTTTTCTCTGTCGGTATGAAGTTATCATTAGCGTGAATCTATAACCAAGCCGATCGTTAGGCAATTATTCCCACCTATCATTTCCACTCGTCTCCTTTCAAAACCCAAGCATTTTCTGATTGAATATACTCAATTCTGACCATGCTCTGGTTGGACAGGATGCATTAATTGAATGGAAACCTTATTGTTATTTGTACAAATTTGCTTACTCTTTAATATTATAATATAAGACGCAATTTAAGTAACAATAACGTTACGAATTTTGTGAATAGAATACTTAAAATAGTGTAAATAATTTATATTTAGATGTGTAATACGTTTATATTACTCCATGCTGTATTTATTTTATGTTAAAAATTATATTATTCGCAAGCAACGCCGCTCCTTTCTTTTTCATGGCGATTCAATGGAAACATGGCAAATTCTTGGTGATAGAGCCCAGTCGACACCATTTATGGTGACCAATTTGGTGACTGGTGATTATTTTGGCGACTTGGTGACCATTTTTGGTGAGTTCGGGACCCTATGGATTATTTTGCAAATTAGTGGAGAAACCCACTAATTTCACGATCTATGACGCAAGTGGATTTTTCTCGAAAGATCCGCAAGGCCTATATATAGGCTGAAAATGAGTTAGTTTTGACTAGTGAGATGAATAGTGTGGTCTTGACAGAGAAGAGTCGAATAGCGATTAGCTTGGCTGTTGAGTAGGACGAGCGATGCTTGTGAATAATCTTTCCCATACTTATATTTTAGACACTGATAATTGTGTCTGAGCACTGTTGAAGGTGTGAATACCCTTTGAAATTTATTCTGCGAATATTGCTGTTGAATCCTGTATTTCAAGGATTGCATTCCGACAATATCTCTATCCCGAATTATCAATAAAGATAAAATAAATTCAAATTCTGCAAGAGTAATTATTTAATTTCCATCTATATATTTTTATTTGGTTTTTTTAATAAAATAATACACTGTATGATTGTTAATGGAAATAAAATAAAATAAGTGCGAGTATTAATATATTTTCTCTACAGATGTGTCTATTTAAAGATGCTTTCTATGATCTTGATAAAGTTATTTTCCAATTAATAATATGTTTAATTAAGTAATGAATTAAAAATTTTAAAGTATGCACCACGGTCTGAATTTTATTATAAAAATTTCGTTTTTTCCAATAATACAGTGGTTTAAGTTGGAAGTATCTAAATGAAACGAAATTTCAGGATGATTAACTAATGAAACACTATTTGAGTAAAATTTAAATAAATTCCAACCTATGAATAATTTACGCGGTAAAATTGTGAGTTTCCTAAGTCACAAATACATGAATTATTTTTTAAAAAAAGTCTATGTTCATATTTTGAATTTTATCCTAAATTAATTGGAGGACAATTGATACCTTCCCCATCCCATACGATATAAAAACAATACAGCATTTTAGAAACGCTTCATTGTTGTTATTGTTGTTTTTTTAATTTGTGTTCTTTAAATTAACCAAAAACTGAAAAATGTCTATGTGATATTAAAAGAATGGTCAGAACACTCTAAGTGTCGTGATATATTTCAGTTCCTACTATTAGTTTACGCTCTCCATATATATATTTATTTATACATATGTATATCTTGTGTTCAAATTTAAATCCTTAATAAAATACTTTTTATTCATCCACTCAAGTTCAAATACATTTTTGTAAATTTGTAGTGGATGACACTTGATGTTAATACAGTTTTTTCCCATATAATTTCATTAATTAATGAATAATTAGTAACAAACAAAAATAATAGTCCAACACCATTTATAAAAAGGAAAATCGCTCGTTGTGTCCCTGTAGCGCAATGGGTAGTGCGTTGGACTTCTAATCCAAAAGTCGTAGTTTCGAATCCCACCTGGGATGCTCTAATTTCTGAGAATGTGATTTTTTTACTATGCTATTTTATTAGTATAATTTAATTTAATGAATGAATAAATAGTAACAAACAAAAAAAATAGTCCAACACCATACATAGAAAGGAAAATGGAAAATCGTTTTCTATTTTGTCACTTAATATTGTGATTCAGTCATATGTATATACATATTTATATTAATTGTAATTATTTAATAAAAAGTAACTAAAATAAAATGTATCTTTGTTGATCTAAGTAGGAATTGACTTAATTTTTTTTATATTACTTGTTAATGTTATATAGACAAATTTGAATAGATACATTATTTCATAACATCTTGAAGTACATAATTCGAAAATCTTGTTCTGACAAAGTTAGGAAATATGTTTCGTTCCCATAATTCATTGCACATTAGAATCCTATTTACAATTCTTCCTGTAAGAGTTGTTCTGCTGAGAGATAATCGAAACAAAAGTTATAACAAACAACTCGCGGCTTGAAACTGTTCAATTATTAACAGTTGGGAATTGATTTTCCATTAGACGGTTATAATAAGGTTAATGCAGCCTTCTACTCACCAGATCGATAGTCCTTTTTCAGACGCTCCTGATATTTGCACACGAAAACCTTTCATTCAACACTTCCGGGGTACCTCGTATTTGAAGATGTCAATTACTCACACTGGGTTAATTTCGTACCCCAATATGTCTTTACACTATTCGCGTAATAATTCTTCAACAGAATCCCGTGCCGTGTTTTAATTCGCTTTTGGTTCATTTGTAAGCAAGGTTAAATTATGTCACAAATCAATATATTTTCGTCACAGGATCTTCAAAACATGAAACTATGTTCTTTGCTCAGCTTCTTCTTTTATGCATTTACTAAAGAAAAATATAATCGAATGATTCTCATATTGCCGCGAGATGGGATTTAAAATTGTTTACAGTTTCCTCCTAAAAACATTTAAGAAGTTGAAAACCGAAGTTCTTTTCTTTTCTTATTAAAGTGCTGTAGGTGTTTTTATAAGATTCGCTTACAAAATCTTTTTCATGATATTATTTCATGACAGGGTTTCTCTATCAAAATATTGATTATTCTTGATCAGAAACTATTGATTTCTTGAATAATTGGAAATATAAACAAATATATGAATAAAATCACCCCAAAATATTATGTTTTCTATACATAAGAGTACACAATCTCTCTCTATATATAAGCCGTTTTCTTTGAAAGTGGCGTAAGTCCATTTTATATTATATGGAGATATTTACCACTTTCGAAGTAATTATATTTGTAATTCCATTAACTACGTAAATTTTTATTGGCAAAATGATGAAAATTTTGCAGATTTTTTTTTTTGGGGGGGGAGCTGTTCTTAGATAAAAAGCTCATAGCAGAACTAACTTTTTGTCAAAACTGGACTTACACCACTTTCAAAGAAAATGGCTTATATATATATATACACACACACACACACACACACATATATAGTAAAAAGTGACTGCAGGTTTTACGAAAATCGACCCCAAGGACGGAGTGTGTGGAGCGGAGGGGTGATAGATAAAAAAAATCATTTTTGAACTATTAGACCTATAGAGTTGAAATTTGGTAAGCATGTTTCTTTTGTTCAGTATAGATACACTAAAAAGGGATTTTGTAGAAATCAATTACCAAGAAAAATTATGAGGGGAGGGAACTCGGTGGAGTTTTAGATTTAAAAAAAATTCCGTTTTTGAGAACTATTGAACCTATTTTCTAGAAATCTGGCAACCACGTTTTCTTTGTTGAGTAGAGATCCGTTAAAAATGTATCTTGTGAAAATCCACTCTGGGGGGGCGGGCAAGTGAGAGTGAAAGATGAATCTACTTCTCTTTTAGAAATTCAACTCCCGTCCCTCTCTTTTCCTATAAGAATGGGTTTTTTCTTTCTTTTATTTTTCATAGAGTCAAAAGCTTAACGCTAGAATTTAAATACCAATAACTTAGAAGCAGTATATAGTCATGCAACGTTACGAAACAACGAAGCGGGTGGGGACGGCTAATTTCTGATAAGCGGAATTTATATGCTTATTAATTCAAAAGTTGACAATTTATGGGATTCTAAAACACCTGTAAATTACAAAAATGAATATTTCTCATTCCCTCTACACAAGTAATGAGTACATTTTTCAGCTTGAATGGTTTCAATAATACAAAACTCCGTTGAAAACCTCAATAAGTGTCTGAAGCAAATTAAAACAAGTGATATGAATATAAAAAGCAATCATTGTCTTATGTATAGGCATAAATGCAATGTTGAAGTTTTTAATATATTAAAGGGTCATCAAATAAAATTTCAAAAAACACACATGTCATATGCAGGCTTCAAAAACGATCTTCATTAATTCGTAAACTGGATAAATTTGTATTCGAGTACTCAAGATTTTACAATTTGAGGTCTTAAAACCAAATTGTATTAGCATTTTCTTACTCAGCAATAAATAAAAAATTCAAGAAGATTGGTTTGGGGGCTCATCAGCATGCATTAAAAAATTAAAACGGAATTATAAGCACAGGAAATTATTTGGTGAAGAAAGTCTTCACGCTAAACATCAACCGCCCATTTCATAATATTCATATAGGAAAAAAAATTTAAATACTTCTTAAAATAATCTCAAAAGATCAACTTCAGTGCTATTCTAAACTACAATAATAATAAACAAGAAGGAGATACAAGCATGTTATCAATTTTGTTCAAAAGATATATTTTTTGAATTTCATATTTTTGATATAAAACCAAAAAAGCATAAACAGTAAAATAAATAATCTTCTTGGGTGGTTAAAAAGTAATCCAGAATAGTATTTGTCATTTTAATCGATAATGATCAATTCGATTTGAATACTTATAAACGATTTATGTCTTGTAAATTATTGGAAGATTTATTATCCTAAAAGAATATCCATCAATCAAGATTTATGTTATATTCTTCATCTAATCTCTCAATTCATTTATTGATTTTAATTTCAATAATTAATCGATATTTTCGTCCTTTTCTGAAAAATTTGATGGTTATACTTGTTGTATATCTGGAAGCTTCATTCTAATGTAGTACTATCGTTAACCTCAAACATTTCATTCTAACCAAAAGTATTCTAAGCAAAAATAAAATTCATGCACTTCAAATCTTTTGTACGTTATGTATGCAACTGTGTGCATTGTCTCAGATTTAATAAAATAAAAAAAATTACGATGTTGTTGCAAGTATTATCTACCCCAATTTAATTAGTCTTCTCGTAATTTCAAACTACAATCATCCAGTTTAACCTTTCGTGAACCATTTACTTCTCTTTTGAATTTCTCGCAGATTTTTATATTGTATCAACAATTAAACAATAGAATTGAAGGAAATATATTTTATTTTGCAGAATTTTATGTTTACACTTTTAAATTTTAAGGATGCGAAGAATGTTTCCCAAGAAATCATTCACCGTCATAAAGAAAATTAAATTTAATGGTCATTATTTGCCTTCAAAAGAATGAGAAGCATATTGCAATGCACAAGGGGACATCATATTCTGCACACATGTAGCGGGTCGTCTTTTCTTGTCCCCGGCCTGCTACATTGTCTATAGGTGGAAAGCATTTTTGGCATATGATTTCCCACACTGTCTAAGCGCACATCAACCGGAACTACACATTATTTTCTTAAGAAGCTAGCAGGATGTGTGTATCATGTCCCCTTTCTTGAGGAATATCCATCTACTAGCTGACGAGCTAATGCTTTAAGGTATAAACTCCTGTTTCTTTTGCTCACTTGCCACAGTATGAAACTATCTATGATACCAAGGTCAATGAAACTCGAAGATTCGATGCCACCATTTTACAGATCTTATTTGGTATCTTTCTTTTCTTTGCTAGAAGCGATCAACCCCTTCGATGACAGCGTTATATACAGCGACAACTTTCAGACAAGGTACTTCTTCTTTAGTACCATCTTTTTTTGTCCGAATTACAAATGTCATAACAACTGGAATATGTGCGGTAGCACAAAACTGAAGTGGTTATTAGTCTTCCTATCGTTATAATAGCAAGGTTAATATATTATAATGGGTTTTGCACTTCCCACAGGTGTATTTCGTAAGATCTTGTAGAAGGGAAGTAATCTTCCTAAGGCCCACGAAAGGGTTAACTAATACACGAGTTTAAAACAACACACAGAGTGTTCTTTTATATTAATACACATGGTTTTGAAGTTTTTGTAACATACACTAATAATAATAATAATAATATATGTGAAGTAGACAGCGCTACTGCAAGCTCCCTTAGCATCCCCTTCGAGGTGGCTGCAAAAGGAAACGAGAGGGCAATGATTCCGAGGGAAAAGAGAACCAGATAAGACGTTGAGACCGCAAGGGAAGCAGACGCACATCGATAGAGCTGTAATAACTCTTAAAAAATAATGAAAGCCAATTAGGCAACGACGCGCGCGTTTAAATGTTCACTTAATTCATTAATTGTTATTCTTCATTTTTATTTATTCTTATTTTAAAAATAAACAGATTATTCTGTCAAAGGAGTTTACGAATTCATCCCAGTAACAACATAACATATATATATTAAGCTTAGGGCTAAAATTACAAGGTCAAACAAAATTTTAAGGGGTCAACTTATCCCTTTAATTGCCTATATTACAAGGCAAAATAATAGCAATTAGAAATAATGTAAAAAAAAAGCACATAAATTATACAAATTACTGTATTTCCATGAATTTTATCATTGTACCTTTGGTGACTGTTTTTATTGCTCTATATCAGTAGTTTCCAAACTTTTTTTTACTCAGAGATCCCTTTTTATAGTCGAAACTTACCCACGGTCCCCTTTTTAAATTCAAAACTTACCCAAGGCCCCAAAGTGAAAAAGCTACATAAATGTATAGTTTAAAAATTACAAATTTAAAAAAACATTTTGTTGAAGTATTATTTATTTAAATTATAACTTTTGTTTAAAATAAAATGAAAAAAATTAATGACTTGGATGAACCTGATGACATGCTATGAGCGTATTTATGTCCATCTCAATGTTTGTGAGCAGAAACCACGAATCCCCAAGAGAGCACTAGTTTTTAGTCGCTTTCTTTCTTTTTTTTTGTGTGTGAGGAGGCTTTTTACGGTCTTGAAACCACATTCTACCAAATTTGAAGACGGTGAAAAGTGGTCAACAACTTCTGTACAATAACCCATATTGTAGGATATAAAATTGGGATCTGTTTTTGTTTCCAGAATATGTGGTATCCTTATTCAAACATTGGCTTAAGTCCCTCATTTGTGGATATTTCAATAAAATGATCCTTTATAAGTACGGATTCATCTGTGTTTCGGATCTGAGTTAGTCCATGCGCAAAAGGGTTCAACACCCACTTGGGAATATATAAGTGAATTGTTCTTATTTATTTAAATTTCCATGAAAAAATTTGATCAAATTTTTTTTAAATTTTATATTAAAACTTGCGCGAACCCTCCGACATTGTTCAGGGATCCCAAAGCAATTTTAATATTCCACGGACCCCTGAATAATATCAGGGACCTCTGGAGTCCGTAGGGATCGCTTTGGGAATCTCTGCTCTATATTATATTGGGCTGCTTTTCGACTTATAACCAAAAGGTTGGAGATGGGCATAGAATAAAAAAATTACGAATACCAAACATAATTTTTTATATGTATGCAGACTATCTTAATTGATTTCAACAATTAACCTGTTATTTTGGTTACATTTAATAAGAATTATAAACTGAGGATCGGGTAAACATTATTAAAATGTAGTGTGTAAGACTGTAATTAAGAGAATTACTACAGCGGTTAGCTCAGTTCAACTTTTATTCATGGTTTCTAAATTCAAACTCATTAAAGATTAAAAGAGATTTCAAATTCTTTCACATTTAAATTGATCTCAATTACAATTGTATCAAAACAGTTAATAGTATAGAAATAACGAGAGGTTTGCGCGTGCAGACATTGACATCTGTTTTCTTCACCTAGCTGGCAGACTGACAGGTTAAGTGAGTATTCACTCGACAAAAAGAGTGCACACAGTTGTCCATCTTTTTTACCATTCTCGTTACAAGTGTTAATTTAAATAAACGTATATAAACAGTTCTAAAAGTACACAAGTACCAGTGATTTGAATACCATAAATTTGCCTTTTGTATTACCTGTTACAGTGAAAAATGAGAATTATTCCCTGTTAAAACATAAACATAGCATTTTTTATTCTTATTTAATAAGTAGTTGAATATAATAAAGTTATAATTAATTATAATGCGAAAGTCTCTCACATTCTATTGGGCATTAAAAATACGCAAAACTTTTAATGAACTTAAATTCTTCCAAAATATTTTAAGTATCTTAATAGTTTACGCTTTTTTTAAGAAAATTCTCAGTCTAATTTAAGTCTGTCATGCGATTTAAGCATTTCAGATGATAAAAATTATCTTTACTTATCTCGTGATTCGTTGTTCATATTATCTGTAGTCGTAATATTTTCATGCTTAAACAGATTTCTCTCTCTGAACATACCGCCTTTTTATTTGTCTGTACTGGGAATAAGTGGTGTTCCTCTTCGTTTTAATATTTAAAATAATCCTTTCGACGTAAACAGACTCTTATAAAAGGGAAAATGATCTCTTTTGGGACCTTGAACGGAAAAATAGAATTAGTTAAATGAGTTAGAATTAACTTTTTAGAATGTATTGCAAAGAAGTTGAATAAATTCCGTGCTTTATAGACAGAATCATGATTTTTATAAATATATGCATTTACGAAGCGCACATCATATTTCTTGTTATAGAGAGAGTAATTTCTGGAATTGAGAACAATCGAACAAATGGGTAAGAAGAACAAGTAATCGACTAAAGTTCGTCAACCCCACAGTGTTTTAGTATAATAGTTAGGGTCAAATTGGGAATTTCTAAATTGTGGTTCACAGACCCCTAAGAAATTTTGATATTTTTAAGGTAGTTTCTGGTCAAGTAAAATATTCCTCTTTCAAAATATCTGCAATAAATGTTGCGAATAAAACTATGATTCGAATTGCGAATTTCAATTATATTTTTTCCCCTTTCAAATAGGGCTGCCTGCTGGAAAAACCATTGCATACTTTTTACATTCTCCGACAACTGGTTTAACTTGTTTTAGTGTGGCGTCATATAAGTGGATACTAATTGTCACAATGTAATTTTGACGCCCAGAGGAAGAAACTTGAGCTCTGACGAGGCGAAATTAAAAGAGGGAGTTTAGTTCTACCGAGAGTACCCAATTCAAAAAGGGATTCTATAGATCTTTGACAATGGCACATAATCAAACGACATGAACACTGTCGATTTTTTGCATCATGAAAACCCCCCGACTTGGGCCGGGATCGAACCCATAAACTCGGGCAGACAAGACCAGCACCTAACCAACAACGCCACCTAGGGGCATTTCAATTATATCACATCTAATAATTCAAAGATTATAAAAGAAATACCGGGTGTTTCAAAAGTCACGAAAATCCACATGGTAATCCTTGTTGCTTAAAAACCAAAAGGGTTGATTGAGATTTAATTCACTAGATGGCTGCAGGGGCTTCATCATAAGAAGTTTTGAACGTATCAGGCATCAGTTTCAAAATACTTAACAGTTGTAGTCTGTTGAGCACAACGGGAGTTGCATGATGTTTTCCCAAGAGCAAATAATAGCCGTCGTGGAATTTTATTTCGCTATAAAATCGCATTGCCGTGTGATAAATGCATTTTAGCAGAAGTATATATGTGAAACAGCACTAAATACATCAACGATAACACTTTTAGTGCAACGGTTCCGTGACACAGGATCGGTTGCAGACACGAAGCGATAGGGTAGAGCGTCCATAGTGAAAAATAAAGTGGCAGATGTGGAGACCGCTTTACAAAGAAGACCATTGAAAAAACCGTCCGTCTACATAAACATCATTACGAAATTCATATCCTTGTTGAAAATGATGAAAGATACGCTTGGTTGCAGCAAGACGGCGCAACGTGTCACACATCACGGGACAGTATGGAAGTTTTAAATGAATTTTTCGATGATCGTGTCATTTCCAAATGACTTTGGCCACCTCATTCACTTGACTTGTCAATTCAGTATTTTTTTTTTTTTGGGATATCTGAGAACTGTCACCTTCAGGAATAATCCCCATACGCTTGAGGAAATAAAGAGTAACATCTCTCATGCAATATCGGACATGAATTATCATACTCTTCGTAAAGTGTCAATTAATCTGGTAAAAAGAGATCGATTGTGTGCTCAGGAAAACGGACATCATTTTGAACATTTACTGCTATCTTACCATGTCTGACCCCTGACAATAAGGGTAACCGTTCAACCTTTTTTTGTCATTTATTCTGTTTGTTAGCATAATTCATCTATCTTTAAAACTCAATCACAAATATTGATGTGCGTGACTTTTGAAACATCCGGTACTACAACATTATTTTCATAGATGACTCAAGTCTTCTATGAAGTCTATTTGATTAAAACTAACATTTGTGTAACTTTTTGTGTAGTTATATATAAATAAATGTAAGGATAATAAAATTAGAGATTAAAAATTAAATTCCCTATCTAGCACTTAACTCATCTTTCTCAGTTCATCTTCAAGTATCAAACTAATCACCCATTTATTTCTTCCCAACATATGGCCTAGCCAATAAACATGTCTAATTCCAGATCGTTAGAATTAATAGTCCCTATGTATCAGCATTAACTTTCAAGTACAATCATAAAATCCACGATATTTACCGCATCTGTGTTTTAAGTGTTAACCACTTAAAACACCCCGTGGTGTGCTTTTTCAACCCTGATCTCAGCGCCAGAAGAGATGTAGAAATGATTGAATAAAGTTCCTTTTAAAAATTAAGTCTGATTCTAAATTCAAAAAACATGTCATATATATATATATATATATATATATATATATATATATATATATATATATATATATATTTAAATGAGTTTTTATTATTTTAATAAGAATATTATGAAAAAAGATTAAATCTAGGTAATCTATACATCTCATATGTATTCCTTTTATGGGAAGTATCAATAATTTCCGCCTTAATAATGGTGACTCGTCGTGGTCGTGGTGTGGAAGTTAGAATGATTGGTTTCTGATACAAGTATCGTCCTCGTCCCTTGACAACGATTCAGAATTTTGTGATCCTTCACAAATAATTCTCTCTTTGCTTTAGAGAGAGACGTCAGTGAACACTCACTCACTGGTGACTCGCGGAATAGGGAAGAACATGTCAAAAGGGTTGCGGTCCAAAAGAATACGCTAAAGGAGAGTTTTCAAGATTAGTTAAATATTAAGAAGCACGTTAGAGTAATGAGTAAACATTTTGAAATAAAAAAGATTATAAAAACTCAACTGGATTATTAATCTGGTAATAGTTTTGCTTCTGACGTAGACACTACTGATTTTTACTATTGTTTATACTTACATAATAGCGTATTTCTTTAATTATTAGATGGAAAACAGATGAATTGGTCCCAAAACCTTTTAAATCTCACAAGCTGGATAAAAATATTTGAACGATAGAGATTATTCAAAAAATTTCTACGTATAGATGTACTGAAACAAACCATCGAAAAGGAAATATTCACGCTGTTTTTGAAGAAATGTTCCACATAGAAATGGCTTATTTTATATTACATAAGCGCTTATGGAAGGATGTAAACGGCAAACGATTTTGAAACATCATTGAATAGAGTTAAATGGGAATTGGGAATCATTCAATGCTTTTTTCTCAAAAACCCTTCTTTCTCTTTAATTTTAAAGCTCCTTAATTATCTATTTTCACTGAAGCATTATTCATGCACTTTATTTAATCTTTATTTAAAACTTCTTCAATGAAATAACTATTTTTTTCAAGCAAAATTTGTGTTGAGATTGGAAAAAACCTAAAATGCTCAAAACAGATGTCACTAAATTATTATCTCCATATACAGTGAGCCACAAAAGTGTTCGCACACTTGCAATTTCTTATCAAATTTAATGTTTTCAACTAATAAAAATTAATATATTGTAATTGCAATTTTTTATGATATCTGTAACTTGTTCATAATAGAATGACATAATTAATTTTTTAAAAATAGAAAAACTATTTTTTTTAAAAAATTAATAATCAAAAAGCTACTAAAAATTACGCTACAAAAGTCTTCGTACATTTAACAAAAATCTCAACTTAGCTTTAAATATTGTGTTTCTTTTTTAATTTAGCACTTCATAGGATATCTTTAAATGTCCACAACAACTTTTAAGCGTCTTGGTATAGATTTTATCAGTTTTTTGTAATTTCTGCATCGATTTTCCTCCATTCTTCTGTGATTAATGTTTTTACTTCACATTTTGTGTTTATTTGTCATGTTTTCTTTTTTAAAATCAAATTCTCACCAAATATGTTCTACTGGGCTAAATAAAGTGATTGAGAGGTGTTTTCAGATTTTGGGAACAGTTACAGGGGCACCAGTGGGTACATTGAGAGCATTGAGCTTGGCGTCACTATACCAAATAAAAAAATGAAGTCGTCTCCAGTATCCAAATTTCGGGTGGATAATTTAAAATTTCTCTTTAAAATATTTAAATGGAACTCAAGATTCACAATACCATCAAAAAATGTCAAATTACCTAATTTTGAGGTCAATTTATACTCCGACGCAAGAACACCTTCACTTCGATGCTGAAGCATGGAGGTGGAGCAGTTCTTGTTCCACATAAATTCATTGGATTAAACTTCTTATTTTTTCATTTACAAGTTATTATAGGCCCATCGGAACCAAAAATGTTAAATTATCTGCCATCCCAATCAATTTGCTGTCAATTTTGAATTTTTTGAAACTTAATCCCAAGAATCTAGTTGGATCAATAAAACATGGAGGTGGAAGTGTTCATGCGTGGGGGTATAAATCGGCCACATAATTTGGTAATTTGGTATTTTTTGTTGATATTGTGAATCATGAGCTCTATTTAAATATTTTAAAGAGAAATTTTAAATCATCCGTCCAAAATTTGGGTATTGGAAACGACTTCATTTTTTAACAGGATAATGACGCCAAGCGCACTGCTCTCAATGTACATCACTTGTGTCTCTATTCCCAAATTATGTCCCCAAATTATGTCCCGTCATTATGTTCTGTATATAAAAAGGGTGGAGCAATCATGTGCTCTCGCTCTGTAGTTCTGAATAAACTTAGTTATTTTAACTGACTGGCTCGAGACTGAATTACTTCCACCAATGCCAAGCATCGGGTAGATGCAGCTCGCAGAATTTTAAAATTGAAATTGTTCTTTACAGTTGCATGCTTTCTAAAAATCTACCCGATTTCTTAAGTTTCAAAATACAGCTTGCAAAGTATCTATATAACGTTTTTTTTACATAAAATTATTACTCCAAGCGTTTTCATAGTCAATAGGCATCTTTATTCTTTCTAATCAACTGAATATTACAAAACATTGCCAGATTACCAAAGATAATATTACACATTGTCAGACTGCAAAAGGTATAAAATAATCGCTTGCTATTAAACCAATAATAAACAAATACTATTCATAAAATATTTTTAGATTTACCGCACAGTTATGTAAAAAAAAACCATTTCATTTATTAGATATAAGTTTACCATTGGATGATTTATCAGTACATAATGATCAATTACAGCTTTATTTAATCAAAATAAAGTATTCAAACTCTATGAATGTGATAATTACTTCTAAATGTGTGTATGATTTTTTTTCTCTCCCTCGTTTTTCTAAAGTATCAATTGAGGTAATTGTTAACACATACATTTAATGCACACATCAAAAATAACTAATCACTGATTTTGTTTCATCAAAATAACAAAAAAACACTTTGCTAGAATACACACATAATAAAAAATGTTGTAGTAACGTAAGAAAAGAAGCACGGAAGATTCTCAAATTTTCCACTTATTTTAACTCTTTTTTACTATCTACAGCCAGCAACAAAACATTTCTGTAATGCATTTTCTTCCCTTCTCACATAAATTCTAAGGATAGTAACGGTTTATCTCGAGAAAACACGTCGCGAGTAAAATTTGTTTTGAATCCCAGGAAATCTTTACAATCTTTTATTCTAAAATTTAATGCATGTATAAGAAATCTTTCCCCCTCACTTCCCCCATCTAAGATTGGAGATCACGTTTTTATTTGAAATGTAGCACTTTGCATACTTAAAATATTTTTTATAATTAAATAATAAACTTTTTAAATAATAAATTATCATTGTAAAATATTCAACAGATGTATTCTTCAATGTTTCCCCCTTTTCTTTTTTATTTTATATGTTTAAAGAGAAATGTGCAGTTTCAATATTATCTATTTCAGTTTTCAGTTACAGATTTAATATAATAATTTTTATTTTCTTATTATCACGGGCGTAGCTACAACCGTATCAATGATACGGTGCCCCCAAACTACAGGGGCCCCAACATGTGTAACTACTGTCCTATTAACAGTTCTCCCATATCTAAAAATGGGCCCAGAAGGAATTTTGATACAGGGTCCCCTCAGAGCTCGCTACGCCAGTGCTCATTATTTACGCTTCTAATAGATTAGTTTTACTTAAAACTTATGTTATTAAATGCAATATTTTTTTCAGTCATTGATAAATGTAATCATTCATATTAGAGTTACGGGCACATGATATTGGGACTATTGCTGCATCATTCTAGCCCCTTGTTGAATAAGAATTCATACACTTCATAATATAAAAAGCAATATACAAACCAGAAGGTATCCGAATGCCTATGTACACTGGTGTGCAAAAATTAAGGACGAAGTCGAAAAATTAGCATATCAGCTGAACGAAGAGGCAGAGCGGACAGAAAGACCAATCAGGAGATTAAGTAAGGTGATGTACGGTAGCACATGCGCAGATATGCAGGTAGACGTAATGGGGGAGTGTCTGAGTAGTATAAAGCATGTTGTCGGTGTAAGATCAGTATTTCTGGCAAAGAGATTGCACGCCGTATAGCAGTTAAAATCACACTGAGTTGCTGCCTCAGCGAGAAATGGCGAATAATCAATCTGTTAGACGACATCTGGATGCTTTTACCCGAGGTCGAATCATTGGGAAGTTGGAGGAAGGCCGCAGTGTGACAAGTGTGGCTGCAGAGTTCGGAATTGCTCACAGCATCGTTTCACGACTTTGGAGACAATTTCAAACTACAGGAACAGCTATCCGGGGGTTCAGTAGTGGTCGTCCACGAGGAACCACACCCGCAGATGACCGGTACATTGTCTTACAGGCCAGAAGAAACAGGCGACAGACAGCGGGAGAAATCGCTAGACACAGGACACAGGCGACTGGACGACCGATATCGCGTTTTACCATGGCCAGAAGGTGATGGTCTGTTTGCACGACGCCCTGTACGGTGTGTACCTTTAACGCCTGCCCATCGGAGAAGGCGTTCTCTGTGGTGCCGGGAACACCGGAATTGGAGAGACAATGAATGGGGACGAGTACTCTTTACAGATGAGAGCACATTCAGTTTGAGTAGCGATTCTCATCGTATACTCATCTGGAGAGAGCGGGGAAGCCGCAATCATCCCTCGAACATCATTGAAAGGGACAGGTATGAAGGTCGCGGTGTTCTCGTTTGGGGAGGCATCATGCTTGATAGTCGTACAGACCTTCACATCTTCGACGCAGGTTCAGTCAACGGGACCCGTTATTGTAACGAGATTCTTCTTCCATATGTGCGTCTTTTTAGAGGCGCTATGGGTCTGCAGTTCCTTTTCATGGACGACAATGCACCATGTCATCGCACAGTAGCTTCCGAACAGCTCTTTAGAAAGTGAGGATATTGAACGTATGGATTGGCCGGCACAATCTCCGGATCTCAATCCCATCGAGCATGTATGGGATTTTCTAGGCAGACGCTTGGCAGCTCGTACCTTACCACCAGTAACGATTCGGGAGCTTCGATTGGCGCTGCAAGACGAATGGGCAGCAATGCCTCAACAACTCATTGACACCCTCATTCTCAGCATGAGCAGACGCTGTGAAACCTGCCTAGCAGTCAGGGGAGATCATATCCCCTACTAAAGACCGGATGTTTCTTGTTGGATACCCATCACAGGGATGTTTCGGCCTTCAGTCGCATTGCGCTCCATGCTACTTTTTCAATAAAGCTTTTTTTTTTATCCCTCTGATTTCTCTTTTAGTAAGTGTTGCTTACATTACACATGTCCTTACGTATTGGGGATCTTACGGTATTAAATGTGCTGATTTGGAAAACTTTTGTACAAAGTTATATTGAAAAAACCGTCTCGTCCTTAATTTTTGCACACCTGTGTATATTCCTTATCATGGAATATTCAAATGATTAACTTTTGGTGGTTAGTAACTTTCATTATTGTTTCTAATGTCACCCGATAGGTGGTGTCAGGTGAAGGCATCGTGGAAAAGGGCTATATTACGTCTGTCGTTTGTGACGAATCTGTACGGAACCTTTCCACTAATCTTCTTATGCGTCTTTCTGGGGAATATAAATTCGCGTTTATTTCCAATCAACTCCAAAAAGAGGTACGGGATATTTAAATTAGATAAGGTATTTAAGTCGAGAGTTGCGAGATAGCAAAAGAGATAATGGTAGGCTATTGAGCCAGTATCTTTAAACGTATTACTAGAAGATTCAAGGAGATTAGATTCGTGAAGACGTCGTGCTGCGAGACGTACCAGAAAGCTGATATAAGCCAACGGTAAATATAATTCACGTACGCTTAAAAAAAGCGTCAGTTTAAGTGACTTAGTTAAAGTTAATGAAAGTTAAGAATTCGAATACGTGTATTTCTCGGTTTCTCCTATTTCGTTAAACCTTTCTTGAGTTTGAGCTAGATTATTAATTAATTGCATTCTTAGTAATTTAATTTAAAATAAAGGCAAATCCCTTTAAGAGACGTAACATTATCTTATTATATGTTATCAGAGATTTTTTTGAGAAAATTATAATAATAAATAAATATTATTCAAAATGGCTCTTAGTGGTACTTTGCCTCAAATTAATCTTGGTGTTCGAGGTGTGACCCAGGGGGGTCATCACACGTTAGCCGCAGCTCTGGGCATCATGCAGGTGACAGTACGTTTCAGCTCGGTTGTCACCACAATTTTGAAGGTGACAATCCTGGGGAGGGGGTAAGGGCCTCTCACCTTTCTTCCCCTTCCACCAACCTCTTGAATGGACTCTCAGCTCGATAAATATTTAGAGTGGTCCCATACCGCACAGACATTCTTCATTTACAAACATACATGCCTCCCCCGGGATTCGAACCCATGCCCTTAGCATGGTAGTCAGCGTCACTAGCCACTATACCATCTGGGAGGCTTGTAACTAATTACTGAATAGCTGGAGTGACAGTGCATTATACGGAGTGTCTGGATGGAGAATGAAACAAAGCACATTCAAATGCTACGGCGTAGTAATTTAGTCATCCCACATGGACTATACTAATGACTCACAGTTGTGTTTGCGAACAGTATGAGCAAATGTCGCCATTTGAGAGTGGAACTGCATTTGGATCATAGGATCATGGATCGTAAAATCATTCGACATTCTGGTCAGAGTGATGCTACCATTTGACTATGTTTAAAGGAATGAATGAACCATGGTTGTACTGATGGACAAGACGATAGCGGTTGGTCAACCGAGGTTGACAACTGATTATCCAATTGGCACTTACAGTCCCTGATGCAACTTTATCAACGATCCGTCGTGTAACCGGGACACCTGTGATTGCAATGACCATCGATAGGTGACACAGCTAAAGCTGAGATCCCGAAGGCCATTACGTCGATTGCTTCTCATACAACTAAACGCTTCTGCAACGTTGCAGAGCGTATTCATGGCTGTATTCAAGAACTGGATTAGAACTTTAGTCAGTTATGAATCCTATCCCGATGACTAGCGAAGACGTGTCTGGAGATTCCAGGTTGATTGATTGATTGATTATTAACGTCGCACTGTTTAGATACACGAGGGCTTTTGGCGACGGACCACGTAATTTTGAACCATGGTTAAGTGACGTGGACGACACCTGAGCTGGCACCCCCCTATCCTTACTATCACACCACACCAATTGGAGATTCCAGGACAAGGGTAGGTTACTCCTCTGATTGTCATCCACTTGACAGCCCAAAAACCAGGAGTTACGATATGGTACACTATTTCATTGGATAGCAAGCCCCCTTTGATTGATATTAGAGTTGTCCTAACAGAATGGCAATACATCGATGAGATTCTGCACTCTGCAGTAATATCCTTCCTTTCACCCATTCAGGGGATAATATTTTAATAAAATAATGCCCAACCTTACTCGGTACATGGCATTTTACAGTTTTTCTTTTTGCTCATCCAGCACTTTCCTGGTCAGTGCGATCGCCAGATATCTCTCTAATAGAAAGCATTTAAGGTTTAAGTAGCGTCTTCTGCCTTCCCTGAATCATGCCGATCAATTTCTCCAACTAGAACGAGTATAGCAGAGAATGGCTGGGGGACCTCTATCAATTCAACGAATTAATGTTCAACCGGTTAACAGCTTGCATCAGAAGAGAGCCATCTCATTATTCATTTATTGATTTTTTTGTTTGTTCATTTAGCTGTATTTCCTGAAAAAACATTCAAAAATTTCACACACACGTGTATATATATATATATATATATATATATATATATATGTCGTGATTTTTAAGACAGAATCAGATTAAAGTTTAAAAAGGAGATCTTTATTCAATCGTTTCGACATCTCTTCTGACACTAAGGGCAGGGAGTAAAAAAGCACGCCATGGTGGTGGTTTCAAGTGGATAACACTTGAAAAACATATGGTAAGTATCGTTTCTTTGAAGAGGTTGCTTGCAAGTTAATGCTGACATATGTTGACTATTAAATCTAACGATCTGGAATTAGACATGTTTATTGGCTAGGCCATATGTTGGGAAGAAATAAATGGGTGATTAGTTTGATACTTGAAGATGGGAACTGAGAAAGATGAGTTAAGTGCTACATAGGGAATTTAAATTTTAGTCTAATTTAATTATCCTTACATATATATATATATATATATATATATATATATATATATATATATATATATATAATTAATGTGGTCCTTTGTCCATTGCAGTCTTTTTTGCGTTGCTGTAAATTGAGATGAGCCGTTTATCTTGGAATTCTACCTTTTAGTCTATCCTCTCCTACTCTCCTGGTTGTTCTTGAAATGACAGAAACACAATCACCATTCAAATCAATTCTGATCACTTCAGATCGCTTCATTGATGACGTTCTTCTAACTCGGAGACACAGTCTTTTTTTCATAGTCATCAATAGATGTGGTGCACCTTTTTAGGTCTTTCCCTGTTTTGTTTTTTATTTAGTTTGTCTCCTGATATCTTAATGAATACTTTCAGACTCCAGAAGTAATCACTGAACCACTCAACTTCCTTGCAATTTCAACATAAGAAAGATCATTTTCACGTAACACAATCTAGATCTCGTAGCACAATATATTTCTAGATGTCCAATCTACTCTTTTACTTGATGTCATTGCTTCTTGACTAAATATTATTGTTGTCCTGATCAAGAAGTAGTACTGACTTCAATCCTATCCAAAACTTGTGGTACCATTTGAAAACAATTGTCCGAATGAGGCTCCATTCAAATAAAAGGGAACTAATGGAAGCTTTAATTGTTTCCTGGCATCATGCAATAATGAAGGAAGAGTCTAAAGCTATCGTCAACTAAATGAAACATCCATATTGTTAGGGTTCATGCATGCCACTAGATGGCGCTATTAAACTATAAGGTGTGTATTATTGTTTACCCGGGAGAATGAAAAGCACAACGAATTGAAGGAGGCTGTACGGGTCATTCGCTCTATGTGATAGCGATATGCTTTTATATTACTGTTTTATGAGAATGTAAAAACAAAGAATTGAAAGATGCTGTACGGGCCATTCGCTCTATGTTAGTGATACTTCTTATGTATATTATGGAAATAAACCTATCAGAAAGGCAACACATATGAAGTTGTAATAAAAAAAAAATAAAGATTACCCTACTACTCATAATATTATCAGTATCTAATGTATAATGACAATTATTGCAGCGGTTTTTTTTTTTTTTTTTTTTTTGCATTGCAGATGTTTGATTTTTTTTGTATTGAATTCGGTATTATATCGTCTTTAAAATAATATACATGACTTTGTAATCTGTGCAACGTAACATTTTATGTAAACATGCAAATGTAACAAACATAGAAATTTCTAAAAGTGTCCTCAATTTGGGCCACCATTGTATATATATATCTCGTTTATAGGTATATGTATAAAGAATGTCATGACCTTCAAAAGCAAATAAAGATAATTCCCCTACACTTTACATATACCGGCAATGAATCTTGATAGGCGTACTTTCCGTATTTTTCTTTCTGGCTTGTTGACAAAAACAGAGCGGAGATTTTCAATTCCCACATGAATTCTTCGAATGCAATATTATTATTCCAATTGTTCTTATCATATGACTTATTGTTCTTTTATCAAAGCGGAAACCTAGAAGATATTCAACACAGAATTTGTATACATCTTTTAGTAGATGAATCAACAAATTCTGGCACGAAATCAACATAGAATATTCTCTTAGACGTTCGTAATAGAATATTTTTAAGGAGAACAATCGAATGGATTGGTTTAAAATTCATGAAGTTTATGTAATCTACGCAATTCATTCATTTAACAGTTTGTTTTGTTAAAACAGTTTGAACAGTTTGTTTTGTTACTTGCAAATATCGGACATGAGTTGCAAGTTAGATTTTTATATTTTTTTTAGAATGTATAAAAAATAAATTAAGTTTTTTAAAACTGTTTTAGAATCATTTAAAGATGTACTTAAAAAATGAATTAATAAATTTTTTTGGACTTATTTAAGAATCTTTTCAGAATCAGTGAATTAATTAATTTTTATTTTATATTTCCTTGTACTACGTTTTTCCGTATTATTTTTATTAGCGTATTTTGCTTATATTTTGAAATTTCAATTATTTTTTATACATTTTTTAAAATTCTTTTCATTAGCTTTTATTTATTTAATTCATATTCTATCCTAGTATTGCTCGGTTTCCAATGTGCGAAACTGATTTTATCACTATATTTGTCGTAATATAGAAAAGAGTGTACATTTTTTACTTCTATAAATTTCTTGGTGTGCTTCGTAACGCAATATATGAATGTTTTAATTATTTTCAATAAATAATAACAATGTATTTATTCATATTTATAATCATAATAAGTGCTAATTAATGCAATTAATATTAATAATAAAAAATGTGAGCAAATATATTAAAACCAAAAGTACAAAATTAAGATATTTTATTTTATTTTTCGATTTCAAACCACAATCTCAAATAACAACTTGATTCAAATTTTAAATATGAATAATAATATTCCCCTGAACTAAGTAAGAAATAAAAGTAACGAGAAAAATAGCAATAGAAATAATGCAAGAAAATTTCCCCTAAACTTTTCCTATAAAATTAATAATTAAATAACTTTTTCCTTTCCTAACAGCTTTAATCTAATTTATTTGTTATAACAACTTTTTTTTTCATGATTTATGACATTACTTTAGATGAAGACTCTAAATAATGATAAGAATTAATAAGAAAATATAAATATAGAACTCCGAAAATCGATATCCTTAACGGAAAATGAGTGCTTTAAATTTCCTTACTAATAAGGACTTACGAATAGTTAACTTTTAGTAATAAGTATCGATTTGCTCTCTCATTTGACTATCAAATAATCCCGATTTCTTTTCCTCCCCCTTAATCGATATAATTTATAAGCATTATATTTCAAAGTTATAACCAAACGTTAACCTAATTTCGGATTTTATTTTATAGCTTTTCCTTCTTACATTATAAAACCATATAATTAGATTAAAACTGTAATTCTATTATTAATACTTTGAGGCAGCTTGAAGAGAATGTTGATTTCTACTCCTCTATATTATGAAAACTTTCTTTAATATTATATATTATAATTTGATTTTACTTGAATAATTTTAGATTTAAAATATATTTACAGTTTTAAGTACAAATTAATGTTACTTATGTTTAAATTAATGTGTTTACTTTAATTGCGTGCAGAGTCAAGTAAAATTAAAGGAATACTTCCTTTAAGATAAGTACTTTTTTCTTAAGTGAAGATACAAGTAATGTGGAAAAAATGCTAAAATTTGAAATAATATCAAAATTCTCATGCCTGAGATCAGAAACATTAGTATTACATTATGAAAAACTACATTTTATTGACCGTAAAATCCGGTGAATAACGCGCAACCCCTTTTTTACGAAGGTACCTGAAATGTACTTGCGCAATGCTCTTATACACTGCTGGACAATTGCTAAGGACGGATAACACTATCATCCATAGCAACCACAAAATGAAAGGAAGCAAAATGTGGAAAATTAGAATAAGTGCGGGATATTAGTAAGAAGAAGTAGGAGTATGCAAATTTTTTTTCCACGTCTGTTCATCACGTGATAGCGTTCATAAGAGCCTTAAAGGTTTTGACGCGTGTGGACAGCTGTTGTTTCAAGTCAAAGTTTTACAGGAAAGATTTAATAGACGAACTTAAAATTTTTGGCATGTCTTCCCGACATCACATAGATGATTTTATGCGTGGCCGAATTATTGGAAAGATCGAAGAAGGGCGAAAAATAACAGATGTTGCCAGGGAGTTCGACATCGCTCACAACGTTGTTTCACGGCTGTGGAAGTCATTTAAAACTACTGGAATGTGTAGTAGACGGCACGGGGTAGGTCGTGTTAGAAGTACGACGCCTGCAGAAGACAGATATATCGTCCTATCAGCAAAAAGGAACAGGCGCACCACAGCTCAGCAGGTGGCAAAAATCAGTTTCTTGCTGCCTCAGGAAAGCAGATCTCCCGAAAAACTGTTGCCAGACGTTTGAGGGGAGGAGGACTATACACACGCAGACCTGTTGTGTGTGTCCCATTGACCAGACAGCACCGTACTGCCCGTTTGCAATGGTGTCGTGAGCATCACAATTGGACTGAACAGGACTGGGCATACGTACTATTCTCAGATGAGAGTAGGTTCAGTCTGTCATCGGATTGTAGACGCCAACTGATCTGGCGCGAGAAAAGGTACTGTTTATCGTCCAGAAAATATCCAGGAAAAGGACCGATATCCGACATGCAGTATCATGGTGTGGGCCGGCATCATGATCAATGGCCGCACGCGCCTACATGTGGTTGCGAATGGGACTATGACGGGCCAACGATACATTGATGAAGTTCTACTTCCTCATGTTCGTCTTTTCCGTGGTGCTGTCGGTGATAAATTTGTTTTTATGGACGACAACGCAACATGTCATCGAACACTCGCTGTTCAGGATTGTCTAGACAGCGAGGGTATTCAACGTCTCGTATGGCCAGCGCGTTCTTCAGATCTAAACCCCATTGAAAATGTGTGATGCTTTGGGGAGGCAAGTTGCTGGTCAGAAACTATCCTCCGACAAACAAGAACACCCTTATCCGTGCTCTCACAGAGGAATGGGATAAATTGCCTCAACAGCTGCTGGATAATGTTGTGCAAAGTATGGTACGACGTGTGGAATGTTGCATCACACTCCACGGTGGACATATCCCGTACTGATACCTTTCTTTAAGGTGCCTGCTGACTTTTAGATGCATTGTTCCATTTCTCCGTACGCAGATCAAATGAACATTTTTTTTCTTTCAGATGTTTCACAGCTTTTGTACTTTCCAGAACAATAAATATTCTTTATTCTAATGTCTGAACAGTGTGGCTACTATATTTTATCCTACTAGGCCTCATGTCTCGCTTAATGTTATGCTACATAGCAATTTGTGATCCGTCCTTAGCAATTGTCCTGCAGTGTATTTTAAAGTCCTTTATTCGAGGTATTATTCCAGGCTTTAGAAAAAAATAATATACTTCTAGAACTACAGCCCCTTAAGCCATAGGTTCTCAACGTGGGTGATAACCCCCCCCTGTGTGCACGTTTGAGGCTTTCAGGGGGCAAAAGACCCAGAGGTCATTGAGATGGCACGGAAGGGCTTCGGCAGATTAACCAAATATAGTCCAAAAAAATAATAAAAACACGCTGATTATGTACTAGCAAAAGTAAACTGTAATACTGGTTACCTTATGTTGATTGTATGTACTTAAATCATTTCTATCACGTGTACGAAAATTCACATATTTTGGTAGTTCGGAAAGTAGATGAAAACTTAAGGATTACATTACAATCAGACCTACATAAAATTGAATGATATATTAAATTTTAATGTCTTTAGTGTACGTGTTGTTTATGTCTATGAGCAGTATGAAAAATATTTCGTCCACTGCATTTTATTACGTATATTATCCAAGTAATACAATTAAATATGTTAACTAGGAATTAACGTGTGATTCTTTAAACACTGAAACTGACAATTTTTTTTTATTTTAGAAGCAATAGTTTATTGTGAATTACTTCATATCATCAAAACCTTCTTTTAAAAGCGTTTTTACAACAGGTTAGCTAAAACTTTTATTCCACTCTTTTAAATAAAGAAGAAATTCACAATATATATAGTGTTTCAATTCCAACAATATCCTATCTAAAACTAAAATATGTATTACACATTTAAATATATTTGTGGCAACAGCTATTTCAGATTCTCAAGTATAAAAAATTGGGGCTCTAGAAAAAAAATTAAATTAAAAAAATATATTCCATTAGTGATAGAATATTTTTGTTTTAAATAATTCTTTTGTTTCCACTATGTATTATGTAAGCTCTTATTTCTCTAGAGTTGTAGGCGGCGGTATCGAAATATTTCCTAGACAAGGGGGTGCCAGTTCAAAAAGGCTGCGAACCTATGCTTTAAGTGCATAAATAATGTCTTTTAAATAAACAGTATTTTGATACATACAGAAGTCTCTAATTTTTTTCTACATATATAAAGGGTGTTTTTTTAGAGGTATAGAACTTTAAATTGCAATAAAACAACGATGTATTATTCGATTGACATGAATTTTTTTTATTCGAAAGATAATCTTGTGGCATTACATTTTAAATATGATTAAATATGATTTCTGGTATATGACTGCCACGGCTGGCTCGGATGTAGTCCAATCTGGACGTCCAATTTTCGATGACTTTTTCCAACATTTGTGGCCGTATATCGGCAATAACACGGCGAATGTTGTCTTCCAAATGGTCAAGCGTTTGTGGCTTATCCGCATAGACCAAAGACTTTACATAGTCCCACAGAAAATAGTCTAGCGGTGTTAAATCACAAGATCATGGAGGCCAATTCACAGGTTCAAAACGTGAAATTAGGCGGTCACCCAACGTGTCTTTCAATAAATCGATTGTGGCACGAGCCGTGTGACATGTTGCGCCGTCTTGTTGGAACCCCAGCTCCTGGACATCATGATTGTTCAATTCAGGAATGAAAAAGTTAGTAAGCATGGCTCTATACCGATCACCATTGACTGTAACGTTGTGGGCTTCATCGTTTTTGAAGAAGGATTCCACCAGCCCATAAAGCGCACCAAACAGTCAGTTTTTCTGGATGTAACGGTGTTTCGACATCACTTGTGGATTAGCTTCACTCCAAATGCGGCAGTTTTGTTTGTTGACGTAGCCCTTCAACCAGAAGTGCGCTTCATCGCTAAACAAAATTCGCCTATGAAAATCGGTAACAACGGCAATCTCGTTTTGGGCCCATTCGACGAATCTCTATGAGGCGTGAGTCTATTCATGATGAATTGCTAAACCAAACTGAGAATAAATCACTTGACAGCTGTTAAATCGGTCGCCATCTTGGAAAGTGATGCCAACTTAAACTTCTATACCTGGAAAAAAACACTCTTTATATGCTCATCTTTTCCTTATTTTTAAAGATGCCATTTTTATACCCGGCGTGTAACACGCACCCATAAATTTCGACCTTATTTTTTGTGTTAAAAGTGCGCGTAATACGCAGTATTTTACGGTATATTTGAAAAGTTACTATCTCACCTAACTTATAAATCTTACTTCCTTAGTTTGTGGCCACAGTAGAGCTTATTGGTCATAATCACGAACTGGTGACCAGCGTGCTATGAGTTCAAGCCTTGCCACTGAAGACCAGCCGTGTATAAGGGCTGATTCACATTAAATCTGTCGAAGCTCAAAATCTTTCCGTTGGCGTGGTGGGGTAGTTTGAAAAGAGGGTGGGTGCCAGCTCAGGTGTCCTCTTCGTCACTTGAATGAGGGTCAACATTGAATCGCCATAGCCTTCGTTTTGCATTATAGTGCACCATTAATAAACAATCATTCAGTTTTTTTCCTTTATTTTAATAAATTATAGTTAAAATAAACTAAAAAGCACACTTTTATAGTTAACCGAACTACGTTGTAACTTAATCTTTTTGTCGCCAAATCTGGAAATGGAATCTAGAAATTCTCGTCAGATACGGAAATTGATCTGAAAATGAAAAATCGTTAATCCTGATGATTCTGATCAGGACAAAAGAACAAAATTTTCAAATTATTGTATTATTGTATTGTCATCAGTCCTGGACAAGTGAGCAAAATTTCGAATTAATCTGACCTTAAAAAAGTGGATAAAAATTGAGTTCTCCAAAAATTCCGTTACATACAAGTGAAGCTAATAAATGCGTGTTAAAAATATTCTATAACGACCTCTTCATCAAAATGGTTGCCTTGTAGCCAAGTGATTATGGTTACGAGTAACGTGTTCAGCGTTTTTAAGTGGAATCATAAATTTTAGTCGTAATCCCATTAAAGTACCATAGCATGGAATAATGGGAGGACACCTTCTGCGTGTAAGATAGAACTGAAGCTTGTATTTGATTTGATTAATATTGCATTTAAGTTATAGCTATTAATAATGGACCACACGTAATGACAAATACAAGATCTGTGCTAGTACCTCCCTCATTTAACTTAAACACCATAAAATCAGAGGGTTTTAAAATTCAAATCTATTCATCGAACAGCAATCCAATTATTCCTTGCGATGGATCTTCAGTGGTGTGCGGGTTGGTCAGATTGCCTTTGTAAGTGAATATCTTACAGCTATTTTCACCAATTTATTTACACATTTATTTTATAATATAAATCATATTCTAAGTTCAAATATTACCTGTGCTCATTGCATTTCCAACTCGCAATGCAAAACTTAAATTATAGTTTATTCACTTCCTTCCTTCCTCAGTGGCTTGACAGTCCAGGGTGGGCCTTGGCTTTCTCAAGAAGCCTTTTCCATGTCAGCCTTCTTCCTGCTAGTGTTCTCCAATTTTTAGTTCTCAAAACTAGGAGTTAAGTTTAGGCTAGGAGTTAGTTTATTATAATTATGAATAAACTTGTGTGAATAAAAAGTTCATGGAGAATGTAGGAGGATGAATGTAGGAACATTCAAATGAGAATGTTCATGGAGTTGTAATGATGTCCATAATAAATGAACCTGTCCATTCTTGCTAGCGGTTGAAATACCTCTATCTTTCTTCTTCCAAAGTTTTAATGCGGAATTAAATGGCCCCAAGCTTCTCCAAAGTATCACAGGACACAATATTCTCAATTTATTAGTCATTCGGAAGTAATGTTGAGAATAAAAATAATGCCTGTAAACCTTAAAACCTTTGCTGTGGATTTCTTTGAAGTCTCTAAAGTTCCTGCTTCTTCTTAAATTTGTAATTACATTTTTTAATAAAAGTTGAAAAAAAGGTAAGAATTTCTTTTAAAATCAGTGTACAAGAAATGCTGACGTCAAACTAGCATGTGATTTTATTCAGGCCAAGTTAAATCTTCATCGCAAATTTAACAAAAGCTGTATTATCCAATGGTGTTGCCCCCAAAGGAAAAATATCGATGGAAATATATCTCCAAACCATAACTAATTAATGAAATTTAATTGATGAATTAATATTTGAAGAAACTGTATTAACATCAAGTGTCATCCACTACAAGTTCAAAAAAATGAATTTGAACCTGAGTGTATGAATAAAAAAATTTTTATTAGCGATTAAAAATTTGAACAAGATATATAAATACATATAGGGAGAGTGTGAACTAATAATATAGGAATTGAAAAAATGAAAAATTTGTCTTTGGTAGCTTCAGAGAAAACAAAATTATAACAAAGAACATAATTTGTACAATCACGTGTGCAGCTATTTATTTGCTGAAAATGCGCATTTTAACCGTTATCTTTTAAATCTCATTTTGAACTTTTTATTTTTACTACTTCTACAGTCGTTCTGGAAACTGGAAATAAAGACTGTGCTTTATAATCAGTATGTGTTTCAATGTGTGAGTGCGTTTCAGAATATTACTCTTAAAAATATTGCGTAGGGATCAATAATTAAAGTACTAGAAATCTACTTAAAACTGGTTTACTTTTGAAAAGAACATTTATAAATTAATTTCCAATATAAATAACATTGTTTCACTATATTTAGTTGGTTTGGTGTATTATTTATAAAGACATCACACCACTTTATAACAATAAAATGAATATTTTTAAAGACAGATTTCAATTTTAAAAAATCTTAAAATACAGGTAATTTAACGAACCACATTTTAAACACAGTTGATTTCTCGTCAAAAAATTTCCAGAAACTATCTTAGTGCCATAAATAAATAAACTAGATCTTCGAAAACAATGCGTGACAGAAAATGCTGTATTTTAAGAATAAATACAAATAAAACAAACCTGCTTGAAGCCACAAGTGACAGAAGAACACCTTCTAGATTTCTTTCTTGGTATAAACAATGTTACAAATATTTCTATATTTTAAATATTTATTAATATACACATAATATTTCATTTATACACTCTTCGATATATTTATTTATTTATATAAATTTAGTATTTATTTATGAAATTCATTTTCTAGAGCAAGGAAGATTTTTAAATGGCTATTATAAATACGGTAGTACATTTTCAATATTTTCGCGTTCACGTTTACCGTTTTAAGGTAAACCACTTTTCTAATATTCAGTACTAGTACTTTATTTTCGACTAACCTTATTACTATGATTTATTTTTCTCTCTTCTAAACTTATAATTTCTGATATAATAAAGATTGTTTTCAAAAATTTAAGATTACTACTAAGCAAGTTTTGGTACATTTATCAAAATACTGGTAAAAAGAAGTCACAACTGAATATTTTATTAGATAAATATTAATGTACATATTACTTTGAATTTACTATAGTTTTATTTCAAAAGAAAAGTACTGCTGAATAAGTTATAAATATTAGAAGTCAAATCGCTCAAAGGAAACAGCATTTAATATACGAATTTGGCAGCATAAAATGATTATTTTGATTAAAATTTTTGTAACGTCTGTATCTTATATTGGTCGAGCCTCCCGATTTTTGAAAAGAACGCAATCTAAAATAACAGGAAAATACTATGGGTTTTAGGCTTCAAAAAGATAGCAAGTCATGATGTGGAAGCTTGTAGAGTATTAGACACCTCAAGTGTTTTCACAAGTTGTTCTTTCAGTTGCATTTTGTTGTAATGCATTGAACGATGGACATGGACAAGCGAATAATGACACGACATTGTCTTAAGAGATTAATCACGTTTTTGCCCTGCTTCCCCACGATTGTTGGATAACAATTTGGATTCACCATTGAGAGAGGCTGCTTTACTGTTCTCTAATGCACCCTCATATCGACCTTACACTAGTATTCAACGGTACAACGACCAGTCAAAGTGATTTCTTTGAGGCTTTGATGCCGGTTGTTCTTCCTTATCTTCAGAGCTTTCCTATAGACCCATTCCGATATAACAATGGGGAACCACACATGGCACGCAATGTTCGAGGCTTCGTTCACCAGATTGCATCGTTGTCTTGGACTGCCTGTTCTCCTAACCTATCACCAATGCAACACGTCTGGATTAAGATTAAGGGAACAGCTGATTCAGAATAAGGCATTCAGAAGCAATTTTTGCCAGCTGTGGTGGCAACACTCAGTATTGATTTAATCGTTTTCCTCATCTTGAAGAAGGTTGTATTTTCAATCATCCTTTCACGTTTCTACTGAGTACTTCTTCATAAGTTCAACAGCCTTTTGCAGACCAAGGCTGACTCACTGATCCTTCTCCAGGTGACTCTATCAGTCACGACGTCCTTCCATCAGCTGATTCCCATTAGTTGAGGTCCTTTTCAACATCGTCTAACCATCGTGTAGGTGGTCGTCTTCACGTCTGGTCTCTTCAATTTTCGAAAAAGTTACTTTTTTGGTAGGAAAAGCATCGGCATATCTGTACAGATGGCCCAGCCACCTAATACGTGATGCTTTTATTGTTCTCACAATGTCAGTTCCGCTATATTTGTAATAGGCCTGATTAAAGTTTAATGTACGCTCAACTTGGTGTTTATAGAAAAAAACTGAGATTTGAATTCGTTTGTTTACTGTGCTCAAATAAATTTGAATTTGTTATCTCTTTTGCTTCAAGGTGTTGTATTTTAGGTATCTTAAGTACATCTAATAATTAATTTTCCTATAATACAGCATTAATTATTGTTACATTCCCCATATAGAAAAATGGAGCTCAGATGACATTATACAAACTTCTTTAGATTACTATCATGGAATAATAATTTCTTCAGGGTAAAGTACCTACGCGAAATTTTTTATATCTAGCCTTGGCAGTGAAAAAAAAGGGTTTATATTTAATTATTCACTATTTAAATTACCAAATTGTTTCTAATAGTGCATCCAGTTCTTCTTAAAATAGCAAAAACAATTGTATATGCTTGTCGTTAAGCTTTACAATCGCTCTCACGTAACCTTATTATTACCAAATGATACCGTTGCATAAGGTAAAGAAAAAATATTACGGCTTCAGGAGGGATAAAAATAGTTTCTGTTAGCAGAAGGGAATAAAGTAAATCTTCAAGGGTATGTAAAAGTATCAAAAACATTTTACACACGATGAAATTCGGGCAAACTGCCAGTCAATTTAACCGAGCTGAAAATAATTGTAGCAAAAACAGTGATTTAAGAAGAAAAAAGAGAAGAGAAAAAAGGATTTCTTAAAAAAGTTCGCAGTAAAAAGTGACATTTTTCATTAAATATGACAGCCCTTGGAAATATTTCCTGGATATTTTTCTGGAAGAAGTTCACGTATAAGTTGGAATTTCTTTTTTATTGCAATCGTTTGTGGTTCTAATAAAACAAATAATTTCTGAGAATAATAAAAATCGAATAACCTCGTCGTTAATTTATGCAGTTGTTCCAAACCTTTAATATTTTTGGCAAAATCATGCATATATAAAAATATTATTAAATTAGAACTGTTTCAAATTAGAATAAATAAATGAATTTTTTTGCAAGCACGTTTGTTTTAATAAGTAAATTAATAATTTTAAAAAGAAAATGAACATATAAAAGAATCCAAACCACACATTAATTTTCGACTGCATTTTGAATCATTATATTCTCTTCATTAATTATAAGGTAAAAATTAAAAATAAAATTTTTTGTAAAAAATATTCAAAAAAAATTCAACAAAAATTTTGCTTAACATTTTTGCGAGCTTAAAATTTGTCCTTACCTTTGAGATATATTATTTGATAATAATTAATTTTCAGTAGAAAATTCTTTCTATTTAAGCGTTTATGATTTTACCACAGTTTTATACGACGGCGTTAATATAATTTAAATAGGTCCCAAAAATGTGTTAAATCTCTGTAATGAATAATTTTAGAATTAAAACCATTCAACTTAAAATATAGGACAAAAATTTTAATTACTATAGCATGTTTATTACTCAGTGCATAAGAAATTTAACAGATTTTGATAACTTTAACCCCTTTTTTTACTGATTAATCTAAAAAAAATATCACATAACAACATCTTATAGATTGCAGTTTGCTACATAACTCAGAACATAGATATATAACACCACTAAAAAATTAAATTAAATCATCTATAGGTAGTTTTAGACAATCCCTTTTTTTCGTGAAGCGCTTCTTAAGAAAAAAAAATCTTTTAAATTTGATACATAAAAGAATCAACTAATTTTTTAATTAAGATGTAAAAATTATTTTATTAAAATATTAAGTTTGTATTGGAAACAAATCTTAATCAAAGAGATGTGTAACTGAATTAAAACATATTGACATTGTCGAAATAATCCCTTTTTTTCACCTTTTATAAATATGTTATCAAAGTAATATTCTTCAATGAATATTTTGATGAATACTTTAATTTTTTACATAGAAAGGAATAGGAGGAATCTAAATTCTATAAAGATTTTGCGTGGAATTTAAATACATCAAAATATAACAAAGCAGCACTAGTTTTAAAAGACAAGAAAATTTGAAAGTTGTCATAAGTATGGTTTACAGTAATTTAAATTATGATTTCTACTGACAGTTAAACTATGTATTTCAGAAACAACAACATCAATAAACATGATATTCAAAAACGTCAGCAAATGAAACTGTTTTTCGAATCTTAGAAAAGTGGTGAAATGTTTCTCATTGCTTAAAAAATAAATTATTAAAATATTTTAAAGGAAATTTTATTTGGATCCTCAAAGTTGATATTTGTTTTAATACAATTTTAATTTTTTTGTTGTTGTTGTTCTCTTACAATGCATTTTTTTTTCTATTCTATGGATTATTTTCTACTACATAGACTTTAATTTCTCTTCTGTGGAGGAAAAACTCATAGACTTGTTGAAGAAGTTGTATCTAAAACTACGAAACAAGATTAAACAGCAGTTGTTGTTGTGTTCGTGTGTTTTTATCCTGGGGTACATATGAAATACAAGTGGAAGAACAGAACATACAATACGGGGTGCGTGGCTTTCCTTTCGAGACGGGAATGCATTACAGGCGAAAGTCCGACTTCTTTTCCCGAAGAAAATACACCCATGGCTTACTCGGGATTTGAACCCACTCGGTTACAAGCCGAGGGTCATATCCACCAAACTGGCTGGGCGGCATTAAACAGCGGTGACAACAGCAATAATAGACACAGAAAGTTCAAATTATATATTAATTTCATTTTACAAGAAATCTGAATAAATTAAGCCTTCATGCAACAATTCGATAAATGTGATAACTCTCTTTTCAATTATTCTATAAAGCCTGGGTGGGTATTAAGTCGATCGCGATCGACCGGTGGACCGCCAAGACATTGTGAGGTGACCGATTTCACTAAGACCCAACAATAATTCCATCATACGAATGTCTAGAAATATCGTATTTATTCGAATCTAAGCCGTGTCCCAAATTCTCATCACGATTTTGTGAAAAATGAAAAATAGTCTAAAACGGTTTATCGATATCCAATTTTATGAAACTAAAATAAATTTAAAAGGAAAACTAATAAGGTGGGAATAATCAGTTATTTTATCAGTATTATAAGCTTTTAAGTACATGCATGAAGCTGTAATTGCTCTAAATACCCCATCCAACAATTTTTTCCCCTTCGATTCCAAGCCGTGCCCAGTTTTCAGTAGCATTAACATTGGGAAAAAAGTGTGGCTTAGATTCGAGTAAATACGATGTTTTAAAAAAATATGGAGGAAAAAAATCGAATCATAAGAGAAAATTGCGTTAAATAGAAAATGCACTTCGGTATTTGGAGGTAATTTTACGAAGAAAATCGTAAAATGTTATTGGTTCCAGAAAAAAGTTCGCTAAGTAGCGATATTCGTAAAATGGAGGTCTGACTGTATTATATTTTTTCTTTGAGTTCACTACACCTACGCCATTAGGAGGACCGCAATGCCTGCAAAAATTTAGGAGTAGCCCGTACCCTCGAAAAGTCTGCCCACCCTTGCTATAAAGCCTCAGTTAAATCGATTGATTTCAAAAATACTTTTAGTGCATTCGAACAATTATACTCATAATGTGATTTTTTTTTGATGATTTCAAAACAAAACATTAAAAATCAATAATTCAAACTTCCTTTTCTAAGTCTTGTCGTCCAGGTTAAATGCTAAATTTACCTAATCATTGTCCTCCAATAAAACTGGATAAGAATAAGAACAATAAATCAAACAGGAATAAATGCAGAACTCTTTAGCTAAATATTCTAGAAAATTGCCTCCAGTTACGAAGCCCTGACATCCCTTTCGACTTATCCCAAACTTTCATCCCAAAACCATTCTCTCTGGGTTGCTTACAATTAATGGAAATAGTGAAGCGTCTTATAATTAGGCGAGGATTACATTTATAGCGGGGTGTCCACTTAAGCTGATTTATGAGCCGCATTATTATCACGGGGCGACACAGTGCACAAATGCAAAATCATTTCGCTTTCATTACGTTGAATTAGCTGAGGAATGCAGCTTTCACGCGTAGAGGGATATTTCCATCTTTTAAACGTCTCGGACATGGGAAGATTTAAATGGAGTGTTGCAAATCATGACATTAACGACATACTTCTCATGCGCCGATGGCTTCTGTTTTCAGACGCTTTTGTTTGTTGGTGGCAGTGCCTTTTAATTTATCTCTCAGGTGACGGTGCGGTTGGAGGGGAAAAAATAAAGTTTTGTAATTAAGAGTTTGAAAAAATGGATGTAGTTTTGGATTTAAGTTTCTTGGGAGTGTTTAAAGTTGGCAGGAAGTTTTTAAAAGAAGTGAGTGAGCGTTTATTAAGTCGTTATTAGAAAGAAAAACGAGGAGTATTTGCGACGAGACGAATCTCATAATTTTGAACCATGGTCAAGAGACGAGGCAACATCTGAGCTGGCAACCCCTCTCCGAACTTCCACACCACGCCAACGGGAAGATTTTAATTTTAGAAAGATTCATCGTGCATCAACCCCTATACACGATGGTCTTCCAATGTCGCAAAAAATAAATCAATCTTGGTGTTTTGTATATCAAATCAATATTCTATACTTATAATAAGAAATAAGGAAAATTTTACTTACCTCTTATCCTTATGTCTAGAACGTCGGTCCTGGTTTCAGTGATGGCTGTAAACAAAGTATTTTCAATAAATTATATCCAATCAGTAGTAGCCTGTATTTTTAAGTTAATACTTTAATATTGACGTAACACTGCAACTACACGAATAAACAGAACATTAATTATATATAATACAAGTTAGAACTGGCGTAGCTAGTTCTGATGGGGCCCTGTATCAAAGCTCCTTCAGGGCTCTTTTTTAGAAAAGAAACCCCTGTTAGTGGTACTGTAGTTACACATGTTGGGGCCTCTGTAGCTTGGGGATTCCGTATCATTGATACGGCGGTAGCTACGCCCCTGCAAGTTAGATTACATACTAAGACTAAAAATTACTAGATGACATTGTGTTACATCTCTTTTCTACTACAAAAACAAAGATACGAAGCATAGTTCTCACGAGCATACATGGATTCAGTTCAGTTACTAGAGGTGAGTGAGTGTTGCCAGACACAACAGGCACCATAATTCAAACCAGTCACATGGTGACAACGAGTTTGTGACCATAACCACAAGGCTACCACGGCTACATAAATAAACACTAAAAAATGTGTTATTGTGAGTGTCCCTGAAAAACATTGCCACAAAAATAAAATATCAGGATTAAAAAGATTTAAATTTGCTGGCCAAATATGTATATCAACAAAATTATATGATAAATAGTGAGTGAGTGAACATTAACGTCGCACTATTGAGCTATTCGAGGACTTTTGACGACAGACCTCGTAATTTCGCTCTCTCCTAGTTTCCACACCACACCAGCAGGAGGACGATTGACGCTTGGTACATTTAACGTGCATCAGCCCCCTCTACACGGCGGGTCTTAAGTGGTACCAGGCTCGAACTTATGACACGCCGGCCACGAGTCCGTTACCTTGACTACTAGGCTACCTCGACCCTATATGATAAATAATAGGATACATATTATAGCCCTTTTAATACGCAGGTGATGATTCTTCAATTAGTAAACACAAATCTCCATAATTATGTTAGAATAGAAAACAATAGTATTGTAATTTCTTAAAGTTTTTTTAAAATTCAAACTAGGAAGAAATAAGATAACTGATTTAATTTTTCCTCTTTTTCCAATTCCTACTTTTAGCCCACACTCTCTATATATTTATTTATTTATTTATCTTGAGGGAGTTTTCAATCGTTAATGAGAAACAATTTAAAGCGCTCAATTGAGCTGAAATTTTATATACATGATTATTTTGGATGACAATACAATAATTTAATTATAATTAATAAAAATTAATTGATTAAAACTAATTATTTAAAAAAATTACATATACAGCCACGTTGGCATCCTTCTTGGCGAATTAGCGACCTTTTTGGCGGCTTGTGTCAAAACTTGAAAAGGTTTTTTTTCCTCACGTTTTAAAGCATTCAGTTGAACTGAAATTTTATATACACGATTGTTTTGGATGCCAATACGATACTTTAATGTTAATTAATAAAAATTAATTAACACTTAATGTTGTGATTCTGCCATATGTGTATACATATTATATTAATTGTAACTATTTAATAAAAAGTAGCCAAAAGAAAAGGTTCTTTGTTGATCTAAGTAGGAATTGACTAAAAAAATTTATATTACTTGTTTCCTTTGAAGTTATTGATGATAATCGTACTTAAAAAATTCCATGTCTCAGATTCATTTATATTCATTTTGTGATTACTAGTCTCAATGGTTAGAATAAAATCTGTTGAACAATGCATCTTTGAAAAATACTAAAAGGAAAAGTTTTAAATCAAAATTTAATAGTTTTTTATCAAAAGATTTTGAATGCAATATCATAAAAAATTTGAAGAAAAACCGAACGCGCATTGGTTACCAAAAGTGAGACTCAGAACTTTTATGATCCTTCATATCAAAAGTTTTTTACCAAGCTTTTAAATTTATAGAACTGACTTATAACAGATACAAATATATTTTTAAAATGAAAAAAAGAAGATATAGAGATCAATCTGGATGCGCATCGAATGAACTCCTAAATAACAAGTAATGTAAAAAAAAAAAATTTTTAAGTCAATTTCTACTTAGATCAACAAAGAAAAATTTTATTTTAGCTACTTTTTTTTAAATAGTTACAATTAATACAAATACGTATATACATATGACAGAATCATAACATTAAGCGGTAATTAATTTTTATTAATTATCATTAAAGTATCCTATTGTCATTCAAGACAACCGTGTATATAAATTTCAGTTCAACTGAATGCTTTAAAATGTGAGAAAAAAACCTTTTCAAGTTTTGACACAAGTCGCCAAAAGGGTCGCTAAGTCGCCAAAAATGATGCCAACGTGGCTGTATTTGCAATTCTTTAAATAATTAGTTTTATTCCATTAATTTTTATTAATTATAATTATATTATTGTTTTGTCATTCAAAATAATCATGTATATAAAATTTCAGCTCAATTGAGCGCTTTAAAATGTATTTCATTAACGATTGAAAATTCCATCAAGATAGATAAATAAACAAATAAATAAATAAATAGAGATTGTGAGTTAATAGTAGGAGTTGAAAAAAATATTGCCTACTGATTGTTTTGACTCAAGTTTTTAAAAATGAAATCAACGTGGCTGTAGCTGTAATGCTTTAAATAATTAGTTTCAGTCAATTAATTTTAATTAATTATAATTAAATTACCTTATTTTTACCCCAAACAATTGTGTATAGAAAATTTCAGCTCAAATCAGCGCTTTAAAATGTGAGAAAAAAAACTTTTCGAAGTTTTGACACATGTCGCCAAAATGGTCGCTAAATCGCCAAAAATGATGCCAACGCGGCTGTATTTCTAATTCTTTGAATTTAGTAGTTTTAATCAATTAATTTTATTAATTATAATTAAATTCTTGTGTTGTCATCCAAAATAATCCTGTCTGTAAAATTTCAGCTTAATTGAGCTCTTTAAAATGTATTTTATTAACGATTGAAAATTCCAACAAGATAAATAAATATATAGAGAGTGAGCTAATAGTAGGAATTGAATAACTGGAAAATAAAAAGAGAGACAAACAGAGAATGTTACTGATTTTACTGAGCAAAAATAAAATTAAAAGCAGTTATTCTGTCAACAAATTATACACATAAAGGTATAGCCATCATTTCTGATCTTACTTAAAATCCTTGCTAAAAGTAAAAAAAAAAAAAAAAAAGTACTGCTTACAGAATAATATCCATCCATAATCAACTAACTTCTTAAAGAACCTGATGAAATAGTAATGTATTGAACAGGCAAAATTTGAAAAAAAAAAAAAAAACTAGGAAATCTAGGTTCTGTTATGCAAGTTATAATACTACACGAAAAAAAAATCATAAGAATATGATCTAAACTCAGCTTTGTTTTGTAACCTGCTTCCAAACCCTACACTGTTCGTAAAAAAAATTGTTAATTTTACAGCAATAATGATCATATTCTTTATCTTTGAATTCATTTTATGCACTTGAATGAATTAAATGATGTTTTTTAATTTACGTACAGCGGCCATATTTGCGTAAAATACTTGGTTAAGCAATAAAAAATAACAATAAATAGAAGGGAATTGAACAGAAAAGAAGTACTTTGGAAGGAAAAAAGAAAATGTGAAGAATGCTTCTAATTAAATTTTGTAAATTCCTAAATTTACTTTTTTCATATTATTCTTCGGTTATTGCTATACTGCTATTTCTTTTAAACATTATTAACTATTTTTAAATACATAATTTAAAAAAAAAGTTTTTTAAACTATTGAAGATTGTTGCGATAACCGTAATAAATTTCCACTTTTGCTGTTTCAAGAACAAAATTTAAGAAAATTTCTTTTCTAAAAATATCTGCTTTGAATACATGAGATCAAGTTATTTCTGTGATATAAAAATAACATTTTTTTCGTTAGCTTTTGTGCGATCTTAAGGTATCCGACTACGTTCGAAACCGAGATTTTAAAAAAACGCATAAATGGATAATTTTCATGATATTCAGTGTCACTTTGATTAGAATACATGTATAAAATTGTTTTAAAGACATTTTGACAAAAAAAATTATTTTTAATACAATATTTCGGCAAAAAATTAACTTAGAATAACCTTTTTTCAAAATGTTCTCCTTTTGTGAAAAATGCTTCTAACAAAATAATATTTTGCCTGTATATAGCTCAGACCTCTGTACAGAGGCTCAACTATGATTTTTGAAAAAATCACATTATTTTCAGAGTTACAACCCATTGAAATAATTATAGGCGTTTTTTCTTAAAATTTCTCTCCTCTGTTGTAAAACATGGATAAACCCACTTCTAAGTTATATATTTCAAAAATTCTAGTTGAGACTCTGTACAAAGGTCTGAGCTATATACAAGCAAAATGTTATTATAATAGAAGCATTTTTCACAAAAGGAGAATATTTTGAAAATGGGGTTCATTCTATGTTCATTTTTTGTCAAAATATTGTACTTAAATAATTTTTTTTGTGAAAATGTCCTTAAAACAATTTTATGCACATATTCTAATCTAAGTGACACTAAATATCATAAATATTATCCATTTATACGCTTTTGCAAAATCACGGTTCCGAACGTTGTCGGATACCTTAAACGAAGAAAAATCCTTCTTACAAAACATATAAACAACTTTCAGTACAAAATTTTCATTCACACTGTTCCCCTCTTCCCCTTTCAACTAGAATACAACGAATCTGAATAGAATATGATTCGTAGTTTAATAACCCTAATTATTGGCAAAAATAAGCAGATAATCGATATAAGGTTCCAGTAATGAGAATATGCAATATTCAAAGAATGAGGAGAAAAAAATCGATAGCGCTTACTCTCTCTCTTTCTCTGCCACACATTTTCGTGATAAGCATAGTTCTCCAACCTCCTTGATGTGACGATAAGTTGGTTGATTGATATTTAAGAGAAATTTCGTAACAAAGTACTTTCACCTGAATGAAATGAAATTTTGCACGCAAATTATATTGTTGTCAACATGCATGCGAGTTTGACGTGAAATAAAGTAATCCGTTTTTAAATAAGTTAAGAAATAGAAAAACTAAAAATTTTCGAAGAGATTCTTTAAAACCTAAACATTTTGAAACGAATGTTTCCTAAAAAATTAACAGAACAAAATAAAAAGTGAGACATTGTAAAATAAAGTGCAAATATTGTAATCACATTAGTTAAGAAAAAAAATATTTTTGTTTGGTTTTTTTTATAAAATGGTTAAAAATTACAGGAAAAGAAACATTGAAATATAAAACAGGAAACATATTACCAATGCAGTAAAATAATTATTACATATAATTTTGAAGAAATAATTCTTAATAATAATTAAAAACATTTCAAATGCTTCATATTAATAAAAGTGACTGTCTAGTTCGGGACCATGATTTTGAAAAGTATATACACACATCAGGGATGGGCATATTAAGTCGATCGCAATCGACCGGTGGATCACCGAGACATATTGGGGCGACCATCTTTACTTAGGTCTAAGTCAGCAATACTCAGCTATTTAAGTGGCCCGGTTATGGCCCGTGGCACTTACAAATTAAATTATTTAAGTATAATGCATTACAAATTTAGTGAGAAATTCTATCAATTACATACATCAATTTTTGATGTGGATGTCGTGCTGGAACGAAATGCGAGGAACGAATGCGAAATTTTAACAGTTAGTTATAACAAATAACAGAGAATGGAGTAGCAACCATTTTATGGGTCAATCTAATTTTTAACTATCCCTCATATCTTCGAAGTAAAAAATATCTAAAGAATATATGTTACTTTAAGACAATTGGGATCTTTAATATTTTGTTGAGAAAAACAAACATGGATCAACAACTTATTTGATTTGTCGTGAAAATGTTCTATTTAAAAAATAAATTTTTGCTCTTTACTAAACCACTAAGCACAAATCTTTCAATGGCTTTTTTTTCTTGATAATCACTTTAAAGACGAGATAGATTGACTTTCTTAAAAAAAATTTGCAACAGCAACAAAATATTTGGATGGAGGGGACTTGGGATCATTGATGAAAGAAAATCGAAATTGCCCCATAACTGTGAAAAAAAGGAAAAAAACTATTTTTTGTGACTTGAGTTTGATAGAGTTTAATATAGTTTGAAAATAAAATATAAAATTATGAGTTTTAATATTTTGATCATTTTTCTGCATTTTATAATGTCCTTGATCTTATAGCGCCCCCCCCATTGATCCTCATGTTGTGGCCCTTCGGGAAATAGTTGTCACATGTATGTGGCCCGGCGGAGAAAAAGATTGAGTGCCCCTGGTCTAAGTAAAATGCCTAGGTAAAATATATTAGAGGTCACACTACAGTAAACATATTTATGGAACATCGATGCCAGCTAGATTGGAGAATCAGCTGTTCACAATCGATGCGACTGTGTTTACTTAAACAAACGATTCGATAAATGTCAAGACGACACACGTGTACCTTCATTGGAAGCACACGATGGCACAACACGCTCTTCCCGCGATAGCCCGTGACTGGCTACTGAGACATCATCCCATACCCCACGCTTCCATGGGATTGGGTGTTCGTGTTGATGTCATGTCCAACAATAACGAAGGATTCGAAAGCGAACAAATTAAGGTGGGTTCAGATTCATTCATTCACGTATGTTCTCTGCTCGTTGCATTAAATACGCCCACACTTCAAGATCTAGCAGTTGTTCATAGTTGTTAAAGCATTAATTGTGACGGGGCTTTACGGAGTTTTTTTCTACTAATCCTCTTGGGGAATCTTTGAGGCCATCAATTGAGTTATTTCACAGCCAACCCTCTCAAGAAGAAAACTTGAGATGCAGATTAGGTAGTAGATATATAGTGGAGGTTGAGTAATCGAGAAAAAGAAGGAGGAAGGGAGCTGAGTTGCTGAACGCAGTGCGGTTATGGTAAGGATCTGAACTTAGATGCTTAATTATAGAACGGACTTAAGATATTCAAATAAATTAAGGAAGCTAGGATTCATAGGATATAAAGTTAAGCAGTTAGGATTATAGGCGCTTATTCACATAAGATTTAGAGCTGCGATATATCTCACTCTTTATTTCCCCTCTATTGTAATATTGTCTTTGATTATTATATTTGATAATAATAAAATGGATTTATTATGGCCAGCTTGGGTCATCCATCCTTACCTCCTAAAAAATTTAGGTGGAGTAGATGAAGAGATGGCTTTCCCAAGCGGGAGGCTATCACAAACTTCACAATTTTGTGTTACTTGTGTTTCTTTAATAAAAATAGTAATCTGTCATATTTTAAAAGAAGGGTACAATGTCGAAAACAATTGTTAAGAGAAGAAAACCTAAAATTGTAACACAGAATGGCCATACCTACGCCACTGGGTGAACATCAAGCAACTTTTAAACATTAGAAGTAGCCCGTAATCTGGAAAAGTCCGCCCACCTCTGATGTACATGAATAATTTTTAATATTTATACAGTGTCAGAATATACATATAAAATTGTTTGAAAAATATTATTTCAAGAAAAATTATTTAAATATAATTTTTTGGCAAAAAAAATGAAGAAAGAATAGCATACTTTCAAAACATTCTCCTTTCGTGGAAAATGCTTCGATAATAATAATATTTTGCCTGTATAGAGCTAGGACTTTTATACGAGGAGTAAACTAACTTGAAAAATTCGCATTGTTTTCAAGATTACGATTAATTGAAATAGTAACTGGTGTTTGTTAAGATTTCTCTCCTCTGATATTATAAAATATAAATAAATCGAGGGTAAATAGAGTCTTGGAAATAGCGGTATGGAAGTCTCGGCTATATATAGAACAAAATATTATTATTTGTTAAGTATTGTTCTAGAAAGAAGAATGTTTTGAAAATATGTCATTCATTCTCCCTTTTTAGCCAAAAAAAATTGCATTGTAAAATAATTTTTCTTTTAATATTTTAAAAACAATTTTATATGTATGTTCTAATCCGACAGACTTTAACCCATTGCGAACCATGTAACCATGTACAGAGCAAAATCCCATTGTAACCGTGACATATTATGTAACCAGCACAGGAAACATTGTAAGGGAAATTTTCTTTTATTGGGACTGTATAAAATTGCAAAAGTGAAATTACAAAATGTCTGGATAACAAAAATTTGAAAAAATAGGAAAATTAAAATGAAATTACAAATATTTGTGAAATTTTTCGAAATGTTTCTTGGAACAAAAGGCTTTTCCACATGCGTTACATAAGAGAATTGTCATTTTTGTTCAATTTTTTCTTCTTAACAAATAGATAAATCTATATCAGAGTGACGGTCGTAATAATCAGTCTCCGACAAATATTCTCATTCAGAGTCACTTTTGCTGAAATCCAATGACGATGCCATATTGGCAAAAAATAAAATAAAAATAAACAACAAAAATATTTATACAAGTTATAGAACGCGGAACGAAACACGAACAAAGTGCTTCTTAGTCAGCATCTAAAGCAGGGGTTCTCAACATTTTTTTCTGCTGGGCTGCATATACATATGTCAGCTATATCACACGGGTCGCATACATATGTTAGTTATTTCACGCAGGCCGCAACATGAAGATAAATGGGGGATGGGGGGGAGAAAGGCTTTAAGACCAAGATAACATTGGAAATTTAAAATGCGGAGAATTGATTAAAATATCTAACTCCTAGTGTGTTTTTTTCAATATATTATTTTTTTATATTTTCTACTTTTGTATCACTAACACTAAATTTTAGAAGTACTAAATTAAGAAACACTCCTTCACATTTTCTGCATCAGTAAACGGTTTCATATGATTACCAATAATATAACAAACTTTTTTTAAAAAACGCTTTGCTTTCTCTCTCTCACTGTGATATTACCACTGTCAAAACACTTTGCTATTGCTGCAAAGATTATTGAAGAAAGCCTATTTATGACCTCTTGAAAGAGATCTTCGAGGATGAGTGTCATTGAATGATTCCTGTTTTTTTTTTTTTTTTTTTTTGGTATTTTTCAAATACTGCACTTTCGTGACAAATCAAACAATTCATGATCCATGTTTGTTTTTCATTACAAATAGTCAACCTTCCAATCGTCTTGAAACGATACATTTTCTCCGAATATTTTTCGCTTGTAAGATATGAAACATAGTTAAAAATTAGTTCCAACCATATAAAATTGTCACTACTACACTGTTGTCTGTTATCGCTAACCGTAACCGTTCCAAATAGAAAAAGAATATCAATTGATATATTTGACACAATTGTGATATATTTGATTTCTTTACAGAGAATTTCCCACCAAATTTTTAATACAATGTTCGTAAATAAGTAAATTTCTCAGAGCAATGGACCATGATAGGGCCACTGAAAAAGGCTCGGTGGGCAGCTGGTAGGGAAAATGAAATGGGCGTCCTAACGTAAAGGTCAGTCAGTATACCCGAAAATCTGGGATTTCTGGGGATAATAGAAAGCGCAATTTGGTACACAAGGGGTTAAATATCAAAAAAAATTATGAATTATTTATACACTTTTTCTCAAAATCACAATATCAAACCTAATCAGATACCTTAAATCAGTGGTCTTCAAACTGTGTTCCACGGAATCCTGGGGTTCCATGAGGCATACTCAGGGGTTCCACTAGGTATACACAAGGGTTCCACGAGTCCCAATAAAAATTTAAAAAGAAAATTATAAATGTGTATGAAAGAAGAATTCACGTTCTCTTTGAAATTCGTATAACCACAAGTATCTAAATCTCATCCCAGTCATTAAAACTGAAAATTTTATTTATAAATAATATAACTTAATTTTGCAATGCTTTTTAAATTTTCATTATAATTATGAAAGAATATTCCGTTAATACAATGTTTTGCAAAACAGAATAGTTTTCTAATGTAAAATGCACCTTTTTTCACATTTGTGGAAAAAAACACTTATTATATGAAGGTTTGGGAACATCTTACCGACGTACCAACAGATTTGGAGTTAATATCTAAATTTCAGCAAGAACAGGGAAATTTTAGGATGCAAATCCATGTTAAATTCACAGGATTTGTCACACAGCTATAAGCATTTTAATGCCATTCAGAACAATGTATTTAAGCGAAAATATTTCTCAATGTGAGTAATTACAGAAACAAAATATAAGAAAAAATTAAATACAAAATATGAAATGCGATTTATGATAATTTCAATAGACTAGACTTTGACACTGTTGAAAAAAATGCAAGCATATATCCAAGTTACTAACTATGATGCATGGGTAGGTGAAACTTGGATCACAAATTAGAATTATTAATGATTAAATTATATTAAAATTAGATTAATTTTTTTATATAAAATGTAATATTTTTTTTAATTATCTACTTCATATATTATTTTAAGATACATTCTTTTAAATGTAGGGAGATCGAAAACTTCTTTATGTTCTAGGGGTTCCGTGAGTAGAAAAAGTTTGAAGAACTGTGAGAACCCCCTGGGCTCCACCCTGGATACTAAGATTGAATTGAAGCAAAGAATTACCAGACGCCATTTTTAGAATAACAAATTATATTTATTCAATTGATTCAATTAGCAACCTTCTAAATAGAAATATTAAACAATAATTACCTAGATTTACCTTTAATATTACTTTAAATCACAAAATATGATAATAATCAACTACTAAGCTCAATATCGAACGGGTTTACCGGAATAAGAGGGCCGAGAAATATACGCAACTTGAATTACTAACATTCATTTAACTTTTCACTGACTTTATTATATATTAACTCTTGTGGTCATAGAAACTAAGTTATAAATATCATCGGGCTATAATGTAGTTCTCTCTCGAGGTAGATCAATCCTTCCAATGGTATTTCGCTGACTAATAACAGTAAGACTCTAATCACGCAATCCACTTGAATCTTCTTAACTTCTCTTGACTCAATCGCCTTCTATCTGCTAACTTACAACGTTCTCCTTAAATACTTTAATTCATTCGCATATCCCGTTTTCTCCTTTCAAAGCTGGTTGGAAATATACGCGAATTTACAGTCCCCAAAGACGCCTAAGAGTATTAGTGGTAAAGTGCCGTATAGATTCGTCACAGAACACTGCCTTAAATTATTCAATTTATTTTCAAATGAGAAAAGTACAAATTCTTCTACATGAGCTCAACAGCCTTTTGCATGCCAAAGCTGACTCGTTGATCCTCCTCCAGTTGACCTATCAGTCACGACGGTCTTCCATCGGCTGATTCTCATTAGTTGAGGTCCTTTTCAACATCGTCCAACCATCGTGTAGGCGGTCATCCTCTACGTTTGGTCCCTTCAATTTTCGAAAAAGTTCCTTTTTTGGTAAGAAAAGCATTGACATATCTGTACAGATGGCTCAGCCACCTGATACATGATGCTTTTATAGTTCTCACAATGTCAGTCCCACCATATTTGCTCTATATCCTGTAAATTTCATGATTGTAAAGAATTCTCCACTCAATGTTTTCTTGAATATGTCCAAAGATTTTCCTTGAAATTTTTCTTTCAAAAATGAGCAACTTTTTCTTCCTCTGCTTTATTTAAGGTCCAACTTTCACTTCAATACAGAGCAATAGGCCTGATTAAAGTTTTATATAAAATGTGCGTCATAACGTCAAGGAGTTTTGTCTGGAATTTCTAGTATCCCTAGAAATATGGGATTTCTGGGGATAATAGAAAGCGCAGTCTGGTACCACTGGCGTAACTAGTTCTAAGAAGGCCTGTGACGGGGCTTTACCGCGTTTTTCCTATTAATCCTCTTGGGGAATCTTTGGGGCCAACATTGAGTTAATTCACAGCCAATCCTCTCAAGAAGAAACCGTGATATTCAGATTAGTTAGTAGATATACAGTGAAGGTTTTGTAATCACGAGGAAGAAAGAGAAAGGAAGATGAGATGCGAAACGCCGTGAGTTGATGGTAAGACATTAAACTTAGAAGCGTAATTATAGAACGGGCTTTAGCGAGGTAAAGAAATTAAGGAAGATAAATCTTCATAGGATAACTTTGCTTAAAGATAAGTGGTTAGGAGTCCAGGCGACTATTTACTTAGAATTTAGGAATACGTTACATCACTCCTGATTGCCTTCCTATAGTAAGACTTATGTTGTTCAATATATTTAGACAATAATAAATTGGATTTATTATGGTTAACTTGGGTGATCAATCATTCCCTCCCACAAATCTAGGTCGCGTAGATGAAGAGATGGTACCCCGAGCCGGTAATATCACAGGCCCTGTATCAAAATTCTTTCGGGACCCTTTTTTAGATATGAGATCCCTGTTAGTGGGACTGTAGTTACACACGTAGGGGCCCATGTAGCTTGGGGCCCCGTATCATTGATACGGCAGTAGCTTCGCCCCTGTCTGGTACGCAAGAGGTTAAATGTCAAAAAATATATTTATTTATTTCTTTATACGCTTTTTCAAAATCTCAAAATCGAACCTAGTCAGAGAGAGAGAGAGAGACCTTAATTATTCAATTCATTTTCAATTGAGAAAAGTACAAATCACTTAGTATAAAAAGATTTTAAATACAAAGTAGTTTATGATTTTTGGTGCAAATCATACATTACATTCCTTCCAGAGCTCGTTAAATTCCTACTCAGCCGCTTAGTTAGGAGTACTTCACTTACTTTGTATTTGCTGACTGGAGCACAAACACAGTTAAGATCTTTTAATCGAAGAGTTGTTTTAAGGTTAAAACACTCAAACGAGTGAGATCAAATACTTACTGGTGTTCCCAAATAAAGCATCATCAAGGTTAGGAGAAAAAGAGATAATTGATTTATTACTTTTGGCGTCGGTCGGCTGGTCTAGACTTTTTTTCTTACAATAAAAAAAAATCCTGAAATTGTTCAATAATTCACAAAGCTTGTTTTAGTAGCATTTATTTTTGATGAGGTATAATTTCTTAAGTTGGATTCGGATTATACGTTCAGTTATGATGAGCCCATAAAAGGAACTTAAGGACGATTTCGAGTGGAATTACAGAAGAGTCATTCAGACTCGAAAATAATTTTTAGAGTTTTGATAATCCCCCTTCACAGTCCTGGTTGCTGAAATAAAATACCATTTAAAAAGGATAGGCGTTTATGTACATTTAAAAAAAATTCATAGAAAAAAAACTGGAACATTTATTTAACAGGTCTAAAACTAAATTTCAAATAACATATATTATAAGCTAAATGACAATTATTACAAATATCTGAATAATTACAGAATTAGTGTGTTAAATCGAAAAAACTAGACTATATTTAAAGTTAACATTTTCGAAAAAATTTAATTACTGAAAAAGGAAAAACTTAGAAAATAACAAGAAATAAAAATATTTTTCGATGTATTTTTTTTCCATAAATAAGAATTTTAATGCCAAAAATAGCGTTAACAAATGTTGAAAAAAACTGTGCAATCCAACGGTATTTTTTAGTTAACATTCTAGTATCAAGAGATATAATAACCAGAATTCAGTGGCGTAACGTACACCCCCGCATTGTGGACGGGGGGGCGCAGAGACTGAGGTACCCAAAGCTTGATTGACGCTAAGAACGTATTTGAGCTTAGGGATCTAAACTTGAGTTTGCAGGTGGACCCTAATATTCTCCGTTACGACACTGCCAGAATCTAACGAAAAATTGGAGCTAAGTAGTCTTTTTACTTTAAAAAAAATTAAAAGAAAGTCATTTCTTTCTATTTTTACAAGTATGAGTTCTATGAATATACTAATAATAAGTCGAAATCACTTTTACGAAATTTTGTAGTACAGTCCTACAAACAATATTCACATTAAAGTAATACGTATACATTCAATAACACAAACATGTAAACACTTGTGTAGAACGCAATTAAAATTAGCATAACAATATAGATGACTGAAAAATTAAAAGAAATGAACCCATAGTCATTTTTACATTTATTTGTTATTTTATGATTATAGTTTAATCTTCATTATCATATGCATTATTAAATTCATTCTTCATCTTTCCATTTAGAAATAATGGTAATAGAAAGCAGAAATTTAGAAAAAAAAGTGAAAATATCTTAATAACCCTTGAACTGTACGGTGTACGAATCAAATACATTATCAACCAACTTAACTGCCCTAATAAGTATTTCAAAATTTAGAAAGTAAGCGCTAAGAAATTGGCAAAGAATTCATTACCAGTTCAGCCGTACCAGCATGAATCGCGACTGAATCCCCTTCTCCTATAGAACGAATAAATCTATAATTCAAACGTTAAAATTTTTCTTTTTATGAAAAACATTAAAGGAACATAAGAAAAACATTCAAAACAAAACTTTGCATACTTGCATAGGGTTCAAATTTTAGGGAATAACCTTACATAAGAGATATCTAAGTTTTAAAACAATTACAATCGAAAATGCTGTAAAAATGGCGAAAAAAAGTTCTCGAAGTTACAATGAGAATGATCCATTGTGTCGTATAATAGAACTTGCTACCCACATTAGCCTATTACAACGTAGAATGTTGATGAATATCACGTGCGTAGTTCGAACTCAATTTTTTTCCTCTTCCGTATTCGATTTGTAATGGTGGCAGTTGACATGAGCAAAAAATTTCTACAAATTTGAGTTATTTTTATCTTACCACGCCTTGCGACATCTCTATTATAACTTTACTTTTTTTCAGAATGGAAAGGACAAGTGTTTCATGAAGAATTACAATTTGTGAAAATAGAATTCGCAAAATTTAACGTAGGAACAGAGATTTTTTTCTTACCTTTAGTACATTTAATACGATAGAAACTAGTAGTGAGAAGAATAGAATGTTTTCACGCATCGAAAAGGAAAAAACTGGTTAAATAATATGAGTATTTTTACCAAAATTAATGCTACTGCCAAAACTGAAAAATGTGAACACTGTCTTCATAGAAGCGTTACATGAAAATCATAATGGCATATATATATATTTTTATTAGATTTTGTTCATAACTAATTTCAAAATATATTATGTCAACACTGCTTCTAGTCTGTGGTGACAAAAACCTGTGTATTTTTTTGATGAATGAATACCAGATCTCTGTCAACACAGATTTATTTTATATTGATTGTTTACTAAGGAAGTTACGCGAGATATTGAGGAACAAAGAGCTACTAGCCCGATTAAAATTAATTATTTACTTAGTTAGCATCTAAATTTCCCCCATATTATTTTCTTTTATTTCCAATAGCACAAGAGAATAATTAACTTCTACAAAAAAAAACAAGAAACAGACAAAAAATATAGAACAAGAGAAAAAATTCAATGTCCCACCCGCAGATGTCTAGCACTCAAATATCTTTTCCCCTTCGGAGTCTCCACGAAGAGCCGAGTATCCCAAAAAATGGTTCTTTGCCATGACTTCGTCTTTCTATGACACTAGGTTATATAGTTAATATTTATGTTGTAGTAATGAATGCATCCTACTGTTTATTTTTGCCCGATTTAAGGATCCTCTAACTATACATAATGTGTCTGGTAATTTTGAAATGCGATCTGATGACGAAATTGATACACGGGCCGGCTCCCCCTCAACTCATCCATCCCACGCCAGCATGAGGACTTAAAGTCTCTACGTACAGATTTAGAGGGCTTTTCTACGAGTCAACATGTGCCACATCTAACAGAAAGAGCAGAAATTTGGGAGCTAAATTTTGAACAGAAATCACCAGGGTCCTTTTCAGGACCATTTTTCCGCTTAGTTACACTAGGCACGTGCCTAGAACGCAAAAAATTGGAGGATAGAAAAAACAGCGAAAAAGTTAAAATTACAACGATTGTACCACCGCTATTTACCCATGAAAGAAGCATTTTTGCTCTTAGAGAGTAAAGACTGAAATGAGATCTACTATGGAAAAAGAAGAAGCTTCACAGTTTGATGTTGCTGTGCCCTCAAAATAATATAACAATGGAAATTGATTACAATGATGTTATCAATAATTTTGCAATGATCAAAGCTAGAAGAAAACATTTGTTGTACAAGTACAAATACAATGACAGTGACTCAACAAATAATAAGGGTGTCTAAAAGTAAATGACAATAAAGCGATAAGCGATTAAAAGATAATTGACAAGTTGAAAACAGTTCATACAATAATGTATACTCCATATTCTAATAGCAAACGATTTTATTAATTTACTGTACTTATTTACAAAAGGGTGGGTGCGTGGTCAGTGATGGCGTAAGGTACGAAATGAACAAGAGTGACCAAACCATGACACAATCCTTTCCTTACTACTGACGATTACCAGTCCAGGATACGGGGAGTTCATAGGGGGTGGATAATGGAAAGACTCTCCAAAGAGAACAAAAAAAGGGAAAAGAGTAAGGGAGTTTAGGGAAAATCCCTTTTTTAACTTTAAAAAAGTTATTAATAATTACTTTTTTAAATATATAGTGTCTATGAATTCAAAACTTGCTTTATGCGGTTTATAAAGTACATTAAAAGATGAACCTCTATATAACGAATTTTCCATATAACGCACTTTTTTCCGGGATTTAGCGACTTAGTTATATAGAGGTCCGACCGTAGCTATATTTTATGCTGTCTATTTTTATGTTAAGAAATATCTTTATATATATGTATATATATATATATATATATATATATATATATATATATATATATATATATATATATATATATATATATATATATATATATATATATATATATATGGTACAAAATTAATATATATAATAATACTGTAAGTATAAATTATTTACCTCTATTTTTTAATTTTGCATGTATTATTACGGGAATCGAATTATTTCAAAAATGTCCTACTGCGTAGCTCGCTGAATCCTATTGGTAGATTAGTTTGGCCAGCCACAGCTAAAAGGTTGCCGACCCCTGTTCTAGAATGCTGTTTAAAATCTAGTAATTTCAAAAATATAAATACTGTTTTGTATTCAAAGATCAAAAACTTAAAAGGATTACTATTAAATATAGTTAAAACTTATATAACTCCATTTCCGTCGTATCCCTCAATATATCAACAGCTTAATATAAAAGTTGCCTTTTACACTTTGCCTTACAAGCTATAACTAAAACGCAGAACTATCAATATCCGGGTATTTACAATTATATATTTATGTGATGAAAGTTAGGACTACTTAACTGAGACGGAAAGCACTTGTCAAAATGCATAATTGACGACTTTCATCCTATTCTGATGCTTTTCCAACAGGGTATAGGTGCTATTTTATTCCTTTCGCTTATTCATCTAACTCACGTACTACTCGTTGCGTGGAAAAGGACACGGATCCCTAGCGTTGAATAATGACATGTTCTCCATTTTTTCCTTTTTCTTCCCTCCCTAGAGCAATAAATGTAGAACTTAACCAGGTCTGTTGCAAAGCTTGAAATGTGGGTTGTTACCGACTGTTGCATCTCTAAATTAGGAATATGTAATTTTGATAATAACACATAGAACTGGAGATATTGTACTGCACATCACGCCTCGTCTGTAAAGATATTCCGTTCCACAACAAGTCGTGTTGGCTAAGGTTCAATCGACAGTGAATTTATATGTTGACCACTGGTGTGGTAAGATTTTAAATTATTTCTTAAGAATTTTGGAGTAGTTATGTCTTAGAAAAAGGGTGGGGAACGTTTTTATGAAGGAAAAATGTATTTCAATTGTTAGGTTACAATATTACGGCCTTATTCTGACATATATATTTTGTTTCTTTATTTTTTATTAAATAACCGCGTAATTTCAACGATCATTTTTCGTTCCACAAAGTCCTTACGTTGCCGTAGCATGGAAGTCAAGGTTACATCTACAGGGTGGGGCGTGGGAGCTTTCTTTTTTGAAAATGTTATAAAACGCACTACACATGTTTCATTCGACTTTGTTTCTATTTTCTGCCTTCCTTACAGCACATTGAAACTTTGGAATTACACACTTTTTAACACAATCTCTGTTAAATGTCGCCTCAATTGACATTTATGCAGTCAACTTCAAAAATTTTGAGTCACCTTTTCACACATATCGACCGGGATATTGACAATTTCGGCTTGGATGTTGTTCCGTGGGTCTTCCAGGGTCTTGGAGCGATCTTTGTAAACAAGGAACTTAAAATAACCACACATGAAGTAATCAGGTGGGGATAAATTAGGGAGCGAACAGGTCACAGTTTACGTCCTCTAGCAGGGAGGTCAATCATTCGAAGAAGGCTGTTCTCAAAATACCCATGGAAACCCTGATGTGGGTTGCCTCCCCATCTTGTTGGAACCACACGTTGTCAAGATATCTTTCTTGGAGAACGGGTAAGATTTGTTGGATCATTGTCACATACCGATCTGAATTGACACCCGAACTCGTGCCCCATTTTCAGGTGTTCTAATGGTCTTCGGAGGCTCCTTTTTTTGGAGACATTCCCCGTTGCTCGGAAGGCATCCATTCACATTAAAACACATTTCCTATCAGAAACGGAGGAATATCGAAGTAACGACGATAAGCACGTTGTAATGCAATCACCAACTGACCGTTAGAGAAATACGCTTCCACAGCAAAAGTGCGCTGCTGCCTCGACCACAGCATGTTTGCGACTGAAACGGGGTGGGAATACAAATATCCCCTCCACCCCTTCCATCGAACCCTTACCTACGGCCTTCTCCTTCCCATGAATGTCACTGCAACATGTTAAATCTCGATTATTACTCTGAGTGAAATTAGAGAGAGAGTTTTCCTACATCATTCAAAGTTAATTCATATACAGATGTATCCGATCACAAATGGATCGATTACTAGCCCAATCAAAATTTCTTATATCCATCTATCAACGAAAAATAAATTAAATATACCACGAACACCCTTAGTTTGCTTCTATGAAACGCCCGAATGATTCGGTTCAGGATTTTTTTTTATCAGAGTATAATTATAACTTTAAAAAAAATTGGTGGCACACTTCAAGAATTTGGTAGCACACAAAAGTGCCGCGGTACAGTGGTTGAGAAACACTGCTCTAAAAAACAAGACTATTGTCCCCCTCCCAATTAATGAGAACCTAACAGTTTACATAAATTTCAATAGTATTTTGACTCGGGAGAAAAATAAATCTATCGACTCATATAATATTAAAAGCAGCTATAATTTTTTTATATTAAAAAATTTACGTGTGTAGCTTTTACCCAACAACATAAGATAGAAATTTTAGATAGATAGAAACCATGATGAACATATTTCCTAATCAACAGACTTTAATCCCATAACTCTATAATATGTAATTGAGTTATTGCTGAGTTGCTTCAAGTCTGTCTATTCGTGTCCCTAAAGAGAAAATTCACCTTGTTTTCTTATATGTTTTAATTTCTGTATAATGTTTGAAGAATACCTCTCTCTTTCTGTGTGAACGTATTTTTTTTAATAATTATTCAAATATTCTCATTTATATTACTCTACGCAAGAAATGAATTATTTCGATAGCTATTGCAAAATAATATACTTGCTAACAAATAAGACTGTGTTACTCAATTTTACAAGCTATAAAGATAGATATCATACACTAATCTCTCTATGTGGATGCATGATTCGAAAAAAGTCCAGATTATATAGTTGAATTCAATAAAATGTATTACATTTAATTTTTTTTGTATTCTCACATGTATTAAATCATAAAAACATCTAACATCAATAACAAATACTAATATTATGAGGCCTAGTCAGTTCTATATAAATAGTTGACCAAAAAACAGATAAAACAGTTATTTTCTGCTACAAAAAAAACTAAGAAGTATAAAGAAAATGAATTAGAATAAATTAGACAAAATACCAAAAATTAATTTAATGCAAATTGTTATTCCGTTTTTGAAAAGTATATATTTTTATAATTACATTTGATGCTTTCTCTTGTTCGTTTCTCTTCATAAATGAGAAAGCTACAAGCAAAAAAAAAATACTAATCAAAACAATTACTTTAAGAATAATTGGACGAAAGTACGACACAATCCTATCAAGTAAAACAAATGTCATTTAGAAATAAAATGATAAGATAACATTTAACAAACGAGGCTCAATTCTAGTTCATAAAGAAAGTACATTGGAACGCAGTGTAAATTTAATTACCTCTTTGGTGCTTATCGTTTTTCTCAAAGACACCTTCTTACCTTTCATTTGTAAGTTATTATTCTTTGTTAAGTAATCTAATTAAGACGTGATGAAATACATACAAGAATAAAGAAGTATGAATGAAAAAAGGTTCCTCTAATGCTATAAACTGGTATAAATTAAATTATGCAAGAAATAAATTTTCAGCTTTACATATTAAAGCATCAAGAAAGTAGAAACAGCGAAATACGTTTAATGCAAAAACGTTTAAAACGAAATATTGGTTAATACAAAATAATACAACGGTCCCGACAAACTACTATGTGTTTTCATGGGTTTTTTTCTCTTAACATAAAACGAAAATCGCTTAACACGAAAATATTTTCCTTCTAGGTATAAACAAAATACGGAAAACACAGCCACGCAGTCTGGATTTAAGAGGGAATGAATGGAGATAGTTTCCCATGTTTCGTAGAAAGAAGGGTAAATTGGCTTTGAAATACCCTCAAAATAGCCTGTGACACGAGCCAATTTTGTTTATCTAAGCTACTTTCACCTCAATTCCTACAAACGCCATACAAAAGCATCTCATCTCTCTGGGTTTAGAATTCGATGACAAGTGCATTGCAGTGTGAGTAAAATTCTGAGAGACTGGGGATTTTTTCTGAGTTTCTTTCTGAGTTTTTTTATTGTTATTAATATATATTATTCCCTATTTTAGAAGATTTTCTTACGAACACAATAGATAAGAGCTCAAGGGGAAAGCAAATTGCTATTTCTCTTAAAATGAAGACGGAGCTTCTTAAGGCGGTTGATCAAAATCAAAAGACAGAAAGGGGAATCTGTAATGATTTAGGTATTGCTAACTCTACATAATCAACAATACATGCATATATACATAGCTATATAAATAAATTGTACTCTAAAAAACTTAATGTAGTTGAATATATGGAGGTTTCTTTGTAATATCCCTAAACACGAAATTCTTTTAGCACGAAAAAATATTTTCGTTTCCTCAGTTTTGTGTTAAACGATTTTCACTGTATTATACTGCCTTTCAAGTCCTTTTTAAATTTAGTTTTTTATGTCCAACTCTAATCCAACTCTGAGTAATTTCTTTAATATAAATAAATAACATCTAGTACGGTAAAAATACAAAGCATAATTTTAAGCAAATACAAGTCGGACCTCTATTTAACGAAGTTGCGAATTTCTGCGAAAAAATTCGCTATGTGGAAAATTCGTTAAATAGAGATCCATTTCTCAATATTCTTCTGCTCTTGGTTCCAGAAAAAAGTTCGCAAAATAGAGAGATTCGTAAAATTAAAAGTCCGACTGTAGTTAAATTATGAAACACTTCAATACTTTTACTACATCTTTATTGTTTCAAAACATAATAGAACGAATATGGGAGGCTTTACGAGTTTTAATTGCCAAGCATTGCCTATAATGAGGTCTGATTGATTCCCAGATCCATTTGCTATTGATTTCCATTTATTCTCTATCCAATTATGCGCAAGGTGTTGCTATGACGACAACGCTTATGTCAAATAAATTGGGAGGGAAAAATGGTAACATTCTAAAAATTTCTCAGATTATCTTTTTAAAAAATACGAAAATGTTGCTTTTGATTGATTGGTTGTTTTCATATATTCTATAATAATTTTTAATTTCTTAAAGGTGCTTGTGTTCTTTCAAAGAAAATTGTGTTTCTTTGGTGAATTACCTACAATACCACCTGCACTTGATCTTGTCAGAAAATTTTTTTTATTTCGATAAATGCTTGCAGTTTATTAAAATACAGCATGAATATATGCAGTTTATGCAGCTTAACTGTATGCAATTTTCTTAAGATAGAAAAAAAAAACTCTGGTAAATATTTTTATAGTATTCCAGATAACTTCCCTAATAATTCAAGACATTCAGAATCAAAGGAATTGTTGAATTATTACCACATTAAGCGGAGAATGGAATAAATTCATGTGATGCCATAGTCACGTAACCGCAATCAGATATTTCTGGCCAATTAATTCATTAATTCATATGACGTCATAGTCACATGATAACTGCAATTAGGTGTTTCTGGCCAATCAGGTCATTAGTTCATGTGACGTCATAATCACGTGATAACTGTAATCAGTTGTTTCTAGCCAATTAATTCATTAATTCGTGAGACGTTATAGTCATATGATAACTGCAATCAGGTGTTTCTGGCCAATCAATTCATTAATTCATGTGACGTCATAGTCACATGATAAATAAAAACATGCGTTTTCATCCAATCAGTCCCTTCTCTTGCCAACTTTTTCTTTGTACAAAAACTTTTTAAAAATATACATTTTTTCAAAAATAATAACGCACAAAGAGTAGGTTAAACAAAATACACTTGATTTAAAAGTATTCAAGTAACATAAAAGCATTCTTTTTCCATTTTGAAAAAAACTGTGTGTGATGGAAATTTAATTCTTAAAGATCTTTGACAAATTTTGAAATATCTAAATTTTGCAACAAGTAGAATAGCAAGTAAAAGTCTAATGAGTGTTTTGAATTCAAAAGAGAGCACGTGATCGTATTTATCATGTGACCGTCGAGAATTTAGCCTATTGATAATCGGTAATTTGTGATCCTTTGTATTATGTAAAAATATAATTCCTAAATTAGTTCGCATCTACCAAATTATAAAGCAACCGTTTAGATTTCTGTACGTATGCAATTGTACATGATCATTTAAAAAAATAACTTACTAATTGAAGAAACTCAAATCATGCAAAGAAATAATCATTTCAAGGAAGCTCTATAATTTGGGTGTAGTCTAGCTAAATTTTACAAAACTGCACGATATGCCTACATTATCGTGATTCACTTTAGCTCATGCCATCGATACTGAACATTGTAACTCTGAGAGATTAGCTGCATTTTCCTCTTTTTTTTTTGGTATACTTGTAAGATATTGTTACAGATTTAATTGTAACTGTAAACCGCGCTGGCTAATGAGTGGCGCCAACTTGTACTTCGAACAAGTTGCGTGGAAATTTAGAGTATAAAAATTTTGGTCCACGAAACTGAGCACATTAATTGAATGAGATATGATAAGAAATACCTTATATTGAGAATGTTAAAAGTAATTTTTAGGTACTTATGTAACATACTGTCAACCAACTTTGCCAAACGCAAAGGCATCGCCAATTCAAAAAATGTCGCCAAATGCTATCATCCTTATGACTGTGTTGAGGCGTGCGCAGGAACGGCTTCCACTGTTGGCTATTGTTGCGGCATTTAGCGACGTCTTTTGATTCGACGAAATAATTCGACGGTATAATACATAAGTGACTGTTCGTGTCAATAAATTAATTAGTGATATTAAGCTCCGAGATGGAACAAAAAATTATAAATTACTCTACCACTGCGTTTGACTTAGTTGGTCATATCACAGGTATTTAATCTTGTTGTTGTTACTTATGCCGTATGATCGACTGCAACATTAAACCAAGGCCCACGAAATACATCATGGCTAGGTGCTAGTACTATGACTGTCGTTAGCCATAGCCTTCAGCACCATACAGGTGACGTACGAGTTTGCTCGGCTCCACTACAATTTTGAGGGAGAACGATAGTAGTGTGGTCAGATGCTTCTCACTTCTATTCCCCTTCCACCAACCTCCCTAGAGGACATGCGGCTTGAAGACTATTTAGAGTACCCCCATGCCACAAAAGCACTGTACATTTACAAACATCCATGCCTTCTCCGGGATTCAAACCCGGGCCCTACGGCACCTCAGTCAATGTCATTAACCACTATACCGAATGGGCAAATAGCTTCAAGAAAGTGAACGAAAAAATGTGTAAGTTTGATGTAAAATGTAATGTATATAATTCGAAGTTCTTCAGAACAAACAGATTATTAAAAAGTTGATTTTATCTATTTTTTGCTATCGTTCTTAATTGTTTTCTAACGTCAAAGGTTTATACAGAATGAATTTGTTTTTACAGCAGAAATTCCGGAATAAAATTTTCTATTTCCAGTAATTTAATATAAGAGTAACTCAACTCACAGTTAAAAAACACACGACACAATTTATTTTGCTTTAATTATTCTCTTTTTAGTACATTAAATCTTGTCATACAGACCACAACGGTTGCATGTTGTTAAATAAGGATAATTTAAAAATTAATATGCAACTCATGCATTACCTACTTTCGCGAAAAATACACATTAACATATTTAATTCAGTATGTCAGTGTTAAAACTCCACATTTCCTACATTTTCATTGAATTGCTTGTCGTGATATGTAACTGATTACATAGTAACTCGTATTTTTCCTTGCATTAATTTTTAATTCATTGTTTCACAATACACTCGATGAGAAAAAGGTAATAGCTTTTTCAAATTATTTGTTTCTATTTTTTTTAACTAATTAAAAATTGAATTATCGATTTAACAATGCAATGTAGTAAAAGAAAGAGAGAACAAATTTTACACGGGGGGAATATATTGATTCCGGTACGAATGTTTATCTAAATATGCACCTATTTAAAAAAAATAATGAAATCAGTAAGCAAAATTAATGTCGCGAAATTTCAAGTTCCTTTAAGAATAAAAAAGTTCACTATCTTTTTTTTTGACAACACACACAAATTACAAAAAGTAACGTATTCTTCCAACAACAATACTGTTCACAATGGAATCCTAACTAGCACACTTGGGAAAGGAAACTTCCAAATAGTTTCATGCTTAATTGTTCAAGTTTAAGCAAAACAAACTCACTTTCACATTACTTTACTTTCCCGTATGTATTTTCCAGTCGTCAGGTGCGGAATTTCCAGCGAGTTCCAGAAACATCATACTATGCGCAAGAAAGTCAAAAATATATAGTTGCAAGCTTTCTCTAAATCAAATATCGCTAAGTCGTCATAATAAATTAGATAAATTAGATTAAATTGCCTTTAGATAAACTGGCAATAAAAAATTAACCTTTAAAATATCGCTTATTTGGTAATAACGCACTAATTTCCTGATTTTCCCTCAGAAGCTAATTTTAAAACACGACATTCGAGATTCAGCCATATATTTTATTTTCATTATAGATATTGCTAATTACGGGATTTATGAAATTTTTCTAAATTTGACATAATTTTTGGAACAATTGGACTGATTTAGGCCTTTTTGGACATAAAGGGTGTTTTTTGAGAGGTATAGAACTTTAAATTGCAATAAAATAACGATGTATTATTCGATTGACATGAATTTTTTTTATTCGAAAGATAATCTTGTGGCATTACATTTTAAATATGATTTCTGGCATAGGACTGTCACGGCTGGCTCGGATGTAGTCAATCTGGACGTCAATTTTCGATGACTTTTTCCAACATTTGTGGCCGTATATCGGCAATAACACGGCGAATGTTGTCTTCCAAATGGTCAAGCGTTTGTGGCTTATCCGCATAGACCAATGACTTTACATAGCCCCACAGAAAATAGTCTAGCGGTGTTAAATCACAAGATCTTGGAGGCCAATTCACAAGTCCAAAACGTGAAATTAGGTGGTCACCAAACGTGTCTTTCAATAAATCGATTGTGGCACGAGCCGTGTGTGACATGTTGCGCCGTCTTGTTGGAACCACGGCTCCTGGACATCATGATTGTTCAATTCAGGAATGAAAAGTTAGTAAGCATGGCTCTATACCGATAACCATTGACTGTAACTTTGTGGCCTTCATCGTTTTTGAAGAAGGATTCCACCAGCCCATAAAGCGCACCAAACAGTCAGTTTTTCTGGATGTAACGGCGTTTCGACATACACTTGCGGATTAGCTTCACTCCGAATGCGGCAGTTTTGTTTGTTGACGTAGCCATTCAACCAGAAGTGCGCTTCATCGCTAAACAAAATTCGCTTATGAAAATCGACCATTATTTTCGAAATAAAATTGCACAATTTGAAATCGTTGTTCAGGCGTGAGTCTATTCATGATGAATTGCCAAACCAAACTGAGAATAAATCACTTGACAGCTGTTAGATCGGTCGCCATCTTGGAAAGTAATGCCAACTTAAACTTCTATACCTGGAAAAAAAACACTCTGTAGTTACACTGATTTTATCTAAAATATTTGCAAAATTCATAACACTATCGAAGTCTTCTCCAGTACTTATGTATTATACCAACGACCCACTTCAATCAAAAAAAATCTCGTCAAGTTTTGTCATCGTTATTACTATTATGTTCGAACATGCGCGGGAACGATTCCCACTATTGGCTGGATATCGCGAAATTTGGCGACGTCTTTTGATTTTACAAAATTGGTTGATGGTATATTACATTACATAAGTACCTTTCTATCATTAAAAAATATGCCAAGTTTATAAGAAAATCTTTCTGATTACTTAAAACAGCTTTAAGCTGTATCCTACAATTGTGTTAAGTTTTATTGGTTTAATATAAAGGGATTAAAATTATATTTTTAATAACCCATCTATCTTGATATTTATTATTTATCTATGTCAGCGGTAGGCAAACTTTACCAGGGACAGGGCTACCTCTAATTTTTTCAAGGTGTTACGGTTCACCCAGCGTCGCAGGTGTGATGAGCAAAGAAAAAGGTTTACAATAATTATAATTATTGTAAACCTTTTTCTTTGCTCATTATTACTTAGTAATAAATACGGAAAATGTATTTAGCTACATATTTAAAAAAACATAACTACAATAAAATAAACTAACACTTAAGACCCTGCTTAAAGCATAACGCAAGATATAAGTATAATAATAATAATAGCCACAAATACAATGATATAAAATGATGCATTTATTTCGAAACAACACAAAATACATTAAAAAATAAAACATGTTCATGCAAAGTTAGTGCTTATAGTTAGAATCAATAGAAGACTTAGTCTGCATATTGTCAGCCGAACTTGAATACTTCGGTATATCAGTGTTTCTCAAACTTTCAATAATTGCGACCCAATATTCAATCATAATTTTCTTCGCGCCCTTTCCATACAATAACAATGTATTGAATTCAATAATACTATACTTTTTGACGCTAAAACTACAATACGACTTTAACCTCTTAAGGGGAGTTGGAGAGAAACCTCTCTCTCTCTCTATACTGACAATGTTAAATTGGCTGTTTTCGATGTACCTTTTCTCAAAATCTGTTTTATGTACATGCTTGAAATTTTTCATACTATCAAAGTACACCTCTCTTATTATACTAAAATGAGCTTTTAGCTAATTTTGAATTTTTTAAAGAAATTATGAAATATTTTGTCAAACATTGCGAAATTTGATCCATTTTTTGCTTAAAAAATTTGTAAAAATTAAATTTTTGAGTGTTTTAAAAAAAGCTCATTTTTTGGTATATATTAGACATCATTATAAATAATTCATAAAAAATTTACATACCTGTGAGCAGTAGTTTCTCAGAAAAGGAACATCGCACATTAAAACTTACATTTTGAGATAAATTGATTTTAATGTATACAGTGAGACTTCTAATCGGCTGGGAAATAAAAAAATAAAAGGCTCAATTTAAAATAAAAGATACATGTTTTGGTTTTATATTAGTCGATACACTTTTAAGCATAAACAAAGTAATTTGTTTACAATTTTCGCCATTAAAATGGGCGTGGCCCAAATTCAACGATTATTTAAAAATACGTTTTAATGGCTTCTAAATACCCTAGAGATTCAAGTAAGGTATTTTTAGAAAGGTTAAAATCTATACAATTTGAAAATGTAAAAATCTCAAATTGTCAAAAAAATAAGATTTTAGCTTTCCAACACCCCTTAAGTGCCATCGGTGTATATAAACGTCTCTCTCAGCCAATGCACTAAATTCCCCGGACGTATATATACGTCTTTCCGAAGTACGATCTTTTCTGTGCACTGCTATCCATAAAATTATTCCGAAGACTTTGGAATGTTATGAAAGAACCTTGACAGTGTTTGCGACGCGGATTTACTTATGTATTATTATTTTTCTACCCACCAATACACCACATACGCTCGCTTACGTGTTAAAGGTTGGCATTGGGGAGCAAGGAAATCATGTAATCTTTTATCGACATTTAAGGGATTAGTTATCAAGATGAGTGTTAATTTTTGCATATAATTTTATATACGACAAGCCCTTGGGGTTCACTGTTTAGTATTAAACTTGTTCTTAACTTAGTATTGTTAAATTAATTATAAAATATACTGCGCGGTAATGATATATTTATAAGTGTCTCGCGCCCCCTTGCAGGAGTATCTCGCCACCAACTGAATGCCCACCCTCGATCTATGTCGTTTTGCAATAAATCAATACAGATTCGTTGTCCTAGTAATGCATAAATACGGTCAGATTTCTTTTTAACAAAGAAGCTAAATCCCGTAAAAAAGTTCGTTATGGGAAAAATTCGTTCATGATTCGTCGTTCAATATACAATGTTCTTCCTCGGCGGCTCGACAACCCAGAGTGGGCCTTGGCCTTCTCAAGAAGCCTTTTAAATGCCAGCCTTCTTCTTGCTAGTGTTCTCCATTTCTTTGTTCTCAAAACTAGAAGATCTTTTTTCCAGGCCATCAATCCCTCTAACATTTGGCCTGCCTTTTTTTCATGAGCAAATTGGTTGGGCATTGAAGACTTTTTTAATGGTGCGGTCTTCGTCCATTTTGACAACGTGATCTGCCAATTTAATTCGTTGTATTTTGATGAAGTTAACAATGTCAGATTCCTTATATGATTGATAGAGCTCGAAATTTGCTCCTCTTCGCCACGTTCCCTTTTCCTGAATTCGTCCAAAAATAAATGTTAAAATCTTCCTTCCGTAGATACTTATGTCTTCATCTTTTCACGACAAGGACCAAGTTTCACATGCATAAGTTAATACAGTTGGAAATCAGTTAACGAACAGATCGGTTAACGAATAGATCGGTTGACGAACAAATCGGTTGACGAACAAATCGGTTAGAACACTTTCACGAAAAATTTGTGTGTTCGGATAACGAACACTTTCAAGAAAGATTTTTTGTGTTTGGACAACGAACACATATTCGGAGGTGATCAGGGAGACACCCCTTAAATTATGGATTACATTTTGACAACTGCTAGAGATCTGAAATTGGAGGTGAACGAGGATGACATAGAAGAGCCCATAATGGGACATGAGATGAACTGACGATAGAAGAACTCCAAGAAATTTTTAATTGAAGAACACCAAGAAACACAACGAAATGTGTCTCTTTCTGAACAAGAGGAAGACGAAAGAGGACCAATGCCGACATCTGCCATTAAAGATCTTTTGAAAAAGAGGGCGGATGTCAGAGCAATGGTCTTAGAATGGCACCCAAACCAAGCTGATGTCCGTAGGATTGGGGATCTTTACAACGACAATGCTATTAATTACTCCAGGAAAATCCTGAAAAAGAGAGAAAAGCAATCGACATTGGACACGTTCTTCAACACCTCATAAGCAAAAAATGAAAAGGACTGATTAATATACAAGACTATATGTATGTATTATTTTTTTAAAAACTTACTAAGAAATTATACATTTTTTAAAATTTAATTTTTAGGGTCTCCAGAACGAATTAATCAATTTCACATAGAAGTCTATGGTGAATCGATGATCGATTAACGAACAATTCGGACAGCGAACATAGTCTTGGAACGGATTATGTCCGTTAACCGATCACCCACTGTACTGATTTTTAAAGACTTTTATACAATATAACCTTTGTTTTTCTTTTGATTAAACTCGATTTCATATATTTTTGTATTCCATTACGACATCTATTAGCCATAGTAATTCTCTTTTGGATTTCAGTAGTACAATCGATTCTATCGTTAATTTCCGAACCTAAATAAGTAAAATTATCAACAACTTCAAAATCCTACCCTTCAATTTTAAAGTGTGTGGAAATTGTTAAAATATGATTTAGTGCAAGGCATGTATTTGGTATTATTTTCAATACAATGTTCTTGGTTCCAGGAAAAATTCGTAAAATGGAGTTTCGACTGTATATTATTTAACGAATTGCCTTTTTCAAACAAGGCATATTATTAAAAAGACAGTCATGCCGAAACCAATATTTCTCATCCCACGCACTTATTAATCATTTAAAAGAAGTGCGCTCTCACATAAGACAGAAGCGTGTACCTTCTTAATGTCCTCCCTGCTATCGATCGTGAATAGACCCTAATAGACCATTGTGCAGTTGTAGCAATTCATCAATTTGCTGTTACCGTTTCATTTGCTAATTCTCTGGTTATTACGATGTAACGTGCGGATTCTATTGCCTTATTATTTTGATAGTTCCCTTTTATTTCTTTTAGCTTGTGCTGATAGTAAGTATTATTAATCACTTTTCATATTCTTTATCCTTTTTCATTTTTTATGCTTTAGTCTTCAAAATGAACAGAGTTGAATCCCAAAAATGACCACCCTCTTTTTTTAAAGATAAAAAAAAATTATCTCACGGGTGGCCGAAGTAAGAGGCGGCAGCAGGTCGCATATAGTTCAATCAATCAAGCAACATTTTTAAGAATTTTTCAAAATAAAACTTATAAGTCGAATAAATATGTCGAATTTTAAAGTCATTGAAAAATTAAAATAAGTCCCAGTTACCCTATATCAAAGCATAATTTAAGAAAAATAGAATGTTAGCAGACTGTGTGTTGGTCTATTGTCCATTAGTGTCTACTCTTTACACACATTCTTCATTTGATAGCAAAATCGTGGGACAGCCGGCAATATCACAATAAAAACAAAGTGGTTTTTTTTAAAGCATTTGAGGATCGATGCTTAACAAAGGCGTCTCAAAAACGATTTTTGCGAAAGTTGCTTTATAAAAATATTTTACATGTTAATATATTGGAGTGTTTAAATTCAATATGCACATTTAAGGAAATTAAAAGTTTTCAATTTAATAATAGCCTTATCATTTAGAAAGACGAAATAGAGGAAAAAAGCGATTTTTGTGCCTATTTGCCTTTTTATTAATGTTTTACTTTTTACTCTTATACAGGTAGATGAGTTTATAATGTTATGGATTATTCAAAATATTAAAAATTCGCTAGAGGGGCAGTACATTATGTCTTTCCACGAAGTTGGCAGACACCCTAGGATCGGTCTTGCTTAGATCTAACGTGTGAGTGAATGAATGTTAACGTCTCACTGCTAAACTGCACGAGGATTTTCGGCGACGGACTTCGCAATTTTGAACCATGATCAAGTGACAAGGATGGCATCTGAGCTCTGGCACACCCTCTCCGAACTACCACACCACACCAACGGGTAAATCTAACGGGACTTAAACAATCGAGTTGATACAGCAAATTTATCACTGACGAATGCTTCAGTTAAAAATTTCAAATAGGGTTTGTGATTGATATTAAGAGTCTATTTACTTTTGAAAATTCAATGACATAAAATAGGGCAAGTTAACAAATAAAAAAAACACTTTCTCTTGAAAAACAATATAATTTGTGACGGGGCTTTATCGGTACTTCTATTAAAAATCCTCTTGGGATATCTTTGGGGTCAGAATGGCAATTCTTTCCAACCAACCCAAGAAGAGAACGCGGTTATGCAGATTATGAATTGTATATATTGAAACGTCAGTAATCGCGTAAAGCTCTATCTGAAGTTCTAGGAGAAGAGTCTAAGAGAGTTCTAAGAGTTCTATGAGTCGGTCTAATAGTGTCAGTGAAGTTGATTTCTAAGTGGGTCCGTGACCAGAAGATTATCCCTTAGCCGAATCAAGTTGATCGAAGAATGTATTGACGATATAAGGACTGTAGCTGTTCACCGTGGAATAGAGGTAAGATAATTTAGGTTAAACTTTAAGACTAGAGTGGATTCTATTAAGGTATCCGACTACCCTAAAACCATGATTTTTTTCAAAAATCGGCAAAATTTTTTATGATTTTATTTTATAGACCATTTTATTAACTTAATAACAATACCAAGTACTTTATTTTCCCTCCACTAGAACAAAAACTACAAGCGTTTTAGTAAAAGCAAATGCCATAACTTTACACAAGATGTCAAACTTTGAAATGCGTTTTACGCGAAACGTGTTTTTCGAAAAACTCAAACGGGGACCGCGATTGCTCAAAAAGTTTTGAAAATAATTAGCTGAAATTTTTTGCTTATGTTCTGCATAACAGTAGAAGTGTTTTCATCTTCAGATTTATCAATAACTGTTTTATTTCAAAATTTGCAGCTCTTTATGTGAATATAGTCAATGTTTTTTTAAGCAATTTCGTATAATGACTTAGATAAAGTGCTCTAGTTTTTGTAAAAATTAAAATATTTCTTATCGTGAAGGTCACTTCAAACAGGAATAACAAAGTAACACATCAAAATTGAAAAATTGAGAATTTGTTCATAAAATCTTTGTAGAGAGCGGGCCCCGTTTATGTAATTTTTCGTACATTTTTACTAGTTTTTTCCCATTTTAATAATAATTTTTTTTCTTTTACTAATTTTAGGATTTTTTCCTTAAAATATACTATATAAATATAAAAATCACAAAAAGATCTCCATATTTCCTTTTTTTCAAAAAAAAGTTGTCGCAAGTAGTCGGATACCTTAAGTTATGAAATTATCTATAAATATAGATTCGGTGGTTTATTGCACTATTTGTTTGAATTACAGTTTGTGTCGCATCACTCCTGATCATAAGCCTCCTAGACTAATGTTGTTTTGCTAAATATAAATTGGGACCATAATAAACTAATTTTAATTATGGAAGGTATTAGTGGTCAATCTTTCATTCCCTCAAGCATAGGTCGCGTGGATGATGAAGAGATGATACCCCCAGTCCACGGGGTATCACAAATTTCGAATTGATTCTTGAGATTTTATAATATTTGATACTTTATTATACTTGTATATCTTAAGCAGATATATACGAAATTCTTAGACTGATATCATATATTTTGGAAAGAAAAAACTTTCTAGCTTAAACACACTAATAACTCTTCTTTTAACTATAGATTTTTTTAAAAAAAAAAAACATAAGTTACTTGAAGTTTTGCATATTTTTTGTAAAGGGCCTGACAAATTTTAAATGAGAATGAAATATCTACCTTTTACAAAAAAGGGCCCACAAATTAGTTAAAATTTCTTCTAGTTACAAATAATATATTTCAGGTTAAGATTTTGATAGTTTTTTAATACAGTTGCGTCGTTCGACTTTATTATCACATCATTCAACATGATTTCATTTTGTTCCATTGATTCTACTTCCTCCAGTAAGTCCACATTTGTTTATTATGTACAAATGTGTAAGAACTGAAGTGAATTACATTTAATACGGATCTAAGGAGGTTTCAATAAGTAAGTTTTAATATGTGAGGATCTTCTCAAAAATATATATATTGTAGAGAAAAAATTAAACAAGCGAAAGTCTAAATTGAGTTAATGTCGTTAGAAGAAGGTATAGTTGCACTTCCTTTTTCAGTTATTTTATATATATATAGATGCATTGTCTAATTGAAATTTAGTTATTAAAGTGTGATTCTATTTAGATATATTTGTCTCTTAGATTAGAATTTGTAACCTCAAATAGAGATGTAAATTAGATTCAGGCTTTCTTAGAAAAAAATTGTGGGGAAGAACTGTTTTTGTTTTTACATCAAAATGATGCTTATTTAAAAACACGCCTCATATTTTGATCTTAGTATTTAATCACGTGACGATTTTCTTTTGAAAAAATATAATTACTTAATAAATCTGGAATTCAGAAACATATTGAACATGGTTACAAAAAAGAATGATGATAAAAGAACTCTTTTTATCACACACATATTTTTAGAAATTAAGTTCTTTACGTTATAAAAATGTTTTACTTATAAACCAGTAACAATTAATCAATGATAATAATCATAGATCAAGAATTAATAAAAGTAGTCATCTCACATAAAAATAGAAATAACTCATTTTAATGTATAAGTATTTCTAATAACCAAATGATGGAGCAAAAGATATTTGAAAATTGATAAAACTGAAAAGAGATTAAGAAAACGTTAAGTCATATACAAAATATCGAAATAAATCAAAATATACCTATCAGGACAACTATTCTTAAGTATTTCAAGCTACAAACATAAAACACATTAAATACAATAAAATATGCGAAATAAGGCCGGAAAGAGCACAGAGTAACTGAGAACAAAACTTATTTATCTAACGAATGATGGGAGATGTACAGAGAGAAATATTTATATAAATATTGCATGTATAAAAATTCAGATCGGTAGTTGTTAGCATTCGGTTTTGGCTTAGCCATTCAAGCTCAGTTCATATAAAAGAAGGAACAGCAAAAAAAAGAAAGAATTATAGCAAAGATTTGAAGAAATCTGCAATACTCAGCAAATAAAATACCTTCTGAAGAGAACATAAATCGCAGAACTCTGCAACTTATTATTCATGAAGATCTCAGCCTCCGTTCTTATCACAAAAGAAAAATCCAGACTTTGAAGGCACCATAAAAGATTTTTAAAAAAGACAGCGAAAGTGAAAGAAATTAATAAGCCGGCACTCTATTCCCAAAACGCTAACAAAATATTTTGCCAAGAAAAGTTGTTCTGCGCAAAGCAAGAGTATAGCACTAAAAACTGGTCGTGTATTTTTTCAAAAATATATGAATATACTTGTATCAGTAATAGAGATATACCTGGGAAAAATTTAACATAGATAAAAGCTTTGGAAAAGACGAAAAACTGTTACTGGAATTCATTGATTAATTTCATAATGAACGTCAGTTAGCAAATAGACCGTTTTGATACAAGTATAACAACCTGATACCTCAAATCGGAGTTGTTATATTTTAGTTATCCTACTAAAAGTTATCACTTAGTTATCTTATTTATTTAAGGTATCCGACTACGTTCGGAGCCATGATTTTGCAAAAGCGTATAAATGGATAATATTTATGATATTTAGTGTCACTTAAATTAGAAAATGTATATAAAGTTGTTTTAAGAATAGTGTATTGCAATAAAAAATTATTTAAGTACAATATTTTGACAAAAAATGAACATGGAATGACCCATTTTCAAAATATTCTCCTTTTGTGAAAAATGCTTCTTTTATAATAATATTTTGCCTGTTTATATCTCAGACCTCTGTCAAGAGGCTAACTAGAATTTTTGAAATATATAACTTCAAAGTGAGTTTATCCATGTTTTACGACAACAGAGGAGAGAAATTTTAAGAAAAAAATGCTGATAATTATTTCAATTGGTGGTAACTCTGAAAATAATATGAATTTTTCAAAAATCCTAGTTCATACTCTCTGGGGAGAAATCTTTTCTTTATATAAGTGAAATATTATTATTTTAGAAGCATTTTTTATAAACGGAGAACATTTTGAGAAAAAAAGGTTATTCTAAATTAATTTTTTGCCAAAATATTGTATTTAAATAACATTTTTTGTCAAAATGTCCTTAAAATAATTTTATACATATATTCTAATCTAAGTGACACTAAATATTATGAAAATTATTCGTTTATGCACTTTTTTTAAAATCACAGTTCCGAACGTAGTTGGATGCCTTAACGCGCAAAATTAATTAAATTTACATTAAACCTATAAATGGCCGTGTGAGTCCCTTATGTAAATCTAGTATCGATTATCGGGAGCGGGTGGTTTCGTTCTTTCTCCCTTCTGTAACAGTAATGCCAATTATTGAATAATGTCACTAGAGCAAATATGGGCAGTAAAGTCAAGGGTAATATGGGCAGTACCGAAATTTAATGAAGTAATTAATGTTTTTCATCCCTACTCCTGGGCCAACCGCTCGTCCTACACGTTCTTTGAGTTCATCTTCCTTCCACAAACCTCTTCCTTTTAATAACTTAGGCCAAACTACAGCAGGAAATGGCTCATCTATTGTCAGTACTGAATTCCTGTAATCAGCAGCAGCATTTTTAGATGAGCTGAGTCCAATTCCAACACTAAAAACAACCTGCAGAAATCGCGGAACACGTAAGAATGTTGCAAGAGAGCTGAGAAGGGCTGGCTTCTGCGAAGAAGAGCGTTGTCAATGGGGGTCGTAGAGAAGGTGCAGAGGCAAAACGCAGGGCTAGAGCAAACACAATGCATTCTGCATTTGTCCTGTTTGTGGTGCTAATTATTATGATGAAAATCAAGGACATGAATGGATGCAATGTTGTGGCTCTTGTTCATCCAGGTTCCATGAGAAATGTGTCCAGTTAGATGGTGACTCGTTCTATTGTAATGAGTGTAGTGAATGATATAAAAGGGCAAGTCTTCATTAAATGTTGTTTTTCTTTAAATTTGTAATAATTTGTGTTAATGTAATAGTTTATCTGATTTTCACTATTTAATTATTTTTAATTTACAGATAAAAACTTGTCCTTTTTTTTTATTGTGATACAACTTGTTCAATAACAAAGGTTTAAAAATTTACTTTACATCATTTATTAAATATTTAATTAGTGTAAAAATGTATTTCCGTTTGGAAAAGGTAAATTAAAAGAGATGACAGTTTCTCTTATCTTTTTTTTAATACAACCTGCCCATATTTTACCTAAGGTTTTAATCAAATATGGGCAATTGCGGATTTTTTTTTTTTGGAGCATACATACAGCAACAAGAGTCAGAGGTCTGTTCATGTACTATTAGAGAAAGTTTGAAATACCTTGATTTCGGAAAAATGGGAAGTGTTTTAGTTTAGTATGTTTTCAATTATATGGGTTTTGGTGCCCATATTTACCAAATTTACCCTACATAGTATGCATTGGCAAATGCTCGTGACAAACAACTGTGCGTGACTTACAATCCCTCAAATATATCGGTACAAACCAAGTCGTCCGAATGCCACATTTCAACGAAATGAGTACTGATGATGCATGGTGATAGGTGTAGACCTAGATACGGACATGACAATAATGCAGTCTGGCCACTGTTACCAGTAGGCATATAGTTCAAAATTCCCAATGTTAATTTTAATTGCTAAATGTTGCATTTGACAATTAAAATTATTCAGATTACGATCTTACAGAGGCCGAGACGAGGACGAAGCGATCTTCCCTCTTACAAGGCCCTGGCCCTGGGCATATTTGGCTCATATCTTAAAACTTTCCTGGTCACACACACACAACGTTGCTAATTCCCCTGATTTTTGTATATTTATTTTACAAATTCTATTACTTTAACACTATTAACTTCAGTATCTGCATATATTCATTTAACTTCAATGTTACACTGTGTATTTATACAATAAAATCTTTAAAAAATCAAATAGTAATCTCTTTTGAAATCTGCTGTGAAATTGCTTTGAGACAGAATAGTTTAGGATGGCTACTCTAAGGGAATTCGAGAGGTTAAAATTAGTGTTGTGAATACAGAAATTCTTGAATTCATTTAAGATTTCTATTTGCTTGAATGGGATAAATTGTCAATTAAAGTGACTGATGTCACCAACAAGGGAAAGGTTGCAATAGTCTCTTTCGTAACCGGGGAAAATGGGGATCGATTCGAATAAATTTATAACAGCATAAATTTTCATTTTCAGTGTGCAATAAACTGTAAATTAATCACAGTAAATTTGCTTTTTAAGCTTATCAATATTAGAAATAGTATTTTTCATATATACCACAGGGGATCAAATATGAACAAACTTTTTTTTAATAGCCAAACGATTTTTATATATTTACTGTAAAATCATCATACGCTATTAAAGTTTGAATAATTGTTTGGTATCGCTTTATTCTTCATCTGTTAATTTATTAGCACAATGAGTACTCAAACAGTACTTACTATAGTTGCATAGTGAGTAATTATTAAATGTTTAACAAATAAAAATGTCAAACTAAAATCGGCAAAATGAATGCCCATTTTCGAATTCGAGGAAATATACAAAATGGCCAAAAGTGTTTAAAAATAGCTGTGAAGAAAGTTAAAAATTTGGCTCGTAATCACTGACAGAAAACAAGTCTAATTGTAAGTGAAAAAAAAAAAATTCAATTAATTCCTAACCTTATTTTTGATGACCGATAAATAATACTTAACAAAATTAGTGAAATAGGTATAAATTATGAACATAAGCAATTCATTATTCGATATAAGCTGCTTTTTCGCAAAATCATGGCAAAGTGGCGAAAATTTTAAATGCAAATCAAATGATGGCAAGAATAGAAATTATTAATAGACAAGAACAAACCGATTACTACACAAAGACAAACTGACGTATAGTTTACATACACAAAGAAATATATTATAACAGATTATTTATAATAGTGCAAAACACGCACTCGTTATAAGCAAACTGTATAACAATCCAGCTTTCTCGCAGCCAACGCGCAATCAGATTCTGATTTCGACCGTATTCTCTTCTGAATTCACTCTGCCTTTGCTTTAAAGGTCCTTTGCGTAGCCTCATGAAAATATCAAGAAGCGTCAATCTTACAGCTTTCTCGATGATTCATTGGTGATATCGTATTGTTTACCAAATTTGTTGCCAAGTGCGATAAGATAACTCATCTACCAGCAAAATTTGTGTGTAAAGCTCAATTTTCCAACAAAAAGAATATTACTGTAGGGAAAATGCATGTTTCAATATATGTATATTACCTTTTATAAAAGACATTATAATATTATTTGCGCTCAAATGTAACACTCAAAAAGAATAAAGAAAGACTAATACCTAAATAGCAATTATATATATGTCATTAAGTCAGATTATAATGCTGATAGTATTTCATATGAACCTTTTGCTTTTGTGATGGGCTCACGCGTTTTTTCATTAAGATGTCCGTTTGGTTCTTTGGGGCCAGATTAAATGGCAACTCTTTTGCAACCAACCCGAGAAGTAAAAAGTGAAGGAAAGATGCAAATTAGGAAGCTTTTAAATAACAGTTTAGAGTAAGTGGTGTGGCATTTGGGGAATGTTATGATAGTCAGTGTTTCAAGTGTGTAGAGTATTTCGAGAAGTTAAGTGACAGTCAAGAGAAGTTACCCGTGACAGAGAGCCTTAGGTCAAGGTGCATACCATTGCCCGTCAGCGAACCTGCAACTTCAACTAGGATCAGATAGATTGTCGTTTCGACGGACATTAAGGTAGGAGTGACTATTTAAATATTCGGATCTGTGATCACATTGAAATTGAGCTTAGGCGAGTTAATTATTCATGGTGGTCCGAGTTACGTTATATTGTGTGTTTAGCCATCGTAGATTCTCTCACATACCATATTATTATCTAATCTGTTATAGGTTTAAGTTAAGATCTTAATAAAGTAATATTAAGATTATGGCAGCTTCTAGTTCTTCATTTATTCCTACACCTCTACCTCACGCTGATAATTTAGGAGAAGGGCACCCGAGCGGGGCGCCCTTACACTTTGTGTGTAGCACAAAATTTCTATCAACATTTTATGGCATGTCGTGAGTTCGACCATGTGCCGCTGAAAACCTACCACGCAGAGGGGGTCGCACGTGTTAAATTTGTCGAGGCTCAAACATCCTCCCGTGATGTGGTGTAGAAGCTAGGAGAGGGGGTGCCAGCTCAGGTGCCGTCTTCGTCACTTGACCATGACTGAAAACTACGAGGTCCGTCCCCAATAACCCTCGTGCAGCTTTGTAGAGCGACGGTAATACACTGCTGGACAATTGCTAAGGACGGATCACAAATTGCTATGTAGCATAACATTAAGCGAGACATGAGGCCTAGTAGGATAAAATATAGTTGCCACACTGTTCAGACATTAGAATAAAGAATATTTATTGTTCTGGAAAGTACAAAAGCTGTGAAACATCTGAAAGAAAAAAAAATGTTCATTTGATCTGCGTACGGAGAAATGGAACAATGCATCTAAAAGTCAGCAGGCACCTTAAAGAAAGGTACCAGTACGGGATATGTCCACCGTGGGTGTGATGCAACATTCCACACGTCGTACCATACTTTGCACAACATTATCCAGCAGCTGTTGAGGCAATTTATCCATTCCTCTGTGAGTGCACTGATGAGGGGTGTTCTTGTTTGTCGGAGGATAGTTTCGACCAGCAACTTGCCTCCCCAGAGCATCCCACACATTTTCAATGGGGTTTAGATCTGGAGAACGCGCTGGCCATACGAGACGTTGAATACCCTCGCTGTCTAGACAATCCTGAACAGCGAGTGTTCGATGACATGTTGCGTTGTCGTCCATAAAAACAAATTTATCACCGACAGCACCACGGAAAAGACGAACATGACGAAGTAGAACTTCATCAATGTATCGTTGGCCCGTCATAGTCCCATTCGCAACCACATGTAGGCGCGTGCGACCATTGATCATGATGCCGGCCCACACCATGATACTGCATGTCGGATATCGGTTCTTTTCCTGGATATTTTCTGGATGATAAGCAGTACCACTCTCGTGCCAGATCAGTTGGCGTCTACAATCCGATGACAGACTGAACCTACTCTCATCTGAGAATAGTACGCATGCTCAGTCCTGTTCAGTCCAATTGTGATGCTCACGACACCATTGCAAACGGGCAGTACGGTGCTGTCTGGTCAATGGGACACACACAACAGGTCTGCGTGCGTATAGTTCTCCTCCCCTCAAACGTCTGGCAACAGCTTTTCGGGAGATCTGCTTTCCTGAGGCAGCAAGAAACTGATTTGCCACCTGCTGAGCTGTGGTGCGCCTGTTCCTTTTTGCTGATAGGACGATATATCTGTCTTCTGCAGGCGTCGTACTTGTCTACTACACATTCCAGTAGTTTTAAATGACTTCCACGGCCGTGAAACAACGCTGTGAGCGATGTCGAACTCCCTGGCAACATCTGTTATTTTTCGCCCTTTTTCGATCTTTCCAATAATTCGGCCACGCATAAAAACATCTATGTGATGTCGGGAAGACATGCCAAAAATTTTAAGTTCGTCTATTAAATCTTTCCTGTAAAACTTTGACTTGAAACAACAACTGTCCACACGCGTCAAAACCTTTAAAGCTCTTATGAACGCTATCACGTGATGAACAGACGTGGAAAAAAAATTTGCATACTCATACTTCTTCTTACTAATATCCCGCACTTATTCTAATTTTCCACATTTTGCTTCCTTTCATTTTGTGGTTGCTATGGATGATAGTGTTATCCGTCCTTAGCAATTATCCAGCAGTGTATTACTCTCTCTCTGTGTATAGATACATTCGGTTCAAGATTTAACGAATTCATTGGAACCAAAAAATTTTTCCGACAATTCGGAGATTTTCGTTATATCGGGGTCCAAACAAAGTACAAATGATTTGCACTTTCCTTTTGAAAGTTCTATATAATAAGCAACTGCACAAAAATATCCGAAGTTATCACACGCTTTTTATTCAATAGCTAAAATTACTATTAGTGAATTATTATGCAGCAGTTAATTGGAAATTTAAAAATACTATCTAGTAAATGTTCGACAATCTTTTTGATTCCTGGCTCGAAAGAGTTTTTCGATTTTATGCAGAGAAAAAAATACCGCGTCATATACATTGTGCTACATCGTCCTTTTTCACAATTTCCAAATAACGTGAAGCATCAGAAAATATAACAGTTTTGATAGGAGTTTAATTATATCAGTCACTGTATCAGAATCGATATTCATTGGCTCCGACAAATCAATAATTTCCTCAACTTTAGTTGCAAAGATAGGCAGAGCGTCATCTCATGTAACACAACCGTCATAAATATCCTCTGCGTTGTGGAGTGAAATGAGAGATAAGAAGGAATTTCCTGTCCTATTCAAAACTCACAGGATAGGCTACACTCATGACTCATCTGCACCTGAAAAGTCTAACAATCGCCAGTACCCTTTCCCAACAAAATTTGCTTCTCACAAAAAAAAAGTATTTTTCTGTTTGGGACAAAAAAAAAGTGTCATTTGTAAAAAAATCCAATTTTTTCTAATACAAATCGATAAAAAAAAATTCAGCTGTTGAAAAAGTTCGTTGAGTCGGGGTTTATTATTCGTTAAAGAGGGGGGTGCCTTCCTTTTAATCGGGGAAAGAGAAAAATTGTTAAATCGCGAATTTCGTTAAATAGGGGTTCGTTAAATCGGAGTTCGACTGCATATATAACAAACTGTAGATGTTAAGACTTGATTTTGTATCATATTTTAGTGCATATATTTCCCTTACTCTCCTCTAAATTTTTCTTTCATCTCGTTTATACTCTTAAGAAAAGCTTAAAATCTTCAAAGCATAGAAAGTTATAATTTTCATGTAATTTAAAGTAAATTACAAGTCTGTGAATTGGTATTATTCATAAAAAAAAAAAATTAAACAGTGAGAAGAGTGGTAATATAATATATGTGTGGTAATTGACAACAAAGATGATTGATAATACTTTAATTTCAAGAGAGAGAATATCATTTGTGTATACTTAAATTAATAAAAAATAAAATTTTAAAATAAAACACAGAGCTTGCAATATCTGACTCATTTACAGAATTTTCCTTTCAACTCAAGTTTAATTTTAATTTTTGTTGTCAAATAATAAGTTTAAAAAATAAAAATAAACAAATAAAAAACATTTCTTTTTCTCATTGTAAGGTTTTATAAAAGTAAATATTGAAATCATTTGCTCTATAAATCTTAGTTCATATATCCAAAAATAAAGTTAATAACACAGAAATCATTATGTGTGTGTGTATCAGCTATATTCTAGCATACATTATACTTATTATTTTTCAAAATATGCATTACATATTTATATTATTTATTTACTTAACGCTATCAATGTTTATTAGCACATTACAATTCAACGCTGTACAAAATTCTCTCTGAAAGGCTATCAAGAATAACAAATCTGTTTAGAATCTTGTTATTGTCGAACGTAAAGCTTGGTAAAAATAAAGTAATGCATTAAATAAGCTCGATAAAAAAAAGCAATGCTTGCTTCACATAACTTTTTTTTTCAGAAAAACCTTTTGTCTAGACATGCTAAAATGATAAAGGAGACAAAATGAATATAATCTCTGTATAATAAGACAAGTCAATGTGTGAAATGACCACAATGATAAATATTTAATGAACTACTTATCCGAACAATGTCCGAGATTCATTTACAGAGTGCATCAAAACAAGTGTTTTTCAATCTTTTTTTTTCCCTAATGGCACACTTGAAATTACAGTTACATTTAAGAAGTACTTCTTTATCTCTCTCTCTATATATATAAAAAACTTTTTCGTGATGCTGTAATAAATTTATTTATACATAAGGTATAGTCAATAAAAGTTAATAAATCAACTATACATATACTTACAACAGAAAGGAGCAAAACTATAGATAGGGCAAATGTGCATTTCTGATGAGGGTGAGGCTTTGCACGAGCGTGCAAAAATAGTTAAAAGTGACGGTGCGTTGCAAATTTTTCAGCCAATTACGGATAAAAATCTATATGAAGAGAAATAGAGAACAAATTAATAATAGGCGATGATGCGAAGAGTTTTTTCCTGCTTGCAATGTATTGAAGGGAAGAAATTACATAATACATGTAAATTGCAGTTTTACGACTTAAGCAATAAATAGGAACAGTTGTATAATTTGTACAATGGAGGTTGATCCACCGTTAGGCGGACAGGCGTTACTCTACCCCCACCTCCACCCTAGGGACGTTTTAAGACTCTTTGAGGACCAGGGCCCAGAAAAATCTGGATTTTTTTAGGCCCGGGGCCCCAATGCAAAAGTAGGTAATATCTCATGTCTTTAAAAGTAGACAGTATATAGCCGGGAGGAACATTATGTCGATCGCAATCGACCAGTGGACCACCAAGACAATTTGGGGTGACCACCTTCACTAAGAACTAAGATGCGCATACTAAAAGAAGCATGTTTATGGAGCACCGACGCCAGCTAGAATAGAGAATCAGCTTTACACAGTTGATGTGACTGCGCTTACTTAAACAAATGATGCGATGAACGTGTAAAGCAAGGGTGTCAAACTCAAAGGCCAAATCAACAATGTTTAATTTAAGGTGGGCCGAAAAGAAAATCAATATTCATAGAAAAGTAGGTTTATTTCGAATAACGCGTTATAATAAGCATATGTAAGCGAACAAGACAAATTAAATATTTACGCCCTGACTCCTCCCTATCTTCTCTGCTACTTTTTGAAATTTTAATGTTTTATTACATATTATTGTGTGCCATTATACTGGTCCGGCCGCAAAAATGCTCGTTGTGGGCCGCATGCAACACGGGAGATTAACATCCCTGGTGTAGACGATACATGTACCTTCATCAGAAGCACATGATGATGATTAATATATTCACTGCCACTGTAGCGGAAAAAAGTTATCATTGCAATGCCAGCCATTTAAATGAATTTTTCCCCACACGCCTATCAAAGGGGAAAATAAATGTTGATGATTAACTCTTCCCGCGACAGTATGGGATTGGCTATTGAGACATCTTATACCCCGCGCATCCACGGATTCAGGTTTTCGCGTTGTTATCATGTCCCGCAATGGCGCGGTACTCTACAGCGAACAAATTATGTACATACATCGTTATTGTGTTTCAGATACATCGATTCACATGTTTCCTGCTTGCTGCGTTGAATATTTCCACGCATTATGGTCTAGCAGTCGCTCATAGTTGCTCAGGTATTCAACTTGATAATTTTGTGTTACTTGTGTTTTTGCAGTAAAGATAGCAACGTGTCATTTTTAAAAGAGTGATACAATGTCGAAAACACACACACAAGTGTTAAGAAAAGTATACATACAGTTTTAATACAGATTGACCGCACCTACGCCACTGGGTGGAGTGCAACACTTTAAAGTTATTTGAAGTATTCTGTACCCTGAAAAAGCCCACCCAGCATGCGTTGTCAAATACTCGTTCGAACGATTATTTGAAACAAATAAATGTACACGACTCACAATCTCAAAAATCTAGTCACAAACCGGCTCGACGGATGGCCGCGTTTCGACTAAACGAGTTGAATGATTATTTATGGTATTAGGCCTAGACCTACACATAGACAGCGGTCATGTCTGTAATAATAGTCTTACCACTTTTGTCAATCTCATTAAAGTATCGTATTGTCATCCAAAATAATCTTGTGTCTATAATATTTCAGTTCAACTGAATGCTTTAAAACGTGAGAAAAAAACCTTTTCTAGTTTTGACACAAGTCGCCAAAATGGTCGCTAAGTCGCCAACGTGGCTGTATTTGTAATTCCTTAAATAATTAGTTTTAATCAATTAATTTTATTAATTATAATTAAATCATTGTATTGTCATCCAAAATAAGCATGTATATACAATTTCAACTCAATTGAGCGCTTTAAAAGGTATTTTATTAACGATTGAAAATTACACCAAAATAAATAAATAAATATATAGAGAGTGCGAGCTGATAGTAGGAATTAAAAAAGCAGTTAAAGAAAAGTAAGCTTTTATATGGCTTATTTATTAACTAAAAAAAAAGAAACTGACCCAAAAGGGATTTAAAGTTAAATAATTTAAGGACGAGAGAGAGACGCATACAAAAATAGCTAAATTTAGAGGGGGAGGGGACTTTGATTTAGTATGAATAATTAGCCATTGTTAACAGCAAATGTAATCAAATTGGACTGTTTTTCAGTTTGTGCAATTTAAGTGTTGAAGAAATTAGCCTTGTGTGTTAATCCTCATTTTGATTTGATTTATTTCTTACAAAAAGAATTATTTTTGTTTATAATAAATTTTTGACTTAAAAAACCGCAAAGGGTACTTATATTGTTTGATGAAGATACATTTGGGTTTTTAGTTATTTTGGTAGCTTAACAAAAAAAATCCCCACTTAAATTACTCTCTCTATTTAAGGTATTTCTTTGAAACAAAATACAATGAAAATTTAAGCAATTTTCCCTTCTCAACTATGTCATGTATCAATTTTTTTTTTTTATGTTTAAATATGAGCATAAATTTTATTAAAATGTTCCTTTAATTTTTATATCACAAGGAGCAATATAAACAGTAATATGTAATGTAACAAGTAATGTAAAAAAAAACAACATTTTTTAAGTCAATTCCTACTTAGATCAACAAAGAAAAATTTTATTTTAGCTACTTTTTATTAAATAGTTACAATTAATATAAATATGTATATACATCTATGATAGAATCACAACATCAAGTGTTAATTAATTTTTATTAATTCTCATTAAAGTATCGTATTGTCATCCAATACAATCGTGCCTATAAAATTTCAGTTCAACTGAATGCTTTAAAACGTGAGAAAAAAACCTTTTCAAGTTTTGACACAAGTTACCAAAATAGTCGCTAAGTCACCAAAAATGATGCCAACGTGGCTGTATTTGTAATTCTTTAAATAATTAGCTTTAATCAATTAATTTTTATTAATTATAATTAAATTATTGTATTGTCACCCAAAATAATCATGTACATAAAATTTCAGCTCAATTGAATGCTTTAAAATGTATTTTATTACAATTGAAAATTCCACCAATATAAATAAACAAATAATAAATAAATAGAGAGTGTGAGTTAATAGAAGGAATTGAAAAATTAATTTAAGCCTCATAAATACTAGTAGAAATTACAATACTTAGATAGTCATTGAGTTTCATTAAAAAAAATCACCTGGAGAAATTGTGTGTGTGTGTGAATTTAATTCTCAAAATTTTTATCTAATACTGTTTCTGATTAAAATGACATAAAATACAAATTGCAGAGAATAAGGAAATTATTCGATATTTTTATGAGATTATTTTTCTCTCTTTGTCAATTAACCCTTCGTTTATAAATATTTCACTTTGAAATGTTTAAATGTGCTTTATTATAATTTGAGTTGAATCTCTACACTGTGAGTTTTTAGAGGCACCGGAACTCTTACCCGATTGTGCTCACAAACCTCTTTTGTGGATGTGTTACATTCTAAAAAACGCATTGATGAAAGCGCTGAGAGGTAATCTCTATGTTAAAGATTAAAAAATTTGTTGGTCTATGGGAGGGGGTGTCAACCAGTGGCATAACTGAGAATGTTAAGGGTATACGTTACACCACTGATTCAACCCCCAAACACTCCCTTTTGTGGGTCACTGCTCGAGCCCATGGCTCGACAGAAAAAAACATTTCTATTAGACTTCATACATTTTAGAAACAGCTCTTAAAGCTTATAATAAGTTGTTAGATAAAACAAAATAGGAAGGAGAAATATAACTGTAGTGTACAATAAGCAACAATTACGAATGTTACGAATTTTGAGGAAATAGTGTAAGTAATCTGTATTTGGATGTGTAATGCATTTATATTACTCTATATTATATTTATTTTATGTTAAAACTGTAATATTCATAAGCAAACGCCGTCCGTTACGCTATAGTGGCGATTCAATGAGAACTTAGTGAAATCTTGGCGATAGAGCCTAGTTAGCATCATTTTTGGCAACCAAATTGATGACTTTGGCGAGTTTGGGACCCTCTGGATTCTTCTAGAAATTTTTCCACTAATTTCACGCTCTATGACGCGTGTGGATTTTTCAGAAAGTCTCCGCCGGATTTATAAATAGAGCAGTGCCAGCCGCAACTGGGCAGTCTTGATTCAACCAGCAAGTAGTGAGCATTTTTTTGATTAGCCCGGCTGTGCTTGTGAATAATCTTTTACATACGTTTATTTTAAACACTAATACTTAATTGTGTTTAATTGCCGTTGAAGGTGTAAAGACCTTCGGAGATTTACTCTGTGAATATTGCAGCGGAATCCTGTATTTAAAGAGAGAATTGGATTATTTCCGATAATAAATTCGCATCGCTCTTAAAGAATTGTTATTTTTTCTTTGTGACTGTTTTACATAAAATCCTTGAACTCAGGATCTACGTAACAATACATTATCGAAATTGTTTTTTCATTCCGGATACTAATCGATTGCGTATAAAACATATTTAAAAATGCTAACTCAGACAATTCTTTATTAATTTGGCTGTCAGTAGATTATGTTACCAAGGTGGCATCGAGATGAAATACATTTGAGAGTAGTTTTAAAGAAAAATTTAAGGTGAAAGAGTGAGCGAAACTATAAAACATGTTTTAATTTCTAATTTCAACTTTTTAATGCTTATAACTTTCATTTTATTAACATTTCATAATGAATTAATGTAATGATATGCTGAGCCAAGCGAATAATTTTATGTTTCGAAATGTATAATACTTATTATACTAATTTCTACATCATTACTAATATTATAAACGTGAAAGTTCGTGTGGATGTTTGTGTGTGTGTGGTACTCTTTCACGCAAAAACAACTGAGTGGACTTTAATGAAACTTTACAATAACATAGCTTATACATCAGAATAACACATAGGCTATAATTTATAAAGATATTGAGTGAAGTGTCCAAAACATAACGATAATTGTCAAGTAAGAAGGAAAAAATTCTGCCATCTGCAAAAAAGCCCACGACAGCATATATCTATCTTTTATGTGTGAAGCAAAACTTTGCATTTTGTTTTGTCTACGCCAGGCGCCAAGAACTGCGAAAGCTTGAACAGATGGAGTGTGAGGCTGATTACACAATTTTAACATAAAATAAATACAACAAAAAGTAATATTAACGTGTTACACTTCCAGATATAAATTATTTATACTATTTTCAGCGTTCATTACACAAAATTTGTAACAATGTGTTGCTTTTGCTGAGCAGAGATCAGCTTAGGAAGGTGTTTTCAAAAATTGACCCACGAGAGAGTTAAATAAAAAAAAATCCTTTTTATCAGCTATTAAATCTACAGACTTAAAATTTAACAAATAGGTTTTTTTTTGTTCAGCTGAGGTATGCAAAAAGCTTTTTTTTTTTTTTTGTTAAATTTGCAATTCACGTAAAATTAACTCATTTAAAACTTCTTTAGCCTTCAATCTGTATTGTTTAATTTTTCAATTCACCCGTGCGAAGAACGGGTATAACAGCTAGTTCAAGATTGATATAAAAGCTTTAGAAAACCAAAGCGTATCAAAATCTGAAGTTCGGATACAATCAGTGGCGTAACGGAAATTACAGCCCCCTCACCCCACCCCTGCTGAGTCAGGTTGTGGGCCCCAAGCCGAATTTTACAAAGGACTTGGAGTCAGGAGTGTTTGGAGTCCGTCAGTCTTTGCCCCCACCTTCGATGTGGGGGTAGCTGGGGTGTACGTTACGCCACTGAATACAGTTAATAATATCTTCTAAAAAATAGGGATTCTTAACCTCGGTTGCAAGAAATAGTTTCTAAGTATATCAGATAAAGTATTTTAAAGGAATAAATTGAAATCTAATCAAAGACACGAAATAAGTATTTGTATTTTACCGACAATTAAAAGCAACATAATGAGCTAAGAGGAAAGGATGAGTCAATGAAGACTTAACGTGATTAAACCGAATCACCTTGGTTGTAATTAAAAAAATTATCTTGTAAATGCGAATCACAAAGAATCTTCAAGCGAGAAAGTATATATATAGCGGCTGCGGTAGCCGAGAGGTATAGGTATCGGATCGTGGCTGGCTTTGTCACGAGTTCAAGCCCTTTATCACTAAAGACCCGCCGTGTAGGGCAGCGATGCATGCTAAATCGGTCGAGAGCTGGAATGTCCTCCCGTTGGTGTGGTGTGGTAGTTAGGAGGGGGTGCCAGCTCATGTGTCGTCCACGTCACTTGACCATGGTTCAAAATTACGTGGTCCGTCGCCAAAAGCCCTCGTGTAGCTGAACAGTGCAACGTTAATATTCACTCACTCACGCGAGAAAGTATAAATTTTTAATTGTATATTTTTGCAGTATCTTCCTTTTCCTGCTCTTAGGTTTACATTTCTATTGAAAAAATTTCGTCTTAATAAGCATGCAAGTATCACAATTATCTTCTGTGTTATGTTATAATAATATTTCAGCAAAAATTTCTTATTCTTAAGGGGGTGAGAGATTGTATAGTAAAAGTAATAGGTGAACAAACGAGGAGAAAGGTTAAGAAACTCTTTTCTAAAATAACGAAAACATCTCGACAGGAGAGCGAAGTGAGATTGTGAAACTCAAAACGGTTTACAAAAAGAAAATGCAAATTTGTGTCTTAGAGGTAAAGCGCGTAAGCTTACTGTATTTTATACATAATACAGTTTATCTATGATTCAATCCGATTGCTTTAAAGCTGAAACACAAGAAAGCATCAATGGCGTACATTTATTTCTTTTACTGGAGTATATTCTTAAAAAAAACGTAGATTAAGTGCCTAAGGATAATCTGAATGCTAAAAATTAAAAATCTATTGTTCTATGTAAAGGGTGTTTTTTTAGAGGTATAGAACTTTAAATTGCAATAAAACAACGATGTATTATTCGATTGACATGAATTTTTTTTTATTCGAAAGATAATCTTGTGGCATTACATTTTAAATATGATCAAGCAAGGCGTAGATTCGTCGAATGGGCCCAAAACGAGATTGCCGTTGTTCCCGATTTTCATAAGCGAATTTTGTTTAGCGATGAAGCGCACTTCGGGTTGAATGGCTACGTCAACAAACAAAACTGTCGCATTTGGAGTGAAGCTAATCCACAAGTGTATGTCGAAACACCGTTACATCCAGAAAAACTGACTATTTGGCGCGCTTTATCAGCTGGTGGAATCCTTCTTCAAAAACGATGAAGGCCACAACGTTACAGTCAATGGTGATCGGTATAGAGCCATGATTACTAACTTTTTCATTCCTGAATTGAACAATCATGATGTCCAGGAGCTGTGGTTCAAACAAGACGGCGCAACATGTCACACAGCTCGTGCCACAATCGATTTATTGAAAGACACGTTTGGTGACCACTTCATTTCACGTTTTGGACCTGTGAATTGGCCTCCAAGATCTTGTGATTTAACACCGCTAGACTATTTTCTGTGGGGCTATGTAAAGTCATTGGTCTATGCGGATAAGCCACAAACGCTTGACCATTTGGAAGACAACATTCGCCGTGTTATTGCCGATGTACGGCCACAAATGTTGGAAAAAGTCATCGAAAATTGGACGTTCAGATTGGACTACATCCGAGCCAGCCGTGGCAGTCCTATGCCAGAAATCATATTTAAAATGTAATGCCACAAGATTATCTTTCGAATAAAAAAAAATTCATGTCAATCGAATAATACATCGTTTTATGGAGGAGGGTTGCACTCTAAAACTCTATTAAGGAGGAGGTTACACTATATTAAGTTTACCCTTTAAAACTCTATTATGGAAGAGTTTACCCTCTAAAACTCTATTATGGAAGAGTTTACCCTCTAAAACTCTATTATGGAAGAGTTTACCCTCTAAAACTCTATTATGGAAGAGTTTACCCTCTAAAACTCTATTATGGACGGGGTTACACTCTAAAACTCTGTTATGGAGGAAGATTACACTCTAAAACTCTATTATGGGGTGGGTGATTACACTTTAAAACTCTACTATGAGGTGGAGGATTACACTCAAAAATACACGTAGACGAAACCGTCGAGGGGTAATCTCTATGGTAAAAATTTAAGGTTTTTTGGTTTATGGGGAAGGGGAGGTTGAACACACTCAAACTCTGCTCCTTGTGTACGCCATTGTTTCTATAAAAACGCTTGGAATTACCCTAACCCAACTCTTGCACACCCCACTGGAAAACAGATAAATTAAAAAATTGCTTTTCTTCATTCTAAGCGTTTCTACTGCTATTATTTTTGGAAAACTAAAGGATAAAATATTTAAATCTCGAGAAAAAAAAAAGGGTTAAGTTGAAATCACTACCATAACTCATGAAACTGTATGTAATGTATTTATTAACTTTTATCAGCAAAATCAGATTTGAGAAAAGACAAAGGTATTCATTTTTTTATTAATATCAAAATCAACATACTAAGGTTTAAAAAACTTAATTTTCTTGAACTTTAATTTTTAATCAGCTTTAGTGAAATATATTATAAAATGAACAAATAATGTATTTTTGAATTAAATAAATTTAAATTTTGCCTTAAAAAATTGATTTGGAATCACAGAATTAATCCTTCTGAATTAAATGCGATTAAACTGTGCTATATGAGTTTATAAAGACGAGTCTCTCGACACATTTAAAATCCTCAAAGCGTCAAAAAATTATAAACTTATCAGCATGCGAACAAAAATATTTTATTGAAAAAGAAATAACACAGTTTTTTTGCGACAATTATTTAAAAATAAAGTATACTGAGAATAAAGTTCCTTCCACTTTCCCTGAAAAAGATTCCTCCCCCTCCTGCCCCAACTGTTTGAAACCACTTTCGCGCGCGCGCGCGGTTTCGTAACATTAAAGAACTTTCAATTTTTATGAAATTATTTTTTTCTTCTTTTTCGTCTGCTTAGAAATCTATTTTATAAAAAACATTAGATTTTTAAAAAATCAGAGAGAGAGAAATGCTGCAATAACACACAACACACACATGTATGATTTTTTAAAAAATTATGACGAAGCTTCCTTCATATTTTGTTTACAAGTTGGTTTTTTTAAATTCAATTATATATACAAAGAATTTTTTTACATCACGAAACATTTATTTTAAAATACGTTTAACTGTTACACAATTAAAATTGCTCCACTTAAAAACACTTGTAAATGAGATAAAATCTCAAACCAAACCACTTACCTCGATCAAATTCGTACATTTTTGTTTTTCCTTGCAAATGTCATGCCAATACCATCTAAAACATGTTTCGATTATGAAAAGGTAACGTAAGTTTTTCACTCCTTCATTTCGATCGTGATTTCTATTTCCTCTGCCACTTATGACTATGCAAAATGAGCTTTTCAGGTAACAATTTCCAGTTAAGTTACTGAGTGGGCTACGTTAATTCAAAAGCAGAGCCGCCGTATAAATATACGAATTTTATTGCCACATGCACAGTGCATACACGTTTTCCATAAGTACCAATCGATCTGCGGGAAGCACAGCGCTAGGGAACACGGACATGTTCCGTTAACCTGTGGAGAGAGCAAGTGTATCAGTAGAGTAGTGAGAGCCGACTCGTAAAGGCTGTTGCTCCTTCTAGTCAATTATTCTCTTTCTTTTCATAGCCACTTATACTCCATAGAGCACCCACAACCTATGTTAGACGCCCCTTCCACTTTTGTATTTCAAAAGGATAGAAGTAGTGTTTTGTCAAATGGAGATCACGCCGTTCTTTGTCGGAATGTTCAACGTTTGGCGCAGTTCGTATCCGCTCAGCGCTATCATGGATGCTTCAGTCCACGGAAGCAGCTGAGAAGGAAGATTTGATAACGAGTCAGAAAGGTAGTTACGACAATTCTCTTGAGTTGTTGTGTTTTCTCGTATTATTTATGTTTTGTTTTTGAAGTGATATCATGTTTAAAGTGATTTTCTTAAGTGGAACGATTGGATCTTTAAGTAGAATAGATTGTTGTGTAACTGCAGTGTTTATTGATTGTTGACTAAGAAGCGGGTGTTGTGTGCATCTCTTGTTCAGAGTGTGATGAACTGGCAGATGCTGCTGATTTCATCCGTATCCCTTTATCTACCAAACATTTTGTCCAATCCACATTCTCCAAGGATAGATATCAGTGAAGATATTCTTTCGCAGGTGGATCGTTGATTCTAAATTTAGATTACTCTTTTCTCTTTGGCTTTTTTTTTCCTTCCTATCATTCGCTGGTGTAATTTTTTCCTAAAGAATTATACATGATTTGCATGGTATAAAAGACTTAATATATATTTTTTTAATTTATGAATTAAAATGCTCTGTGCAGTTTATTATTAGTTTTCATGTGTTCATTTATTTTGAAGAATACTGTGTATTTAAATATTTTGCTAGAATATTCAATTTTTTTTTTTTTTTTCATCCATTGATAAAAAATAATTGATTACTCATGAATGGATATATATTCAATTGATTATATGCAATATTTATTTAATTTCATTCTGTTAATGAAGATATTTTTATTTAAAGAGAAAAGAGGTATTTTTTAAAAATGTATGATACTTTTTGTACTTTTAAAATAATACTTAACTTTTAATGTTTTAAAAAATGATAACATAAATAATAGCTTTTGAACTTCTAATTTTCAATAAACAATGTACAATTTTAAATCATTAGAGAAAATTTATGTTATTTAATTAGGTAAGATTATTGTAAATTTAATAATAGATCATAATTTTTCAATTACTAGTATTTATATTGATTTCTTAGATGCAGTTGTCTTTTTTTTTTTTTTTTTTTTTTTACTAATCTCAGAATTTATGCTGTTTTTTAGCCATTATTCCAAGTCTAATTCTTGCATATTAAAAATAACACTTCTGAGTGAAATATGTTTTTTTAAAGTGTATTACTTATAAAATATATAGAGGTTTTTTCTTGATATTGATGTAATTGATATGAGGATGACTCTTTTAAACCATAATTGTTTATTAATCTTATTCTTTGAATTATGTTAAAGTTTTTAAGAAACTTTTACTGTTTGAATAAAAGCCTTTTACTTAATTTAAAACTGCAAATATGATAACTCACCATGGTTTAATGTCTTAGTTGATGTAAGAATTACAATTTATTTTATTTAAATATAAAGATTTTTACCCCCACAAGATCTTGAATCTTCAATACTCAAAAATATTTTTATTTTACAGATATTGTTTTTCACTGTATTCCATTTTTTCTTAAGTTTTAATTTTGTTTGTGTGTACTTTTATATATGGTAACATATGTAGTCAATTACATTTATCAATACTTGTTGTTATTATTATGAAGAACAAATATACTATATATTTTCCAAGGTCAGTAATAGGGTGGTATTCATATCTCTTCTTTAGAAAACAACAATGAAAAATAGTGGAAATTATATTGAAATTTGTGTATTTTTACTAATATATTTCACCAATTAGCAAAAAAAAATCTTGTAGAAATTTTACAATTTAGTTTTTTTTTTTTTTAAACTTTTTAAATAAAGTATATTTTTATCATTCAAGAAAAAATTCAAACTTTATATCATTTAATGAATTAATCATGAGCTTTGAATGAATCTTAAGATTTTTGGCTGCATATTAAATTTCATGATATTCTTCATTTTTTTAAGTTATGCATTAAAGTTTTTAAAATTCATAATAAAGACTTCTTTTGTTCAAAATTAATATTTTAATTTCTCATAAGCATTTGTTGCAGGTGAGCATTTTTAAAATTTTATTTTTGGAGGAAAAAAATTTAAACTGCCTTAAATTAAGTTTCAAATGTACATTATTTTATTTAAATATTATTTCTCTAAAATAAAGTATCTTAAAAAGTTTCATAAATTAATGCTTTAGTGCTATTAAGTATATAATTCAGATTGTACTGAAATAAAATAGATTGAATACAAAAATCATAACTCACACTTTCATGACTGAGCACTTAAATGAACTGTATTAGTAATTTCTCTCAAAATTATGGTCTCTACTAAAAACATACATCTTTAAAAGAAAGAATTCAGATTTAGGGGGTCATGAAAGTATTCAGAATCCATTCCTATCTCATTAAGAGCTGTAGAGAAATTAGTAGTAAAATTTATATGTAAGTAGCAAGTATCTTTTGTGAATTTTTCTTACCAAAAGCTGGAAGGATATTTATAAAGTTTTTGAATGTGTTTTTTTCTTCAGTGATTTGTGATCTTGAACCATTATTCAGAATGTATTAATTCTGCAACATGAATTGCAGATCTAAGAATGATGCAAATTTCATTTCTGTAACCTGCTTTTAAATTACTGTTACTTCTGATGAAAATAAAAACTTTTTTTTGTACTATTTTTGTATTATGGGAAATCTATTATTAGAATATGTGCAATTGTAAAGGGAAAATGTCATTTATTAAACAATGGATCTCATTACAATTGTTTTCTATGTTTGTGTTTATCTCAGATAATAACTCTTAAAAAGTTTTTATTGCATTTTAAATTTTTATTCTACATTTATAAAGTTTAAATTTAATAAGATTTTATAAAGAATTAATTTGCATATTTATTTTATTTCTAGTTTTTGTCAGTACATAATTATTTTTGCCTCTATAGTGAACACCTCCAATGTGGTCATCTGGAACAGCCATAATGCAGAAGCATGTTATTACACATTTTTTGGAATTCAAAGTACTGTCTGTTCCAGTGACATAATAAGAAATGATGAAGCTTCGCAAACGTGCACACCTCCAAAACTAATCAAAACAAATGAGTAGCTTGTCTTTTCTGTGTGTCAGTGTGACTGTTGGCTGTGATTTCAGCCCTCCTTGCCCAGTAGTTAGAGGAGGGCAATGAGGATGACTAGCTCGGACAAAATGGAAAAGGCTAGCTCTGGATTTTCTACATTGACGCCAGCAACGCAACAAAGCACCTCCACCCCCAATCCTACTGTCCCACCTCAACCAACAATGACTCCTCATCCCCAGTTTGCTGAGGAGGTACAGCCATACGGTGTTACACACCAGATTATGGGCCCTCTACAGCAACAGAATCGTGCTCACTCCAGGTCCATGACGTCTCTACCCCAGGAGTCGTTCATGATTATCCGGAGCAAAGCGCTCAATCGTCGAGTCATTATCAATGTGGGCGGAGTAAAGCATGAGGTTCTCTGGCGAACTTTAGAACATTTACCTCATACGAGGCTAGGGAAATTGAAGGAAAGCAACACCCACGAAGCTATTATGGAACTATGTGATGATTACAGTTTGGTTGACAACGAATATTTTTTTGACCGCCATCCTCGTTCTTTTAGCGCTGTAATTAATTTTTATCGTACCGGTAAACTTCATTTGGTGGAGGAAATGTGCGTATTGGCGTTCAGTGACGATTTGGTATACTGGGGAATAGATGAATTGTATCTGGAATCTTGTTGTCAGCATAAATACCATCAGAAAAAGGAACATGTTTATGAAGAAATGAGGAAAGAAGCAGAATCATTGAGACAAAGGGAAGAAGAAGACTTTGGAGTTGGAAGGTGTGCACCCTACAGGAAATGTCTGTGGGATTTGTTAGAAAAACCAACATCTTCATTGGCCGCCAGAGTGAGTATGAATAATGGTAAAAAACAGCTAAATAGCATGAGGAAAGGTTTTTTGTTGAAACTTTTTAATTTCCTTCAATATTGCATTGCAGTCAACTTGTACTAAACAAACATGCTTTGTTTGTTCATTTTTTATTTTGCAAATCTCTGCATGTGTGTTGATGTTTATAAATATCATCCTGTTGTCAGCTTAAAATGTTACATTTTACTATAATTTTTTTAATTTATCTAATGTAACAAATTATAATTTATTTTTCATTTTTTTTCTCATAAATTTAGACTTTAATTATATGTGTAAAACATTCAGAAGATTAATTGATCATAGTATCCAGGACCACTGCAAATGAAGAAATGTCTAAAAATTTTCTGCACTTTACTTTCATTCAGTGTTTTTAAAAAAAATAAGAAGATAAACCTCAACTGAAAGTATGTGTCTTGCTTATTTTGTGTGGAAAACTCATCCCGCTGGCCTGCAGTGCTTCATTTTATTTCATATGATGTATTTTGTTGAAATATTTCACTTATTTTCCAGTAACATGCAGTGTATCTTCTTTCACCAATGCCTTCAATGTCGTCATTTGATGTTGGTTGGAATGGGCAGAGAAACGACTGTTCTCTCAGAAGCTTCAGATGTTGCTGCCTTTGCATGCCTATTTCTCATGCACGATACCCCCGATGGATAAGTGGCTCCTCTAATCATCGCGATGGATATTGCATGCAATTGTTGTTGATGGCTGTTGTAAGATGTTTGTCTGCATCTGTGAGTCGTTGCACATGCTTTTTATGTTGTGTTTTTCAGTTTTGCTATTCATTGCTATTACATGGTTTGCTGACTTAAACATATTCACCTTTTTAGTTTTAGTATGATTATGCCATTCTTAACAAAATATTAAATGTCTATTAAACAATAGCTTTGACTTTTTGTTTGTTTTAACCCAAAGCTGTTATATTTTAATCAGCCAAACATTAACTGATTTTGTTATTATTAATTAACCACAAATTATACTCTATTAAGTTGTCAGAAATATTTTTAAAAACTTGAATTGACTTTTTTTCCCTGTAAAACGGGGAGTTAAAATATTAAAGGTTTTAAACAAACAATATATTCTCTAATATGAGCTAAGTTTTCCTAGGGGGAAAATTATTTGTAAAAAAAATAGTGTTATTGAACAATATATTGTCTTACTTTGAAATTTTCAAAATTTTCCAAAAATAATTTTGCGATATAAAATTAATGTTTTCTAATTTTATTTTTTTATTCAAATAAGACTCAGTTTTTAAACGCTTAAAATATATTTATTTTTAGTACTCTAAGAAATATATATTTTTTAAATAATTCTTATTTTTTAGTACTTTTAAAAACGAACTTTACAATGGCTATAAATAAACAAAAATTATTAAATTTTTTTAAAACAAAGTTGTTATTCTCTATCAAAATTAATTATTTAAATTGTTATTCAGAGAAGCTATATTGAATTAGTATATTAATTAAAACTGTCAGCAAATACCATACTATTTCCAATCATGAGTTCTAAGAAATTTTGCTACATAATCATTAATTGGGGATTTTTGTTGTAATTGTGTATAATATTTACTTTAAATTCTTATATTGATTTGTATCTTAAAAAATAATTGATTTGTTTCTTTTTCTTTCCTTCTACCATTAATTATTACTTTTGTTTTAAAACTGTTTCAGTCCAATGAGCCTTTTTAAGATAAAGGAGTTATTAGTATTCCCAATAAAAAAAAATTCTAGAAACACACAATTTTCCTGTAACACTAACTTTTTTTAGAAAAGATCAAATCCTTGACTTTGAAAGGACTAACTAATATCATTACATGGAGAAGATTTTAATATTTGAAAATTGGAAATGTGTGTGTGTGAGCAAAATATTCTTATGATCATTTAACATAAAATATATTTTTTAACATGAAGCTTTTAAACCTCATTTATAAAAAAAAATATTACTTCAGTATACAAATAAAACTTTGGTGTTAAATTGAAATGAGTTACTGAACTTATTGAAGTGTTTTACTGTTTTTTAAGTCCAACTTGAAGTTTGAAAACTGTAGGAAAATTAACGTGAAAAAAGGAATTATTGTATCTACTTTGAATTAACAATTTATCTGCAACAGAAATAGTTATACTAAAATGTAGTAAGGATTTGCTTAACAGTGTTTTTGGATTACAATCTTAATTGGCTTAAGAATTTGTATACATTAAGACTGAGGTATAGTTTATTTGAATTTATTAAAAATTTCTTCATTATCAGATGAAATAACTGAAAATGAGAGGTAACTGGATAATGTTAAAGCTTCTTAAACTTTAAAGTTAAGTAACTCAAAAGTAAATTTCAATTTGTTATTTGTATTAGTGAATAACTTTATTTCAGTATTTTTGCAATGGTTTACTTATTTATCAAATTATGTTCAAATTGTAAATTGCATGTTAAATACTTATCTATGAGGTTTTATGTTAAAATCATAGTTTCCATCTCATTTAAAAAGATGCAATTTTCCTCATATGAAGACGTTTATGTAGGATTTCATACTTGACATTAATAGGTGGAAAAAGAAATGACAATGTTCACCAAGTGCTCTAATTCTCTCTAATAACATTAAATATAATTTGACTGTTATTGTAATGTCAAATAACAAAAAGAAAGTTGGCAGACCATGTTACATGCAATTTCTAATTTGCTGTGTTTTTATTTTATTATTGCTTTTTATGTTACTTTACAATGGCATTGATTTCAACATAAGTTTCTGTTCAAGCTGATCAGTGGTCCATGACACCTTTTTGATTACAAGATGTTAAGATCTTAGTTCTTATGTTTTGCATTTATTTTTAGATCCCCCATCCCTGCTCAAATTTGATTTTTAATGATATGTTTTTCCAGGTTGTAGCAGTTCTCTCCATTCTATTCATTGTATTATCGACAATCGGACTTACTTTAGGCACCTTACCGGCTCTACAAGAAAAAGACAAAGATGGACATGTAGAGGACAACCACAAACTTGCTGTAGTTGAAGCAGTTTGTATTACATGGTTTACACTTGAATATGTGTTACGTTTCATGTCAGCACCTAATAAATGGAAGTTCTTCAAAGGAGGCCTTAATATCATCGACCTCTTAGCAATTTTGCCCTATTTTGTGGCATTCCTTATCGAATCAAACAAGCAGACAGATCAGTTTCAGGATGTGAGGAGGGTGGTGCAGATATTCAGAATTATGCGGATTCTCCGCATTTTGAAGTTAGCAAGGCATTCCACCGGCCTCCAAAGTTTGGGCTTTACGCTACGGAACAGCTATAAAGAGCTGGGCTTGCTGATGCTATTCCTAGCCATTGGAGTCATGATTTTTTCAAGTCTTGCATATTTTGCTGAGAAAGATGAGAAGGAGACTAAGTTTACAAGCATTCCTGAAACATTTTGGTGGGCAAGTATCACAATGACAACAGTCGGCTACGGTGATATTTACCCTACCACTCCTCTAGGGAAACTAGTTGGTAGCATCTGCTGCGTCTGCGGTGTGCTGGTCATTGCTCTGCCCATTCCAATCATTGTCAACAATTTTGCAGAATTTTATCAGAATCAGATGCGACGCGATAAAGCCCTTAAGAGGAAAGAAGCCCTTGACCGTGCACGCAAAGAAGGCAGCATTGTGTCTTTCCATCGTGTTAATCTCCGAGATGCATTTGCTAAGAGTATGGATTTCATAGACGTTCTGGTTGACAGTGGCCATAATGAGAGTCAGGTGATTATTATTATCATTCAGTTTATAATACAATGCTTTAATGATAACTTTTTGTTTCAGCCTTTTTCCTAAGTGTCATGTTTATATATTTCAGTCATGTTATGAGTAATTGATAATGTTACTGTTATAACACATTTTAATTCTAACAACATCAAAATGTTTCATACATACAGAAAATAGCCTAAATTAATTATTCGACTAAAAGCAAGAAAAGTCATACAACTCTTAGATTAGAGTTATGTACTATAAAAAGGCTTTATATGATGTAGGAATTTCTTTTATTGTTCAATTACAAATACTATTTTAAAAAAATGTATTATTTCTCTTATAGCTTCATTTTCTTTCTTTTTTTTTAAAGTAAAAATTTTTTAACTTATGTCTAATTTAATTTACAAAAAATTCCAAACATTACATCTAACCTATGAATTAAATAAGGAATGTCAAACTTTATTAGCTTCGTTGTAAATGAAGCTCATTTTAGAAAGATTTTATGTCATTGCCCATTAAACTTACCTTTTAAATTAGATATGAAAATAAACATGACAATCATGACATTAATTTTATCTATGTTTAAATCAATCCTTTTTTAATATATAGAGTTTATTTTTGTTTAATATCTTCTAGTCACATTTCTTATAGAATTTGCTTGCTTAAACAATTTTCCACATTCATAATATTTCAAAAGTCTTATCATAAAATTTAAGATTAAAATAATATGGTATATTTTTTTCTTTCTAATGGAACTGTGCATTGTAATGAGCTACCATTGTAGATCTTGTACCTTCCTTGAGAGTTTGATATCACTTTTTAGTGGGCCACCATATAGGTAGATATCAATTGCTACAATATAATTTTGATACCCAGTTTCCTCCCCTGAGAGAGGCACCTGAGCTCTGAAAATGCGAAATTGTATGAGGAATTTAATTGTGCCGAAAAAAACCTAGCCAAACAGGTACTCTAGAGATCTTTAACGTGCCGCATAATCATATGAAATGGATGCTGTTGATTTTTTACGTCATGAAAATCCACCAACTTGGGCCAGGATTCTGCAAACATGGACATACAAAGCCAGCCCTAAACCAACTACCCCACCCAGTCAGCTAATATGATATATAAAAAGGATCATACATATTTATTCTATTCTAAATTTATTTAAATTAAATTCACCCAAGCTATTTAAAATCATTGTAAAATCATCTTATATTTTCCATTGCATTTTATTTTTATTATCTTTGTGATTGTTCCTTTGTAACTCATCATAAAAAAATAATAATAATTTAATAAAACTTTCTCAAAGTAAAATACATCTATTTTTAATAATTCATTCCATTTCTGATTCCTCCGAATATTTTGTTTTACTAAAAAAAGTAATGGTGAAAAGGAGTTCTCTCTGAAAAAAAGTATATGTAATATGCTTAATTTATTGCTTAGTCTCACTTTTCTATGTAGCAATTTTACCATCAATAATAACATATTTTCTAAAAATTTCTCTTCGGTAAATATCAGTATCTTACCTGCTTTTATAATCTTAACTAATGAGTTTTCATCAGGTTTAATATTTTAAGTTAATCATCTGATATAAATGCCCCATTTTGTATTTCCATTACAAGAAAGAAAAGATACTCCTAATTTATTGTGTGGCTTATGGAGACAAAATCACACTTTTTTAACTTTTCTTTTTCTCGCAGTTTGTTTTTTCATTTGGTTTTATGAGTAGAGTATAAATTTACTGGTTTTGTTTGAATATTTTATTTTCGCACTAACACAACGAAAACTTAATGTGACAGGTATATAATGGAAGTAGAGGTTAAAGAAAACTTAATAGGGCTATATTTAATTTTAACAAAAAGAAAAAGGAAATTTTTTTACTTTGTTTAGTAAAGCTGCAAAGTAAATGTGAGATTTTTCACTAGATGTGATGTGAATTTTTACAAGTCTATTTTTTTATTATTTTACTTTTAGAACTTTTCTTATTTGTCAATTCAAAGCCCAGAAATGTATTTTCTTATCTTAGATGTATTTTTTTATTTATTTATTTTGTGCTGAATAGTAAGACTGTTCTGATATTCCTAGTAAATTGTACATTGAATTTCTATTAAAATTGCATAGTTAAATCAAGGTTTCATTCTATTAGTAATGTCCTTTCAATGCTAAGGGATAAAAAAAAATTGTCAAAAGTTTCTCAAAAAGTCAGTTCATTACTTTTTTATAGATTACTTGAAATATTAGTCATATACTTATGTTTCTAAGAAATATAGCTAGCTGCATTTATTAAATTAATGTCCTTGTTCTCATTTTGAAAGGAAAATAAATGTACTTTATCAGAAATTGCTTTGTGGGATGTTTTATGGTATAAACAATATATTTTTATTTATAAATATGACTGAAATACATATATAAATATTTGAAATTTAATTATGTATATGCTACTTCCAAAAAAATTCCTGCCATTTTATTTTTAAGCTATTTTAACAACTTTTTTTGCAGATTGATACTACCAGCATTGGGGATGACTCTGCACGTATTCACACAGGTGCAGGATGTTACAAAAACTTTGATCACTCCTTGGATGGAAGTATGGGAAATGTTCAAAGAAAAAACTCTCAGGCCCAATCCTTACCCTTGGGAGTTATGATAAACAACCCTAATAATCTAGTTGATGTTCAGAGCCAGCCAAATGAAAGCAGATTATCCAATGCCAATCTAAATCATTTGAATAATTCAAATATACCACCGAGCTATCAAGAAGGATTTGTCTCATCGGTTTGGAAATGCATTTTTTATTCTCCTTCCCAAATCTTTAAATTTTTTAGACTGATTATTTTAATTAAGTATTTATCTCTTTTTCTTTTTTTAGACTATGCTCTGATAAAATATTTTGCATTTTCTTTAAATTACAATTTATTTATCCAATGTTTACTTGTTAATAAAAATGCTAACATATATAATGTTTTAACTTAATTCTCGATACTTTATTAGATTTATATTTTTAAAAAAAAAAATAACAACTTGCTTAAAATACAATTAACCTTGTTTAACATCTTTGTTATATTTTTAAAAAATGCTGTAACATATGTAGAAAAGAATTAAAACAAAAAAAGGGAATTAGATCTGAAGACTCAAAAATCATTGTTGCATTTTTATAATTGGTGGAAAAACATTTATTAAAGTGATTTTCATCAGATGATTGCATCTTAATGTGTGGTATGTCTAATTTTTGTTCTAGTTGATTGAAATGTCTTTTAAAAGGCTTTTTTTATTATTAAGTTTCTACCTACCATAGTTCAGCACTACAAATTAATTTACAAAAATGTATTTTTTTGTCATACTGAATAATTAACTCCTGACAAAATTTCCCAATCCCAATAAACAAAATTTTAAGACTTACTTTTATTCCACAAACAAAATAGATTTCAAATTCTGTTAAATTTCAAAATTCTACTAATACATATCTGATACTACATATGTTTTCAAATGAAAATTTTCCAATTAGATATCCTGCGTTTTTAAAACACTTTATTTCATTCTGTGTTGCACATAAAGTTATGTAATTTTAAATTTTATTTTAAAAAACTGAAATTGTTCAACAGTGATTTATATATTACTAAAACTGTGTGCTTAGATTAAAACTGTGTTCTAGGATATTGTATAGCATTTTAGCTGTGCTATGTTATGTAGAAGTTATCTATATCATTGAGTTTAGTGAGTTCCATGCAATTATCTATAGAAGAGAGGACTTGTATTTTACTGTCAGAAAATTAGTTTTTACAACCTTTAAATTATTTAAAGCTCTAATTCATTTGAGTTAAAACAATTTCATTTTAGTATATAAATGTAATTCCTTTCTTCTGGGTATTTAACTGTCTCTCCTATTTTAGAGAACTATTTTCCTTCCTATTTAGTTTAAATTTTTTGCTACAGTTTCCTCTTTTTTAAAATAAAATACTATACAGTGTTTAGAAGGAATCAATAAATATTTGTGTTGAAGAAAAGTAATTTTAAATTAACATGAGTATAATACTAAAATTGTATTTCAATTTTTTTTCAAAATTGTCGAGTCAAGACATTTATCATTTATTTCTTGTGCTTTTTAAAATAAGATTATCAAGTTTTAAAAGCAAAGATTTTTAAAATAAATGGAGCAAATTTTGATTCTTTCTATGCTTACTTTAATTCTTATTCTATTTAAGGATACTAGGACATGCTCGAAAGAGCAAAATGCCAAGATTAAGAATCTTTGTTTATGGGACATATATCTTTAAAAATCTGTAATAACGCTTAGATTTTTTTTTTTGTGATCTTAATAAAGATATTTTAATCATTCTATGGAAATACAAAAATAATTTTTTAGTTTAGAAAAAAAACTTTTTTTTTCTATTTAATTTAAGTTGGGGAACACTTTTGAGTTCTCATAATGCATGCTTATGTTTAGGTTTCATTTTTTAGAAAGTATCCCTTAAATATGTAAAATACTTTTGCATACATACACAAAATATAGTGAACCTATTTTTTTAGTAAAATATTTAGATAGTTTCTTTAAAAAAATTATAAAACTTTGTATAATTTTGAAAATTTCTATTTTTCCCCTTTTTTTATACATAAAACTACTTTTAAAAAAACTATATACTGCTTAGACTAAAAAAATAGGTTCACTATATTCACAGGTATCCAGTATAGAAGTATAAAAAATTTGGGACCATATAGGGCAATAGCGTTGTTTAAAAGTGTACCAAAAGGCAAAAAATTATATTTTGGATAAAAAGTGAAAAAAGTAAAGTAGCAATGTTTTCACATATACTATTGACGAATATTTTCCTGCCTATTTTTATATACCTCATAATGATACCTTAAACATTCTCTAGAATTACAAAAATAATTTTAAATTTAAAGTTTTTTTTTTTTTATAGATGAATATGAACATAATTTTATCAAACATATTTTCATTTAGGTACCGTTTTTTTATAAAAAATATTTCTTGAATGTACAAAGTACATTTTACATACATGTATAAAACAATAAGCAAAATATGATCAAGTCCTTTTTTTGATAAAATTATTGAATAATTTCTCTGAAAAAAACCATAAAACTTTGAAAATCTTTCATTTTTTCCTTTTTCTCATGTAAAACTAATTTTTCAAAAAAAAAAGACATTAAAAGAGAAAACTAATATTGTTCCTTTCTGGTAAAAACAAATTAATGGTTTACATACATTAAACACAAGAGGAACTATCTTTTAAAATGTGTCAAGGGAGGCATGGTTGCTTGTTTACACTTTTATCAATTCTTTTTTTTTTTATATTTTACGATTATTTTATCAACGAACATATAAGTAATATACATTTTTAGATTCCAAAAAATATGCACTAATTTTTAATACGGAAATTGAAAAATCGGTTTTGTGAATGTGCATGATGTCCTGGTTCCCTTTTAAGACATTATTTCTTCTCTAGGATGTGAAAGACTTTATTGACCAAGAGCCAACACAGCATTGCGATCTGATGAGTAACATAGAGCTTAAAACTATTAACAAGTGGGATGTTAATAGTATGGAAAGTTATGATACATATGCAACCTGTAATTCACAGCCCTGTGCCTCCCTCGCTGATTTGTCTGCTGAAGACCCTTTTTCTATGCGACCTCCTCCCACGCCTCCTAGTCAAAACTTGAATTCAAGTAACTTGTACATTAACCCTATGGAAGAAACGTCTCAAACAACTCAGCTTCCTTCTGGTGAAAACAACACCGTGCATCACTTCTATTTCCCTCAGCATTCTCCAATTGGCAAAACCTATAGTTCTTCCTCAACAGATAGTGGCAGCTGCTATGAAGAACCTTCTGGAAGGACACCTGAAGGTTATTCTTCACTTCCTACATCTCCTGATCCTAGGCAAGAGAGTTATTCTTTAACACCTGCTCTTACTACCAAGAAACCTTGGTACTTTCAAGTTCGAAAGCCAAAAACTCGATTTGACACACCTGATGCATCACAATATAGTTTGCAGTCATCTTTGGATTCTGTGACAAGCAATACAAGCTCAAGGCAGGGCAGTGGTACATCATTAGGGAAATCTAAATTTGGTCTTAAACCTTCTTTTTCCTTTCGAGGTAAGATGTTCTAAATGATTTTGTGGGACAAAGGTAATTTTATCACTTATTGTTTGTTATCTAGGATATATTTTATATATATATATTATTTCCCTTTGTTAAATTCGAAACTGAATAAGTGATGTAAGTTGTAATTTAATGATTATGAATTTTTTTAACATTCAATTATAAATAGTTCTTTTCCCTAAAAAATTATATTACTATTTTATGTTTGATGATTTTCAAAAAAAGAAAAAATTGTTCATGCTATTTATTTTATTCAACCGAATAGTATTTTAATTAAATGATGGTTTCTTGAAAAATACAAGCTGTATTTCATTTATATTAATGTATCCATTTAACAATGGAAAATTAGGAAAAGCATTGATAATATTGTATTTATTTCTGTTGTAATTAATTGAACTTATTTCTTGTGAAGTACTTTAAATACATATGTTTTAAATAATTGTATATATGTTCTGGAGAATTCTTGATAAAGCTTTCTGCTTCAAAATATTTACATACAATAATTATAAATAACTATTTTAAAAAGATTTTGAATGAAAAGTGTTCTGATTTATATAAAGGCTCTAGTTATTTTGACACTTCATTTGTTTTTTGAGACCAATATTGCATTATGTCCATATAATTATATATATTTTTTCTAAAAAAGACCACTTTTTATTTTTTGTTTTCGAAGAAAAGGAGAAAATATACCACACAAATCCTTGCATTTAGGATGAATTATAAATCTGTTTGAAACGCAAGTTAGTCATTTAAAATGAATTGCTGCAAATAGTACATGCATTCATTGTATTTGTTGATTAGGATCTAGCTTATCTTCAAATGGTTGTCAGTTTTTTTTTAATGAAGTTTTTACATTAATATGAAACATAAAGTTTTATGCATTTACTTTTTTTTGTCTTTCTAATGAATATAAATTCAAACTTTTTTATTAAGTACTAAACTAAAGTCTTGTAGTTAGTACAGTAATAGCTCGACTTTCGCTACCTCGACTGACGCCAATCTGGAGTTACTCGGTTTTCAAATCTTGCAGATTCGTCTTTTGTTTGAGTGCTACACAACTCGATTCCTGATGAAATTGTTTATGTAATTGAAGAAGCTGTCGATCTCGCCAGGCAAATAAATTTAGAAGTGGATAGTGATGACGTTTAAAAGTGCTGAAATTCCACAATCAGAGCTCACAATTGTTGAACTCATAAAAATGCATGAACAAGAGCAAGACATTGAAGAACTTAAGTCTTAAGACCAAGTTCAATCAAAAGATCGAATGGTGTTTGGGGATTTGACAGAAGGCCTCAGTTCATTTGGAAAAGAGTTACACACACACAAATTTTAGAAAATATAGACTCGAACGAAGAGCGATTTATTCCTTGCTTTTCAACAAAACAAAGCAGTGCCAGTTTATCCATTGGATGCTTGGGGCGAGCCCAGGGTCCAAAAGGGCCTGTATAAGCTAGACTTTTTGCCAGGTTTTCTGGTAATAAATTTCGATCTGCCAATGCGAAGGGGGCGCGTTGATCGTCGGCGCCCAGGGCCCGAAACGAACTTAAATCGGCATTGAAACAAGGAATTAAAAAATATATATATTAGCATAATACGAGGAAATTTGCCGAAGAAAAGAAATTCTTTGGGCCGGTAGACTACTTTGTTATGTTTTAGGAAACCTAAAACTGAACCAAACACAGTGGTGCAACAGCCCATAGAGGACCAAGGCCTACATATGCCCATCTCATTTTTTGTGACCTTGAGCACTAAGTGCATTAGCCGATGTTCCGGTCAAGGGGTCAGTCTGATGCAAAAAACCCCCAATGTTTTGTTTCCAAGCAAGCTTGGTATTCATTTATCGACCCACTAAAGCAGGGGTGGCCAACCCAAATGACTTTGCGGGCCATTACGGAAAAATATTATAATCCCGCCGACCGCACTCAAAAATATATATCTTTTTTTTTTTATTTGGGCCCATTACAAATATTTATTGGATTAAAACAGAGGGGGCAGCGTGATAAAATAGAAACAGTTTAGATTTATTTGTTATATTATAAAGCACAAAACTAAAAACAAAAATATTGCACAAAATATTTGCTTTTTGTATAATATTGAATCTCTCTGGACGCAAAATTGTTCAAGACAGGACGCGTGTTGTCTACCCCTACTCTAAAGAAATGAAAGGATGAGTCGACTTTGCCCTGTCGGGTTTTGTACCTCGGACCTGTGGTATAGAAGTGCAATACGCTACCACTCACCCACTGGACTTATTTTTAGGAAACCTGCTGCCGCAAAATAACTTCGGTTTGCGGTTTTGTATTTGTGTTACCCAAGATTTTACTATAAACACATGTATTTTAAATTATTTTCTTTCGATTCTGGCCGTAATTAGAAATAATTTATGCGTATTTATATGCAAAACTATACCTTTTGACTTACGCGAATTCAACTTACACAGTTTTCACTCTGTCACGTAAGTTCCGGGGTATTACTGCATTAATATTACTTATAGATTTTGCAAATATACTACTTGAGTGGACCAAATTTAATTTTAGTGCTAGTGAATAAAGTAGGTTTTATTAAATGTAATATAAAAAATAGAATAATTATCATGCATGGGATAATAATATGATAAGGGTAGTGAATCCAGTGTTATTTTTCAACATTAATCATTAAGCTGTTAGATCCATCATATATATATATCATATGTATTGCTAATCTTTTTACAGGTAAGAAAAATGGCAATAAGAGTCCATTACTTGGAGGATCTTTGGAAAGGGGTTCATCCATGAAAAAATTCAATAGCCCAGACACTGCTAAAAAACGTTCAATATTGAAGAAAGACAGTCTCTATAAAGAAGAGACTGAGAAGCTGATATCAGACAATTACCATAAGAGCACAACTGATGGCTCGGATGCCGCAGGTAGTGCTTTTATTCCAATTTCAAAATTTAATATTCATGATTCATATTCACCATCTGGTCCAATTTCCAAAGCACACAAACCTATTGGTCCAAAATCAAGTTCTAAATCTCACGCACAACCAATTAAATTTGTGAGTTTGGATGATGATACAGAATCTCTTGCATCTGGAAGAGGTTCTCCATCACTTAGTGTAACTCATGCACCTGATACTTCCATGTTCAGTGCCACTTCACAAAGACATCCTCCTCTGAGCCCTTCCCATTCCAGAACTTTACAGTTTCCTAATACCCCTCGTTTACCTGATGGAGCTCTAGACAGAAGGCATACTTTCCAGGATGGTGACCTCTTCACCCAGGATGTGGCTCCTGTCGACAGCTCCACAACTTCAGGATCCCCTGCACATGGTGGTGGTCACAGGATACACCGTGTCCCTTCATACTGCGCCAACACATCAACTTACGGTCCTCCTCGCTCATCTGCACCTGCCATTCCTGTCAGTAGTCCTGCACCACCTGCCCAGCCTTCCAAGAGTGAGCTTGAAAATTCTGTTGTGGGATTGCCTTTGCTCCTAGCCACAGTGCCAATTGTTAGTCCTATTACCTCTTCCCATAATCCATCCCAAACCAGCACTGATGACAAAACAGCTCTGCAGCCAGATGCAGTGGTTGAATCCCGCCGTCCTCCTCTTTTGCCTCAACCATCACAACAATCGACGACAGACGATGACTCTGTCTTTGGACATGATTATCAAAGCATGAGTAGGCAGTCTTCAAAAGAAAGTGCAACCTTGACTTAAAAATAAGTATTGGTAAGTATGTAGGTTTTTTTCCGCCATATGAATGTGCAAAGTTTTCAAATGTTACATTGAAAAGGTTAAATTTGATTACCTTTCAGATGCTTACTTTTTTATATTTGTAGTTAACTATCCGTGAATTTCAATAGTAAAAGATATCGCCATTTTTCCCATTTATTTACAATTTGATTTCAATTTCACCTTGACTGTTATATTTAGAAAACTGGATTCAAATTGTATTTTATTAGAGGGGAAGGGGGGTTAGAGCAGTGGTTCTTAAACTTATTCCCCGTCTGGGCACATCTGACAAACAGGAAATTACTGGCGGGCGCAATTTTAAAAGAAGTACAACGATTCTTAATGTTTCTTTATTTTATTGCAATCATAAACAATATCCTGCACTAAAAAGGTGACAAAAAAATTCAAAATAGTTACACGTGATGCGATTTTTGGCATTGCGTATTATTCACTAGTTTTTTCATAGTCAGGTGTATAAGATGATATCCCCAGTCTTATAGCATCTTCGAGATCGTTGACATCTGATTGTTGATTTAATTATGTTCATTATTGAAAACAATGATTCACATATATATGTGGAACCGAAACAGGATTTTAATTTGTAAGCTCCTTTTTCCAAAAAGGGATTTTTTTATCTTCGGCTAGATCCCAAATATTTTCATTAAGTCGGCATGATTTCAATACAGTATATAGGTCTGAATATTTAAAATCTCATCTTCAATTGAAGATGCTTCTTCCTAAATAATTCTCGTCATGGAGTTTGCTAAATATTTCTAAAAGTATGATGGCTCTCGCCGCTACACAAAAAATCATGACGGGCCACGAGTTAGACTGGGTTGATATTGATATAGTATATAATGACAGTCGCGGGCGCTCAAAAGTAGCTTCGAAAGCACATTGACGACCGTGGGCACGAGGTTAAAAACCTCTGAGTTTGAGTAAATAACTTAACTTTTTGATTCATTTTTACCCAGATGAAATCAGAATATTATTTTTGAAGAAATTTATTTAAAATGTTTTTCGTGTTTTTAAATGGTCATTGTTGTATGATCAGAAAAATGAAGAATTTTTAATCCTAGGATTATAGACTAAAATAACCATGAGAATATTTGTCGTCGTTTTTATATTGATAAAATATTTGCCAAAATATATTTAGAATAAAAATAGGAAGCGATCGCTCGCATATATATAATTATACTTTCATCAACGTTGTAAACTGCTGTTTTATCTTAAATTCTTAAATATTGTTACGTATATCGGGGTGCATGGATTTTATACGATAAGTCTCAAAGAGGAAAACAATTCCTTAAGAGCGATAAAAATTTATTGTGGAAAAACAATCCTTAAAATACAGGACACGGCACTAAAATGTGCACAACAAATATCTAAAGGTTCTCAAACTCCTGCAGCTCCCAGACACAACTATTAGTATCTAAAAATACAGGTACGAAAATCGTTAAAGTTATTCGCTAGCAACTTCTCGCTAGTGAACTCTTCAACGGCTGAAGTAATACTGACTCAGTTTCGGCGAGTGACTGCCATTTATAGTCTGTGAGCCTACCTTCCAGCTTTCTCGAAACATCCGCTTACGTCGTAGATCGTGATGTTATAAATTTCTCCAAGTAATTTCCAGATGCATCCATATCGTCACCAAGTTTCCATTGAATCGCGATTATAATATAAGGGACGTCGTTGCTTGCGAATATTACAATTTTTTATCATAAAATAAATACAACAGAATATACTCCTTTAATATTAAAATATTAAACATCCAGATATAAATTATTTAGACTATTTTAAGATTGAATTAAATATTAATTACACCAAATTCGTAACAATATAAAATATAAAAGAGAGTTCACACAATCTATGCATTTTGATTAATGAGATTAAAATTTATTGCATCGGAAATAATGTATATGCCCTTGAGTTTTGTTTATTGGGATTACAAATATAGATTATTTTGTAATATTATTTTATATTCCTTAATTATTAAAGATATTTTGTTCTAATCACTATGGTTGTAAAATAATTTTTGTTGGGAAAAAGAACTGAAGAAGTTATGTTGTTTTAATAATTTTTCTACTTAAATATTTAAATTTTCAATGAATTTTCGTTTTTCTGTTATGAATGGAACTCCACAAAGAGTTAACCTCGTTGAATGAATAATATTTGACTTCAATTTTTTTTTTATTGCATGGTATTTAAAGATAAGATTTTTAAATATCACCATAATTTATTTATTTTTTTAAATTTTTAGAATATTTAAAGAATGACCTGTGTATTTCAGATTCCCTCCTGCACTCTTTTTAGTACTGGATAGATTTTAAAGAAATTAGGAATTTGTGTGTGTACATGGGAAGACATATATTGTTAAAAAAAACATATGATAGTTACATTATAGACACTTGTCCATGTATAAGGCCAATCAGCATAGAAAAAATGTAAAGGGGCAGTTATAAGATGGGATTTTAAAAAATGAGTCTGTAAAAGAAATGTGATCCTTTTCTTACAATTATACATCTTTAACATCAGAATCCAAAATGGAAATGAAACATTTTGAGTCCCAATGGCAGTTGGTCCCATTCTCCCCCAGTAATGCTGTTTTCAGGTTATTGATTGCTCTGTGGTGAAGAAGGCAAATTGTAATTAGTCTTCCAAAAGCATCACAGATATGAATTATAGGGTTAATGTCCAGAGAACAGACTAGCGATACATTTGGCGAATATTCTCACTTTCCGGAAAACGTTTGATCAGATAAGCCCTGTGTGGACTAGCGATGAAAGCGATCATATATTTATGAAATCCTTGTAAGAATATAAAAAATATATACAGTTGGTGATCGCGCGCGGTTAACGAACATAATCCGTTCCAAGACTATGTTCGCTATCCGAATTGTTCGTTAACCGATCATCGATTCACCATAGACTTCTATGTGAAATCGATTAATTCGTTCTGGAGACCTTAAAAATTAAATTTTAAAAAATGTATAATTTCTTAGAAAGTTTTTTAAAAAAATAATACATACATATAGCCTTGCATATTAGTCAGTCCTTTTCATTTTTTGCTTATGGGGCGTTGAAGAACATGTCCAATGTCGATTACTTTTCTCTCTTTTTCAGGATTTTCCGTAAGTAATTAATAGCATTGTCGTTGTAAATATCCCCAATCCTACTGACATCAGCTTGGTTTGGGTGCTATTCTAAGACCATTGCTCTGACATCCGCCCACTTTTTCAAAAGATCTTTAATGGCAGATGTCAGCATTGGTCCTCCTTCGTCTTCCTTTTGTTCAGAAGGAGACATATTTCGATGTGTTTCTTGGTGTTCTTCATTCAAAATTTCTTGGAGCTCTTCTGTCGTCAGTTCATCTTCATGTCCCATTATGAGCTCTTCTATATCATCCTCGTTCACCTCCAATTCCAGATCTCTAGCAGTTGTCAAAATTTCATCCATAATTTCAGGGGTGTATCCCTGATCACCTCCGAATATGTGTTCGTTGTCCAAACATAAAAAATCTTTCTTGAAAGTGTTCGTTATCCGAAAATGTGTTCGTTTATCCAAACACAAAGATCTTTCGTGAAAGTGTTTGTTAATCAATTTGTTCGTTAACCGATCACCCACTGTATAAAGTTGTATCACTTTCAGCAAGCGAATAAAAAATCATAAGTACTAGTTAAATTTGATGGTTAAGTATAGAGAAAAATTAATTTTTCCCCCATCTTTGCAACCACCAACACATCTCAGCCAGAGAGGTTCAACTGTCTTTATTTTCCTTTTTTAACCAGTAACATTGCTTGATGCTGGTATGCTTATTTGAAATTGGGAGAAGTAGCATACACAATATTATTGCCAAAAGTCGCACGAATAATTTTTTTCTGTGTCTCCAGCATTTTTGAATCCTTATTTTAAATTCTTTCATAAGGAAACAAATTGAATTGTAATATATAAGATATGCTTTTTTTCTGTGTGTTTTCTCTCTGAAGCAAACGAGATTTTGATTTTATTCATCAATCGAATAAAATTGTCTCAGGTGGTGAAATATCATTACTTTAAAAAAAATGATTAAATGTTAAGTTTTTCTGCGGGAAATTGAACATTTAATAAAATCTTGTAAGTTATGTTCATTGAATTGAGTTATTTTGTACCGTAAGAAAGTCCCTCAAGTAATTAGGCTATTATCCTTTGAAACAGTGGTCCCCACCTGCAGACTGATACCAATCCGTGGATCAAGTATTACCAGACCCACGATGGATATTAATATATTTCCATTCATTTACTGTGGTATATTTTTCTCAAGTTTGTGACTTTTTGCGGAAATAACTTTTGCTCCATGTTAAATCACTTTCTATTCATTATTTTACTCTGAAGGCATGTATAAATGCAATTAAAATAAAATTATTAAGTCTAAAATACAAGCAACCAACGTCTCCCCGTCCCCTCTCCCTCAGTGAACCGTGGTAAAATTTTCAAATGTTGACTTGTCCGCCGCGAGTAAAAGGTTTGGGAAGCACTGCTTTAACATATGAGATATGTTTAACACAAATAACCGTTTTGGCCCTTAATTTTTTTTTTTGTTGTTGTTAAGTAAAAAATTAAAAATACGAACGTCTATACGAGTACTATTAATGCATGTTTATTCATTTCGTGATTTTGTTTTTGCCAATGCATTAATTTCTTTCGAAAAATTACAATTATGTGTTATTTTTCGGTGCTTTAAATAGCAAGTGCATTTAAACGCACTGCAGACATGCTTGACCGTAGATAATTCTTTATTAACTTTAATTTTCTGATAGAGCTTATAGCACTTTCTATAATAATCCCAACTTAAAGAATATCTTATATCGTTTTTAATTTTGTTAGGGACTTCATTTCCTAATGCTGAAATAATTTGTTCTTTTGATCTATGAACTAAATGGTGTACAATTCTATTTCATTTGGAAATAACTGAATTATTTTATGTATTGCAAATGTCTTGCGAGTTATTTACATCAAATTAAAATTAAATACCGCATCCCACACCAAGTAATTTTTCAGTAATTTTAACTAGTCCTTCTCCGACTCGATATTGTAGTTAATATCTTCTCTTCAAAATTTAAATGCCTAAAAATGATTGGCGTTTGTTTCTTTTGGGAAATATCAGGTGTACCATTCATTTAGATGGTATGGGGTTATGGGTATGGGACTGCTTTTATATCGTTTTTAATTTTGTAGAGGACTTCATTTCCTAATGCAGAAATAATTTGTTCTTTTGATCTATGAACTAAATGGTGCACAATTCTATTTTTCGGATTTTATTTTCTGTTAATACACTCAGGAACATTGAAAATAGCGACCCAAGAAGAAAGCATCGGATTGAAATGAAATTTAATACACATAATGGCACAGATGAGAGATTCACTTGATCTAAAAAACAAGACAATTAAACGAATACAGGATGTGCAACGACACAAATACTGGGCAACTTCAATAGCGCGTTGGACCACCTCCAGCTGCAATACATGCCGCCACACGGTCCGGCATTGAATTGATTAGACACCTTATGTTGTCCTGAGGCAGATGGGCCTACAAATACTGAACAGCCAACTCTAAATCATGTACAGAGTGACACGATGGCATCTGCCATTTTAGCTGATCACACACGTGCTCTACAGGGGACAAATCGGGGGAGCGGGCTGGCCATGGAAGAGTCCCAAAAGGACGTAGGAAGTCTTGAGCAACTCTTGCTGTATGCGGATGAGCATTATCTTGCTGGAAAATTGCCCCTGGGAGACCATTTAGGAAAGGTCCTACATAGGGTCGAAGAATATCATCAACGTAACGTTGGCCCGTTAAGATTCCACACATCACAATTAAAGTGGACCGGCTATCATAGGCTATGGCCCCCCAAAACATTACACCAGCTGTGCGGGCAGTGTGACGTAGAACAGTGGAGGGGGATTGTACCGCTCACCAGGGCGCCTCCACACCCGTACACGGTTATCATCTGTCCCCAAAACAAACCGGTATTCATCACTAAACACAACCTTTTGCCAATCTGTGACATTCCACATTGATCTGGTTTGGCACCACTGTAGACGCAGTTGCCGATGGTCCGGTGTTAAAGGGAGTGCACGGAAAGGGCACTAGGATTTAAGATTTGCTTCTGCAAGGTGTCTGGAAGTTGTTTGTGGAACAATTGCTACGACTACGTCTGCTCGTATCGTTGAACGAGTCACTGTGGGGTCCACAAGTGCTTGCCGCACGATCCTTTGATCCTCTCTCCTCGCGGTCTTCCTGGTCGCTCCAGACCCGGTTTTCCGCGCGTGGGTACCTTCTCGAGTCCACTGCTCCCAACAATTTCTAACGGCACACTTTGAACGATCCACCTGGCCAGTAACACGGCGCTTCGACCAGCCTGCAGTTTTCATCTCGATGATCAGGTCTCTCTCAAACTCGCTTAACTGTGAGAACCAAAGTCTTCCTACAATCGGCGGGTAATCGTCACGTTTATGAATCTTCGAATTTGCGCTGGCTTATATAGCACCCTCTTCCTGATTGTAGGGCCACCTCGGCGTGTATGAGCATGCGTATTGGCACAAAACTTGGATCATTTGCATATCACATTACGCTGTACTTATTTGCAAAGTTTCGCGATTGTACTTAGCTTCCTTCTTGGGTCGCTATTTTCAATGTTCCTGAGTGTATGATCCATTAGCCCAGAGTCATTCATATTAATAATTCGATTAAACTTAATTTTTTTCATTATTATGCTTTCCTATTATTTATGGGGTTCATTTAAGTAGAAGTTTATTGTATGCTAAAAATAAAATCCCATCCTAAAATGTTGGGAGCTGTTGCGAATTGACACTAGATATTAGCTCTTAAAAACACCCAGAGGAAAAATATTAAGCATATTTATCATTTTTATTTCTTAGCACAAGCTATATAAATAATCAGATTTTTTTTCTAAAAGATCCGGTTAACTTGGGGATTTTCGGGAGCAGTCGCGGCTCTAGGGCCTGACAAACCGGACCCCTGCTTGGGGCGGCATTTGGATTGAATTTGATATATATACCAAATGATATATACATATATCAATATATATATATATATATATATATATATATATATATATATATATATATATATATATTTTATATATTGTTACAGAAAATTTGATATATTTTATATATTTTCTGAAATATTATTGGGTGTGAATTTGGTATTTTATTTAATGTATTTTATTTTTTTTATTTTGTACTCCGTATGTTTAATATCAGTTTTCTTTTATGTTGAAACTTGAAGGGTTCGAGGCACGAATATATCTTAAATAAAGAAATTTGATATTTTTAGACATCTTTCACTAATATCTTTTCCCCCATCTTGGAGTGGGATCACAATGGACATTTCTTTCACCTATACGAAGTTTGGTGTCAGCTATTCAAAAGGGGATAGGGGCAATACATTTTTGGTGGAGAGCCACAAAAGACGTTTTGTTATAGTTTTGGGTGTAGCTGCTATAAGTTAAAATAAATGCTTGTGATCCCCTCCCAGTTAACTCTTTTTTGAAGAAATTGGCCTGCTGGAATGGACAATTGTTTCTTTTACATTTTACTCGTTTGAAATAATAACAGATAATTATGACCTTAATTTGGAGTTATTTTGTAAGACTTTAAATTTTATATATATATATATAAATTATATATATATATATATATATATATATATATAGTGTGGCCGCGGTAGCCGAGTGGTATAGGTATCGGATCGTGGCTTGCCTTGTCGCGAGTTCGAGCCCAGTACCACAAAAGACCCGCCGTGTAGGGCAGCGATGCACGTTAAATCTGTCAAGAGCTGAAACGTCCTCCCGTTGGTGTGATGTGTTAGGAGAGGGGGGGCATATCAGGTGTCGGCCACGTCTCTTGACCATGGTTCAAAATTACGTGGTCCGTCGCCAAAAACCCTCGTGTAGCTGAACACAGTGCGATGTTAATATTCAATCAATTATATATCTATAGTTAAGCTGCCTTTTTATTCGTTATTCGATGTTCATAGGTGTGCATCTATGTGAAAAATTTTAAATTATGATTTTTTGCTTTGGAGAGAGGGGCAGCATTTTCCATTTTTGTCCGGGGCGGCAAAATTGCTAGAGCCGGCCCTGTCGGGAGTTCCCCGAATCAAGTAACAAAAACTAAATACTCACATCATCAAGAATTAGTTTGAAGATTCCTCAGAAATCAGATTCCTCAATAATAAAGATTGAATTCAGATATCCTCAATAATAAAGTTTTCTATGAAATGTACTTTTCATCATACTGACAATGATAGGAATATCGTTAAGTTTTCATGTGCAAAAGTACATTATGTTAGTTCTTGATCTTGTTAGGACCCTCTTGATCGCGCGGGACCTCGGTGCATAGCATCCGCTGTACACACCACCCTCCAGTTGGCCAGCCCCCTTTATAAAGGGTGTTTTTTTAGAGGTATAGAACTTTAAATTGCAATAAAACAACGATGTATTATTCGATTGACATGAATTTTTTTTTATTCGAAAGATAATCTTGTGGCATTACATTTTAAATATGATCAAGCAAGGCGTAGATTCGTCGAATGGGCCCAAAACGAGATTGCCGTTGTTCCCGATTTTCATAAGCGCATTTTGTTTAGCGAGGAAGCGCACTTCTGGTTGAATGGCTACGTCAACAAACAAAAATTGCCGCATTTGGAGTGAAGCTAATCCACAAGTGTATGTCGAAACACCGTTACATCCAGAAAAACTGATTGTTTGGTGCGCTTTATGGGCTGGTGGAATCCTTCTTCAAAAACGATGAAGCCCACAACGTTACAGTCAATAGTGATCGGTATAGAGACATAATTACTAACTTTTTCATTCCTGAATTGAACAATCATGATGTCCAGGAGCTGTGGTTCCAACAAGACGGCGCAACATGTCACACAGCTCGTGCCACAATCGATTTATTGAAAGACACGTTTGGTGACCGCCTAATTTCACGTTTTGGACCTGTGAATTGGCCTCCAAGATCTTGTGATTTAACACCGCTAGACTATTTTTTGTGGGGCTATGTAAAGTCATTGGCCTATGCGGATAAGCCACAAACGCTTGACCATTTGGAAGACAACATTCGCCGTGTTATTGCCGATGTATGGCCACAAATGTTGGAAAAAGTCATCGAAAATTGGACGTCCAGATTGGACTACATCCGAGCCAGCCGTGGCAGTCATATGCCAGAAATCATATTAAAAATGTAATGCCACAAGATTATCTTTCGAATAAAAGAAAATTCATGTCAATCGAATAATACATCGTTGTTTTATTGCAATTTAAAGTTCTATACCTCTAAAAAAAGACCCTATATATTGGAATATAAAATGATACAAAAAAAAATTATATTCAGCAAAATTTATCAAATTAGAAGGCTGAGTTCGTTTTCTTGAACAAATTAAATCGAAACGAAATTCAAAGTCACCAGACAAGTTTAACTTTTAACTATTTCTCATTTATATGACTTTTTTTTCTCGTTTCTATCAATGTTGAAAATGCAAATTCGCGGAGCCATGGAGATGCTCAAGGCAGAATTTTATACCTTTCAAGCTGCCCTCAGGGTACAAATATTTGACGGAAAGCCAAAATTCGGTGAAATTTTTTCCGAAGAATGTTGAACGGTGAAACTTATGGCTTCTCAAATCATTAATCAGTTTGTTTTTTTTTTCTGTTGTTTTCAAACTCGGTGTCTTTTAAGGTATCCGACTACGTTCGGAACCGTGATTTTAAAATGCGCATAAATGGATAATTTTCATGGTATTTAGTATCACTCAGATTAGAATACATGCATAAAATTGTTTTAAGGACATTTTGACAAAATAATTTATTTAAATATAATATTTTGGCAAAAAGTTAACTTAGAATAATCTTTTTTCCAAATGTTCTCCTTTTGAAAAAAAATGGTTCCATTATAACAATATTTTGCCTGTATATTGCTCAGACCTCTCTACAGAGGCTCAACTACAATTTTTGAAAAATTCACATTATTTTTAGTGTTACCACCAATTGTAATAATTATTCGCGTTTTTTTCTTAAAATTGCTCCCCTCTGTTGTCGTAAAATGTGAATAAATCCACTTCTAAGTTATATATTTCAAAAATTCTAGTTATGCCTCTGAACAGAGGTCTGATGAATATACAGGCAAAATATTATTCTAATAGAAACATTTTTCACAAAAGGAGAACATTTGGAAAAAAAATTATTCTAAGTAAATTTTTTGCCAAAATATTGTATTTAAATAATTTTTTTTTGTCAAAATGTGCTTAAAACCATTTTATGCTTATATTCTAATCTAAGTGACATTAAATATCATGAAAATTATCCATTTATGCGCTTTTTTAAAATCAAGGTTCCGAACGTAGTTGGATACCTTAAGGTATCCGACTACTTGCGACAAATTTTTTTTGAAAAAATGGAGATATGAGTATTTTTTTAAGATTTTTAGATTTATTTAGTATATTTTAAGAATAAAAACGTAAAATTGAAAACAGAAAAAAAAATTATTATTATTAAAAGGGGAAAAGCTGGTGAAATTGTACAAAAAATTGCATAAACGGGGCCGCTCAGTACAAAATTTTTTGAACAAATTCTCAATTTTTCACTTTTAATGTGTTACTTTGTTATTCATGTTTGAAATGATCTTCAGGATAATAAATATTTTAATTTTTACAAAAACTAGAGCACTCTATCTTAGTGACTATATGAAATTGCTTTAAAAAACAGTGATTATATTCATATAATGGACTGTAAATTTTGAAATAAAACAAAGATTGATAAATCTGAAGGTCAAAACACTTCTACTGTTATACAAAGCATTCACAAAAAATTTCAGCAAATTATTTTCAAAACTTTTTGAACAATCACTGTCCCCGTTTGAGTTTTTCGAGAAAAAAAACACATTTCGAGTAAAACGTATTTTAAAGTTTGACATCTTGTGTAAAGCTATGGCATTTTCTTTTTATTAAAACACTTATAGTTTTTGTTCTAGTGAATAGAAAATAAAAAGCTTGGTATTTTTATTAAGCTAATAAGATGGTCTATAAAATAGAATCACAAAAAAAGTTTGTCAATTTTTGAAAAAAATCATGATTTTAGGGTAGTTGGATACCTTAAGTAAGGTTCGAAGCCAAACACGAATGACAATTTGAAAAAAAATATCAAATAAAAAAAGGTGAAAACTAAATCTAAAATGGTTTTAGTAACTGCTGAGGCAGTGGCGTAACGGAGAACATTTGGGCCCCCCTGCAAAGTCAGGTTTTGGGCCTCCACGTTAAATTTTACAAAGGGTAGGCACTTGCGTCAGTCAGGTTTTGGGCCCCTTTGGAACCCTGCCCCCGCGATGCGGGGTGCAGGTTACGCCACTGTGTTGAGGCAATTACATATACTGTTTAAAAGTTACAAAAAAACACTTACACACCTACAATTAACCCTTGCAGTACATTTGGCAATCTCTTGTGGTTCACTGGTGTACTACGCAAACAGTTAGAGAAACGCTGCTTTATAGAGAGGCATATTTTATTATGCTATTCATTTCTATGTGAATTTATTCATTTTTTCTGGTATGAAATGCGTTCCATATTTTGCTTCTATATCAGTGGCACATACAAGGATGGAGTTTGGGGGTACAAATCTACTTCCCTATATAAAACAACATATTTTTTATGTGTAGCATAGTGCAGTGGCGTAACGGAGAACACTTGGGCCCCCTGCAAAGTCAGGTTTTGGGCCCCCCAAAAAAATGGATTTTACAAAGGGGGGCACTTGGTGATAGTCAGGCTGTGGGCCCTCTAGAGCCCTGGTCTCCCCCGCAATGCGGGGGTGTACGTTACGCCACTGACATAGTGATAACACCTTGGGAGGGGGCTTCCGTCTATATGTTTTTTTAGAATGTAATCCCCCCTCTCCTTATGATATCTGTATGCGCCAACATCCTAAACCATAATGCAAAACAAGTTTTCACATACTATACTCTAAGGCAGTGATTCCCAAAGTGGTCTATCTAGACCCCCAGGGGTCTATGACAACCTACAAGGGGTCCATGAGGGGGAAATGGGGGTCTACGATAATGGCTCTCATTAAACCAGATCGTTGTTTTTGTGTTGTTTCCAACCCCCTTGGAGCAGGAAAGCCTACACCAAGTCCATTTGACCTTTCCGCGTAATAGTCTCACACACCAGGTCTTGCTCTTCATACAACTGTCGCAGGGAAATGCCCCAGCAGTCCAGAAGATGAGCAGAGGAGAAGCAGGGACAGGTAAAGAAAGACTTTACCCCCCTGCACAAAAGTCATACTACGCAGGTGACCGCTTCTAAGGCGCGCCAAGGCCGTCTGATGAGCCCTGGAACTCCTGCACTGTATAGATAGGCCAGTACTCTTAGCTGCGTACCAGTGGTGAGCAGGAGGGTTTCGCCAAGTCAAATTCATTTTATTTCTTTGGAAAGAATGAATTTCCGTATGGGTTAAGACAGTGGAACTGGGGTTAGGGAGATCACATCCCCTACCAGCCAGCTCAGCAGCAGCTTCGTTCCCAGGCACACCCACATGTGATGGAATCCACTGGAGACATACAAGTTTCTTCTGACCAAGCCTAACTAATTTAGATAAAATATCTAGACCAGTACTGTCCATAATTTTTGGTCAATTTTTCAAATATTGCCATGGAAACCAGTTCGTGATTTTAATTTTTAAAGGAAATTCAATCAAGTAGAAACCAGACTTACCTCTTTAACAGATTTATTTACTAAATTTAATAAGGGTAATTTGCGGTTTCAGGTGACAGCATAAATTTTATATTAAAACAAGGACCACATTTCAGCCTTTCTTGTCAGAATTAAGCTAAAGGAGTATAATTTTGGATTTCGCACATTTTCCCAGTTTCTGAATTGTCACAGACAATATGCCCGGAAAAAGACGTTTTAACCTACGTTCAACATTTTGGTGGCCTTTTTTTAGATTTTGAAACTAGGTTTGAGAATGCTTTGATTATTTTAATGCAACGGTAGGCAATGATTTCATGTGGTCACTTTGAAAAAAAAAATGTCAGATTACAAGAATTAGGCACTAACGAAGCTCTTAAAATAAAGTTTAGAAGAGCATGTAAACAATTTTGGCTTTAAAAAGATATACCTATTATTTTCCCCATGTTATGGGAATGTTTAATTGTTTCTCTGATTGAGAAGAAGTTTTAATGCGTTTGCCAATCTCCAAAAAAAAATCAAGAAAAAAAAGGACTACTAATACCGACGAGATATTTAGGGTTAAACCTGACAAGGTTAATGCCAAATGTTGAAAATTTGTTATTGTATCTCCAGATTCATCTTTCTCACTAAATTGCTCGGTTATTTTATTCATTAAGTTTTAATTTAATTAACATGTTTTCTTAAGTTTTAAACACTATACTTCACTACAGTTTTAAAATTTAAATCTTTTAAAGTAATTATATCCTGCTGTCAAAAACGCATTTAAGTGGATGAATTTGCAAAAAATTTAATATTAGTTAAGTAGGGGTCTACCCCAAACCGAAAAACTTTTCAAGGTGTCTATGAGGCAAACAAGTTAGGGAACCTCTGCTCTAATGAATAATTTTACATATGGAATATATTTTTAAATTTTAAAACATTAACATTTAATTAAACATTTTCATAATTTAAAAACATTGTATTGCAGACAAATGTGTGAGCTGCAATATTATGAATTTCCACGAAAATTGAGATATATTTCTGTTTAAAAATGTTTTCCCAGTTGAGTTTAGACTCTTTTACATTTGATGAGGACAGTCTTGATACATCATCATAACTAAGCATATTTTAATGAATTGTAATTGTAATATCGTTATTTAACTTCCCTGGGACAATTAAACAGGACATTTTGTTATTATTCTTTGAATAAATATTGACAATTTATTATAGAATAATATTTTTATCTAACATAAAATTATTTACTTTAGAGATAAATATTCTTAGGATCCTGTTAATGAAATAAATACATTAAAAATAAATTGTAATTCTTGTCATAAATAATTCTATTTAAAATATCTTAACCATATGTTACCATAGTACATTAAAATAAATTTAAAAAATTGCAAAAGTAGTGTTTTTTTAAAACCTGTGTCTAAAGAAATCTGCACATGTACTTTTTCCCTCCATGTGTATCTCCCTAACTTATACTCAGTGGATTATAAGGGAATTTATCTTCATTGTGCTCAATTTTTAACATTTTTAGCAGTTCTTATTTTTTTAGTTCTAAAACTCCAATGTCAGATGTACTTTTTAAGTTTTGGCTGTATAAAAAAAATTTATTTTTAATTTGCTCATATTATATTACTTTAGCTTATATTTATTTTGTATTGCCTAGTATATATACTAATTTGTTTTAATAGATTTTTTCCCTTGCTTATTGTAATAATATATAATCATGACTTTACATTTTTCTTATGATATGTTATAAATTCCTCTAAGTTATAAATCTGTCATAAGTCATGTCCTTAAAGGATAACATATAGTAGTTTTTATGCTTCTGTTCAACTTAAAATATTAAATTTTGTGATTGAGGAATGCTGTCTGTAAGTTACATTCTATGGAAATGTAAGATGTTTATAAATATAATCTATTTTCTATTTGTCATTCACTGGCGTTGCTAGCTCTAAAGGGGCCATGTATCTAAATTCCTTTGGGACCCTTTTTTAGATATGGGAGACCTTTTAGTAGGACTGTAGTTACAGACGTTGGTGCCCCTGTAGCTTGGGGCCCCATATCATTGATACAGCGGTAGCTATGCCTCTGATAGCATTGTAAAAATTACATTAACATTTCTGTACTGAAATCATGCAATTTGCAGTGTAATTAATACTGTAAATTTGTTTCAGGTGAGAAATTTGTGTAAATTATATATTCACCATGCGAGTTGTTCATTTCCAGAAAGTGATCATTTTTTTATCCTTGTTAATTAGAATATCTCATTTATAGTTTTAATCAATCCTTTAATTTTCAGTATGTATATTTTCATATTATAAAACGTTTTCTTTTCATTCTAGGTAGGGTTGGCTTTGGAGCAGTATTGTAAGTGATAATGAAATGTTAGTCATTTTTTAAACAAATTTATTTAAACGAATTTTTATGAAAATTTTCGAGTACTTGTTATTTATTTTAGTATTATATTTTGAATTTTATAAGTTATACATTGTGTTGTCTGTTTTAAATTATACAATTGTTATTTTATAAGTTATTTTTTGTATATTTATCTTGATTTTACAAAAACTTTCTGAGTGATATTTTTACTGTCCTTTTTGTGTGTGTGTAGTTTCATTAACTTCTAATGTTTTTTGGAGAAGTATCTCAATTTTGTTGCAACAAAAACATTCAGAATAACTATTTTTACTAAGTTCAATTAAAATTTTTATAATATTTTGTGTGCTGAATAAGTAAATAATACATTTGTGATTTTATAGAAATGTGGTATAGAAGTATTTTTACAAAACTCGCTTTTGAAAATACAATCATGTGTAAGGTATGGTTTTTCCATGATGGGTGCAAATGTTCTAATGAATTTTATATATAACTGTTATGTAAATTCTTGAGAAAAAGAATTTGTCATACATAAGTGGACATTTGTTTGGTTATACGTGCAAAATACATTGAAATGGGTATTTTCTTTGAATACTTCCTTGTGAAAGAGAATTGCTACTACCATACATAATTTCCTAATACATAAGATATGTGTATATAAATGTAAAACATTCTGCTGCAGTCAAAAAGCACAGAAACACGAGTCTTGATATGAGACTTTTTATAGAAGAGTATAAAACTGTTCCCCAAATGTGCTGTTGTTAAGAGCCACAGTTTTGTGCTATATACTAAACACAAAAAACACAAAATTCCGGTAAACTTTTATTTTTTATCATCATTTAAGTACAGTTCTGGTGCAGTTCATCGAAAAGATGGTTAAAACAAGTTTCCTCTATTTTTTTTAGTTTAGTGCTGTGTTGAAGTAATTATAATTTCTGTAACGCTTCAGTTACAACATAATGTAAAAATAAATTACAGCGCTTATATTTCAAAACTGTGGCAGCTTTCCTACAAGCTCCTATGATTCAAAAGCCAGATGTCCACCCAAAAATTGTAGTTTGATAAATTACGCGAATAAGCACTGTGTAAATGATTTGCACTGTTCTGAACTTGTAAAATATTTTCATCTACATTCCTTGCTTCTGCTGCTTTTTGACTGCATGTAAGCTTCCTCTCTATTTTCACCTTGTAATAACATCACACTTCACCAATACAGGAGTGCCATGTAAATCAAGTGTCAATATATATAAAGTAGTTTTATTCATCTGACTGCACTTTGTAAAGCAATATGTGTGTTCAGTAATACACTTCGCTTTGCTGTTTCACTTATTACTGAGGACAATTATTGTCTAAGTGTGTATGTATGCAAAATCCTTGCATAAATGTAGATTGCTCACAATCTAGTCCTCTGGTGCTCTGCTTGAAAAATTCTCACTAAATAATAATCAAATGGTGCAGATGAGAACATCCCAGAAGCTTATCCTCAATGAAAGAAGAAATCATTTCAAACACAAAATATTTTCAGATCAGTGCGTTTTGACTGCACAAACATTGTGCCTTTTCGCGTGATGTCAATGAATCTCGTAAACTACGTCTTCTTGGGGGACTTCTGGCAATCCTTAAAATAGTATTTCATTCTAATGAGCTTCTGGTTGTTCCTATCTGCATCTGATCTATTTTAAAAGGTGCTTATTGTAAGAGATTTTGTTGTGGGCTCCATTACTATATAGATGGAGGAATACAAGAAATCGTTACAATAATATTAAAAACAAATATGTTTAAGGGTACTGTTCTGGTTTTAACATCTGTTATGATTGTTATTAATGTTGTATGATGTGTCACCTTAGAGTAACACCACATGTTGTAATTTAGGTATTTCATCAGAGACTTCCCATTGTTGTTGTAAATAGTTGCCTACCAAGCATGTAAACATACACCATAGACATAGTTTCTATTCCAGTCCCTTAACTTGATATCTGAACAGCACTTGCTGTATGCAGTGCCACAGTTAGATGAAAATTAATAGGGGGTTAACAGCTCTGAAAATTTTTGCTACAATGTATTAACTTATTAATTGATTTATATTGTTACCTTAAACAAACCCCCACCGAAAAATAAGCATTATCTTTTCTGCCTCTTTAATGTTTTCTATATTTAATTGTAATTTATTTTTTAAAAGTTGGTACAATTCCTATATTCTGATTTTTTTGGTATGCAGCTGTATGTGTATGTGATAATTTTATTTTATGTTTACATATACTTAATACTGTTTCAAATTCAATGCCAAAACATACTAATATATAATCCATTGCGTTATTTGTTACATTATTCTCATAGTTGGAAGCATTTCATTCACCTTGTAAAATAGTACTTAATGTCACTTTTAAAAAGTTTTATTAGTTTTAAGATTAAATTATTTGCTCAGTCAAAATATTTATTTTTTATCAACTCTTATTTATTTCATTTGAAATAAAAACATTAACTACATTAATTTTTTAAGAACTAAATTTACATTAAACTTAAGTAAAATAAAATATTAGTATTTTAAGAATGTTAATTTTATAATATCTATTAAAATTTTTACAGAATTGTCAATAAACACTTTACAATTGCAAAGTAAAAAGTTCACATTTGATTCATATTCTAAGTAACTTAATTAACTCTAATATTAATTGAAATATATTTTCAGAATGTAATAATGAAAATATGTAAGTATTGCATATATTCAGATTTTCAAATTATATTATGTGTGTAAAATGTTTAATTTTTCAATCTTAGCGTTTTTGTTTTTTTTTTTAGGAAAAAGCATTGATCTAAATTGTTTTTTTTGTGTGTACAAATAATGTTTTGATACTCTAAAATAAAATTTTTAAAATTACACACTATTCACATAAATGGATTAGTACACAGAATACAATTTTTGCAATGTTTAACTTTAAAAGTAATACTAAATCACATTAAGCTATTTTTAGCATTTAATCTGTTATGCATTATGTTACATTTTATTAATAGCAGACACATTAAAATATCTCTAGTAATTTAGGAAATGATTAAATTTTATTTCCATAAACATTTGAATTTAATTGTTCGTATGATTCTTTTTTTGTTTAGCAATAACTTTTTAATTTAATTTTTATGTGAAATTTCAAAGTATTTTCTTGAATTTCAAGCACGCTTTGAAAAATAATCTTGCATGTATGAAAAATTGATAAGAAATAAAAATTGTATTTTTAAAGCAATTCCTCAAAAAAATAAAAATTATTTTCTCCCTTTTTTTAGTTTTTTACTCAAAGCTTTGATATTGACAGAAATCAAATATTTCAAAACAGGATATCTGTTAATTTTTATACTTAAAGTGTGCATTAAATAATATTTTTATTTCAGCTTTTATAAATTTTGTAAATTTTTCATTATTAAGTTTTCATAATATTTGCTATCATATATTTTGAATATATTTTTATGCAATGTTGCTGACTTTTTTTCTAAAGCTTTTTAAATCCCTATTTCTTTTTAAAAGAATGGGATCGCACTTTAATATGATATAAATATATTTTTAATATTATATTTGTTGTATATATTTGCTACTGGTGATAATTATGCACATTACTTATGCTTTTAAAGAATATATTTCTCTCAAATATTTTCCTGATATTTTTTAAGATTTCATATGCTCAATAAGCACATGGCACATATTTTTTTCCATGTTGTGCATTCTAATATTTTATTTTAGTTTTATTTTAATAACTTAATTTTAAAGAGCTATTAAATACATAAGTTTTGTTGTTAATTTAAAACTCATTTTTATATTTAAAATAATTAAAAGTAATTGGGGTTTTTTTATAATTCTTTTTTTTTTAAAAAAAAATATTTTTTAAGAATCAAGTGGAGAAACAGATGTTATATTATTGTATCTTATTCCTTAAGTGTTACAAAATTAATTAAACTATTTTTTTATTGTTATAATTATTAAAATATAATATCAGGCAAACCACTTATCCTGCCAATCAAAGTTGCTTGCATAAATATTCGTCCAACATATTGCCTACCTTGCTTCATCTGTTTGACATCTTTCGTTGCGAGAAAAAAATATTTCAGTTGCTATAGCTCTGCAGATATCTTATATTTAAGTAATTCTTGTTATTGGTTGTGTTTATTTTTATAGTATATTACAAAAGAATTCTAATAAAAATGTGCTTCTTTGAATGAAAATATGTATTAACATAGAAAACATAAACTGCATGAAATGAAAACTAGTCAAAATTAGCTGGAAAAGCAAGTCTTTAAGCAATTTAAGTCCAAAATTTAAATTATTGTTTTAGTCTAAAAAGCAATTTCTTGTCCAGGTAGATTTAACTATATGAGCATTACATTCATGTTTCAGAATCATATATTTAAATTTTACTTGAAATCCAAGTAAGGTTTATTAGAATATTTTATAACTGAAATTTTTCGATGTTCATATTTTTCTTTAATATTCTTAAAAAATAAAGAATTATTTATAAATAGAAAATTAAGACCTGAAAATTTGTGGGGAAAAAAAGTTAATTGAATTAATTAATTCATTTTTGTTACAGTCCATACAATATCTCGAAGTATTTCTCTAATATATCTATTTAAAATTATATTTTGTGAAGTATGAGTATCTACATAAAAAGATTTGTTTTATTAACTATTTTTAAAAATTTTATTTATTTAAAGTATTTAGTTTTAAAAATTAGGTATCGGTATAGTTTTCTTAGAATATTAATAATTTTCTATGCTAAAAGATGAATACATTCCTAAATGATTTTTAAAAATTGTGTACCTCTATAAGTTGATATATACATTAATATAGAATTATAGGCAGATAGAACTTGAAGCAATAATTACTGTAACTGAAGGCTATTTATAATAAATATAGAAGATAAATTGTACTAAATTGTGTGTGTGAGTTAAATGTCTTCATATTTAAACCAAATTAAATATCTTAGTTGTATTGTTCTGAATAGAACTCAAGTTTCATTGATTACAGTAGTTATCTATATAAAAGAGTGCAATGTTATTTTTTAGTTATGTGTTTTATTTATTTTTAATTTACAGTATTTCTCTCTCTTCTCTGAAATGCCTATGACTATGTATATAATTGAAAAGTCATTCTGTTCAATAAATTTATGTAAATACAAGGGTGAAAAGTTTTACTTGTTGGAATAATTTTTAATTTTATGTTGACTTCTATACTGAGCACCATATTTGAATTTTCATTTCAGAATAATGCAGTTGTATATTTTTTATTATTTTATCATTTTTCGTCATTTATGTTTAAAAGTAGTCATCCTGGATTTTTATTTCTCATTCCAAGATCTGAATATGTGATAGAAGTCATTGTGTAAATCTGTACTGTCTAGTGCTTAAAGAAATTTTTTTTTGTTCCACAGTCACTTAAAAAGAATGCTTTAAATGCATTCTTTCCTTGGGTAGTTAATTTGATAGAAACAAAATATTGAAGCCAGATTTTCTACAGTTTGTAGCAGACAACTTGACATTTTCACAATGCTGTGTTTTTTCAATGCAGTTTTCTGGAACTCTTTGGCTTTCATCCTTTAGTACTGCATAGATGTAAAATTAAATATCAGCTTTTTCACTAGCAATACCTTGACTCAAGACATAACATTTAAAAATTAGGTTCTCAAAACATTACCTAAAACCATTATTGATGAGAATAGTAAAAAGTTATCGTTTCATTCCATGATTTTTTTTTATGAATTTAATAGTGAAATAAATGAAAGGCAGCTACTAAATCACATAGATGTATTTACAATGCAAATGTTGCTTCTCATAGCACAATTTGGCTGTATATCTGGCAATAATATTTTGTCCGTATCGTAGTAGTGTTTAGACTTGTGCTAAAAATAATGTCATCACTTTTGTATTTATTTCCCTTTTTTACTTTTTTGCAGTTTTAAATGCTCAGGCACCTAATTTTCAAATTTCATGTCACTGTAGAAGTACATTTTTCTCAATATATATTATACATAAATTTTTTACTGGTATCAATTTACAACTTTAAAAAACCTTTTCAGAGAAAAAGTAATAATTTCCTGAAATAACATTCTTCTAAGTAATTCGTAACACTACATCTCTACCTTTTTCTTATGGAATATAAATTTTTAATTACATACATAAATCTACGAATTTTTTTTATTAAGTTTTTGGAAGAGGACTTTGTATGATATCGATTATTTTATTTTAATATATCCTTAATATATTTATTTAATGACTTTGAAAATATTCCTACTAATTAAATGAATACATAAAATTTAATTTACTGTCTGAAATAATAATGCAGAATAATCAATGCATCATTTTTATTTTGGGCCTTGTTTTGCATGGGTTTTTTCCCTCAAGTTTATTTTGAAAGAAATAAAAACGCTTGGAAATAGTTTTCTTGAAAGTCTAATGTGGGAATATAAAGTACTCAAGCATTGTGCAAAGTTGAGAAATCAAAAGGTGTCTGAGCATTTTTATTGGTATTGAACCAATTTCTTCTTAATTTATTTTTCCTTTCTATAAATTTTGTTTTTTGTATAATTTATAAGCAGAAGTAATTTTTCCATATTGTGTATATTCATACACAAGTATGTTTTTCCTTTTTTCCCTTTATGTGTGGAAAAAAATGTATTTTTGAGTTGAATATTAAAATTAAGTGTTTCTTTATGCAGTCATCATTTTGTGATTGTACATTTTTAAACAGTTTTAATACTGCATATTATTTTAAAAGTATTTGCTCAGTCCTTTAATGGTGTAATTATATCAATGTACAATATATAAATAAATTTGTGTGATAAAGTTTTTGTTTTTTCTTTTTCCTCTTACAGGTTTTGCTTTTATGATATATATTTATATGAAAACTGTAAATGCCTGAATAAACTCATATGGCTTTTCAAAAATGGCATTTCGCCAGCAAGTTCTCTTGCCCTGAGGCTTCGTAATGATTCATTATACAGTTGATAATGTACTATACTAAGCAGCTATTGTCTAATAGTTTTATTTAATGAAAATAGAATTGGATACCATAATCAATTTTTTACATACTTTATTGTAATAGAATTTTATGAATTTCTGTTGAACTCATTTTTAATGTATTTAAATGCTTCCTGTTGCTTTAGCTATAGACGCAGGACTGATCTTACTGCTGTAAACCATGATAAAATTACAACCTGACAATTCTTATGCTTGCCTATTGCAGTTGCAAGAAAGTATAATGTACATCAAATAGTTTTTGCAGATGCAGTGGATTACTGGAAATATGTGCTGATAAGATCAAATAGTCTTTGAAGTTTCCATGGATATTTACAGGACATATGCACCGTGTTAGGAGAATTAATACTTACTTCACTCTTCTAACTTGTACATCACATCACGTGAAGATTTTTTTTTTATGAGTTCCAGTTCCCTTGTGCCCATCAAGAACCGCCATGTAGAGCACTAATGCATGTTAAATTTGTCGATGCTCAAACTTTCTTCCGTTGGTGTGGTATGGAAGTTAGGAGAGGGGGTGCCAGCTCAGGGGTATTATCTTCATCACTTGACCATGATTCAAAATTATGAGGTCCGTCGCCAAAAGCCCTCGAGTAGTTGAATAGCACGACATTATTATTCAATCACTCCATGGTGTTGATGTTCTTTCCTGGCTATCAAAGGTCAGTAGACCTTTCGCCAATCGAGCATGTGTGCGAGACGTAATAGTAAGGTGACCAACCGTCCTCCTTTAGGGAGGACAGTCCTCCTTTTCAATATTTTAAAAACTGATCTATTCAGAAATAAACCAAACATGTTTCCAATACGTCGAAGAATGATCTGAAACAAATATCACTGGAAATAAGTTTTCAATGGTGTTTTTTGACTTCATCGCAAGTACATTGGGAAGATATAGAAAATTGTGTTGAGTTTTTATCGAAAGAAATGCCTGATATTAAAATCGATTACAATTGTCTGTTTAAATAAATTAGAAGACTGAATGTATATTTAAATTCTCTAATAAATTGGATCAATTGGTAAATCAGCATGCTGAAATTGATAGAAGATGGGTGGAAATACTTAACCATTTTAAAAAATGTACACTTTCCATATGATAATTTAGTTATTCTTGTTGAATTTACGTTGTGCTGACCTGGAACTAATGCAGAAATTGAGTTTTTTTAAGTTGGTAATGATTTTTGGACAAGTGAGAAATCAAGATTGAATGCTGATACTTTAGCTGTAGCACTTTCTGTAAAGCTCAATACAAAGGATATTTTTTGCTCTGAAATTTCCGGTGTATTAGAAAATGATATATTGACAAAAAAATATTCAATGGGAAATACTCGTTTAAGTAAATAGTTAAAAGGAATGCAAGCATAATTAGCGTATTTTTATTTGAATTGAAAAAAATATTTATATATATATATATACACATTGTAACTTTTCCTTAAATTTTTCGCGTGCGTCCTCCTTTTCATTGTAAAAAAACTGGTCACCTTAATAATAGGTACCGGTTTCGGACACACTCAGATCTGGAGCAACAATTGATGAGTCCCTGGCAAAATATATTGCAAGATGGATTCTAAATTCTTATCACTCTTTACATTGACGTATGCATGCATTGCCACCGAGGCAAGGGGAAATCACCAATTATTGATTTTCATTCCTTTTTTAATTGATAGTCATTATTGATGTATCCTACGGATTAAAATTTTAATCATTTCATACCTGGGTATAATCGTAATACGTTTCTTTTATATGCTTTTAACTTGTTTTATTTTTAGCTTACACAAGTTTAATTCAGCAGTCATCATGTTGCTTCGGGTTTGTTTTTCCTCCAAAAAATGTATATTGTTATACTTGATTAATCTTCTCAGCTAAAGATTGTAAATTAGCCAAAAATACACTGTTATAGTTAATTTTTTAAAAAATTTAATCACCAATTTAATATTTTTTTATGAAGTCAACTTTAAATAGACTTAAAAATAACTTAAATTCAAAAAGTCTCAACATTCTGAAGTTTTTTTAAAAAAATTCCCGGGAACTGTGAACTTTAAAACAAACTTTTGGTTACTCCAAACATTGATACAGTTTAGTTCACTTTCAGTGATGCAGGTTTTGTGATTGAAAATGATTTGATTTCTGATCTAATGTTAAGTTTCTCGCTCATTACATTTGTAGTATGAACGAACAGATTTCCCGTTGAATTTATTTTGTCAAATCGTTCGCTTTCTTTATGTGTTTTTAAATTTGCACGTACTATACACGAAAACTTCAAAAGGAATCGGATCCCTTAAAATAATAAGCACTCTAAAAAAAGTTAATTTTGAAGGATGTGCTTGGTTGAGATATTTAACTAAAATGATTTTAGATAAAACTTAACAGCACTGGCGTAGCTAGCCCTGTATAGAAAAATTCTTTCGATGCCCATTTTTAGATATGGGAACCCTGTTAGTGGGATTGTAGTTACACATGTTTGGGCCCCGTATCATTGATACGGTGGTAGCTACGCCCCTGCTAAACAGCTTTATTGGAGACGCATATTGAAAATCATCCGCGTGCTAGTTACTACCATGGGATACCATACCAGATTGAATACACATAAGCATAGCCATAATAATATATCCTGCGAACCTCTCTCTAGTGGAGAAGACTGGTACTATTCTAAATGTACACTGTACTGATAGGTGCTGCTATCTAGTAAGGGAAAATATAGGTTGTGCTACAATTTCATTTCTGTTAAAATTTCCTTAATTTGTATACAAACTTTCAATGATTTTCGACTATTTTGTAAACATTTAAGCAAATTATGAGACTACACATTTATTTGCATTTAATAAATGTGAGGTTGTAGAATTATAAAAAAATATCAGCTAAAGATTTAGCAGCTAGAAAGATTTATCTCGAAATAAAGAGTTGTATTGCAACAAAGAGTGTCTTTTCTGAATATAAAAATGTATTTGCTGACATAATTTTATTACCAATACTTAATCTTTCCATTTAAAAATGAATATTTGTTAACATCTTAAGCCTAGTTGCAAGGTACGAAGTTAGTCCGCATTCATTGCAATAAAAAAGAAGAGTTGAGTGACGATTTTGAAAGATTCTGATTTTAATACATAGGTATTATAATAAATAATTCAATACATACGTATAATATACAGGGGGTCACAATAATTTAATTAATAATAAAATTAAATTAGGAAACGTAATTTTACGATTTAACAGGAGAAATAATTTATATAGATATAATATTTAGTTCACACACACACAAAAGGAATTTCATTTATTCTAATTTTTGAGGAACATATTTGCTTGTAGCCAATAAATTCAAATAGCAACGTGCCTTCTTTTATAGGGAACAAAACAACCAAAAACAGTTTAGAAAACTATACTGATGTGAATTTAATAGGTCTCCTCTAACGGAACAATAAATTAAAAAATGGCATAAAACCATTAAAAAATTCATATAATCGAAGAATTAAAGAAATCAAATCGCTAACGATGATAGCTAATAACGTAAATGCTTAAAAGCGTATAGAAGGGGAGTGAGTGTTAATTAAGGTCTCACTTAGTTCAACAGGAGGGGTATTGTTGACGAACCTCGTAATTTTGAATCAAAATCAAGTGGCGAAGCCGATACCTGAATCGACACTCCTCTCCTTACTTCTGCATCACGACAACGTGGCAACTTTGAGCCACGACAGATTTAATGTGCCTCATCTCCTCTACATGAAGGGAATTCAGCACCACCATGACTCGACAATCCCACCAACGACTTCGTGATCATGACCAGCCGCTAAAAATATGAAATTTGTAATATTCAAAGTAAATCTTTATAATTAGTATATAGTTAAGGTTCTTTCATAATTATTATAATTGTAATATTTTCGTTAGATGCTCAGAAAAATAGTCTTTTTACTTCGAAAATAACGCACCGCTATAACCTAGTGGTCTTGGTCATGAACTTGTGATAGGCATTATTTCTGTCGAGTTGTAAGCTTGAATTCTGGTTCCACTATGAAGAGGGGCTGATACGCGTAAAATCCGTCTCTTAAATCAGTCATTCCAGTGGGTGCTACCTCAGATATCGTTTTCATCGCATGATTTGTGGTTCAAGATAACGAGGTTCGTCGATTATACCCCGCGGGTTGCTTCGAAGTAACACTTTAAGAAATAATCATTTGAAAATAAAGTTAGTGTTGCTAAATATGGACATTTGAAATAATGCTTCAGTATCTCTTGATTTAAAAACAAATAATATAAAAAAAATTGTAAGTCAATTCCTTAGATCAACAAAGAAAAATTTTATTTTAGCTACTTTTTATTAAATAGTTGCAATTAATATAAATATGTATATACATAGGACAGAATCACAACGTTAAGTGGTAATTAATTTTTATTAATTATCATTAAAGTATCCTATTGTCATCCAAAACAATCGTGTATACTAAATTTCAGTTCAACTGAATGCTTTACAACGTGAGAAAAAAACCTTTTAAAGTTTTGACACAAGTCGCCAAAAAAGATGCCAACGTGGCTGTATTTGTAATTTTTTAAATAATCAGTTTTAATCAAAATTAATTTTCATTAAATTATTGTATTGTCACCCAAAATAATCATGTACATAAAACTTTAGCTCAATTGAGCGCTTTAAAATGTATTTTATTAACGATTGAAAATTCCATCAAGACAAATAAATATAGAGAGAGTGTGAGCTAATGTAAGAATTTAATAATATTAAAAGTGATAGGAAAATTAATCTGCTTAAAATTACAAAAGGGGGCACATTCACGCAGAATCAAGCTGTATCATGTAATATATTCCAAAAGTTATATTTATCATGGAATATATATTACCATAACAAAATGTGGAAACGCGGAAAACATAACAAATGTACTTATGAACTATTATGGTCATGAAATCTCTGTTATGAAATAAACTATGATACTGGAACCTATTTTTGAAAAGGTGCAATTTGCAACATCTCTCAAGTGAACTATACACATGACTGCAAATAGATGGCTAAAACTTTAATATGGTTGAATCCTAGCACAATCCACTTATTTCGCCAAATTTTTGGTAATAAAATTTACAATTTGGCAAACTTGCAAAATTTAGGGAAATAGTCACGCTTCTCGGACCGGATTTTTCAGGATTTGGACAGCGTTTTTTTTTTTCGACGGTCATCTTGGACGGTTGTGTAAGAGATTTTTCTAGAAAGCTGAAAGTGAAGGAACGAGTGGATTTTTTTTTTTTTTTTGAATGAAACTGCAAAAGAATGTTTGTTAGAGAAAGGGACATGCTTTGATAAATTCAATCTGAACAATGTTTTTTCTCACTATTGCATCTCAGAAGCAACGGATTTTCTGTTTTCTTCTTGAAGCCATTTTGGAAACTACGTTTTTCTTTTTTGAAGCTCGACGAATGGATATTTTTTCTTTTGAATGAAAGAGGCAAGAAAGAATGATTGCTTTATGATTGAGTGAACGAGATTGAAAATATTTCAGTATGGATGTCCAAAACATGAAAACAATTTGTGTTTGACAGAAATGTGGAGATCGTTATTTCATCAGCCTAAAGCATTCATATCGGATCCCCTCCCTCCCTGCTGCGTTTTAGAAGCAACGATTTTTCAGTTTTTCTGGTGGAAGCAATTTTAGAAACCACGTTTTTCTCTAAGAAGGAAAGCTACGTTTTCCCCTCTTGTTTTAATCTCTGACGCCATTTTGAAAAACGCGGTTTTTTTCTTTGGTGCCATTTGGGGGAAAACTTTAGTCGCCATATACAGCAGTGGGCTGTGCTAGGATTTTAGCCTCTAATATATATATATATATATATATATATATATATATATACTATATATATATACTATATATATATATATATATATGTGTGTGTGTGTGTGTCGCAGGAAAATGATGAAATTAGGGCTTTCATCAAATCCCTATGGGAGATGATCAATTCACGGAAGATGTTAAAATAACGTCTCTTTGAGGTCATTTCCCTGATGTAAATAAGTGATTTGATCAAATCCCCGAACTGTTTTAGTGAAATGAAGTTAACAAGTCAGCATCTGTTTTCGCTTATTACCTCTCCCTTTTACCTCTCCTCTCCCGTGCCAGGAAACACCTGGCTTCTGGCACGACGAAACAAAACAAAATGACCTAAATGTCATTTTTTAATTTTATTCAGCTATATTCTTTGCATTATTATCTTTTGATTAATGTATCACTTTTGTGTGCCTGAAAATTAGAAACTGGATAAAACTTCAATTGAAAAATGTAAACAAACAAATTAAGGAATTCGATCATGCTTCCTTTATAGATTAAAAAAAAACTTCTTGGGATAGTAAAAAAAAGCTATTTTAAAAGGGAAATAAAAAAAAGGTGTTACAAATAAAGCAGAATATTTCTGAAGAATTGCATAAATGTATAATTTAAAAAAAAATGCTTGAAATTCTACTACAAATATCCTTTTTTTAAAAAAAAATACCAGCTTTATAATCTAATTATTTTATTAATTAATTTCGAATAAATAATTCGTAATTCAATGCTATTGTTGCATTGATTATACTCTACTTTTAATGATGCACCACATTTGGTAAATAAACACTTTTAAACTTTTGACAATATTATTTCATCATTTCACTGAAACAGGTTAGGGATTTGATCAAATCACTGGCTTTCCTTTGGGGAATCATTTGATACAGTTCTTAATTTAACATCTTCCATGAATTGATCGTCTCCCTTAGGGATTTGATGAAAGCCCTAATTTTATCATTTTCCTGCGACATATACACATTCATATATATATAGACACGCATACATGTACGAAGGGGGACCCAAAAATATCCGGAATTGATTTTGGTTATATACTTTTTATTTTTGCATTTTTATTGAACTTTACTTTGGTCCTCTTCAAAGTATTTGTCCATGTGCATTGATGCTTTTGTCCCAACGCTTTTGCTTTTGCTCAAAACAGTTTTGAAACTCTTGAGGCAGGATACTGTTCAAAGCCCTTAGGATGCTTTTTTCATCCTCGTCACAGAATCCCTTTTCTTTCAGACTTCTTTTCATCCGTGGAAACAAAAACAACAAAGCCCCGACGAGGCCAGATCAGGGGAGTAATGGGGATGAGGCACAAGCACCATGCTGTTATTCGTCAAAAACTGCCGAGCCATCAAAGGTGTGTGGGCTGGAGCATTGTCATGAACGAGCTCCAAGATACGTTCGTTCCCTCAGAAATTTGGCCAATGCTGTTACGACGATTTTCATCAATTACACATTTGATTTTGTCAATGTTTTCATAATTTTTTCCTGTCGAAGGATGTCCTTGGCATGGCATGCCTTCAGTTGATACGTTGCCGCCAGATCTGAAGGGAAAAACCCTTCGTAGAACTGTGAATTTACCAAAGCATGACCATTAAAAATTTGTCTAAGCATCCCAATAGTCTAGGCTGCAGTTTTCCCAACAGAAAGCAAAATTTCACACACAATCTTTGTTCTTTGTGATCGATCGGCCATCCCACCTGATCACCAAAGGGTTGATTCAGGAATGCACACAACAGAGCACCACAAGCAATCTACTAAACTCAGATTGACGCCAGCTCACACCAACGAACGAAACCTAACAGCCCAACTCATTACAACGAAGCATGCGTAAGCAACAGTTTTGGGTCCCCTTTCGTATAGAGACAAACTCAGATACTCTTATATATATACGTCGAACGCTGTAGTCGTAGTATCTGGACCATCTTTTCATAGTTGAGGTTATTTTTGTTAAGTAGGTGATGCGAGTAACCACGCAATCATGAATTCGAGCTCTGATGTCAATAAAGACTCAACGTATAAATGAGATGAAGCCCGTTAAATCTGCCAATATTCAATGTCCTTAAATTGGTGTGGTATGAAAACTTAGATATTCGAGTGTCGGCTCAAATTACGTCCTCTTTATTTGACCATGGCTCAAAATTATAATGTCTGCCACCTGTATCCCTCGTGCAGCTTCTGACTTCTTCCCCTTTGATTTGAGTTTCGTTATTAATGTCACACTTTGAACCTTCACGAGAGATACTGGAGAAGGACCTCGTAATTTTGAGCCATGGACTAAAGATGAGAATGGCACATAAGCTGACACCCCAATCTCCAAACTTCCACACTACGCCAACGTGAACAGTTTGAGCCTTGACAGATTTAACGTGTATCAACCCCTCAACATGGTGGGTCTTCAGTGACATCCGTACCTGGGACACACAACACCAGCCAGCAGTTCGCGACCATCACCATTCGGCTTCCATGGCCACCTCATGTAGCCTCTACGACATATAAAAACCATCAATCAATCAACCAGCAGCACAAGGTCCGTTAAGTTGTAGTTCCTTTCAGGAGGTGCCTGAGTCGCGAAGCGACTTCCAAGGCCATGCCTGTGAAAGCAGTGAAGTTTCTTTACTCTATGGGTGCAATATCGGGGGAACATATTCTTTCATAGAGCACTAGCACAAAGAGATGTGCTTTTTCTCTAATGGTGCAATATCAGTGTAATGGTGACGGAGGGGGGAGGGAGAGAAAGAGTATCTATGGAGATGTTTTGTTCTAGCGCCTTTCTTTCTGTTTTATAGAGATAGAACAGCGAAGGCAATTTAAGAAAAGTCTAAGTCTTAGTGTCAGTGGCAGGTTGATTGAAGTTCTATTAGTTAGCTTATAGAGTGAGTGCGAAGGCGATATAAAATAGGAGGAACGAGTTCGATTCTTCGTATTGCGGGTTCAAAAGTAAATAAATAAACAAATAATGAAGATTCAAATTTAGACAAAAAAAAACCCTTTAAGATAACTCGCAGGAACCTAGGAAGGTTCGTTTGAGCCTTTTTGTATTTCAATCAGCAGCATGTGTATTTCAAAATTAATCCCATAAGAATTTTCAATGCCTGCAAGTATGCTGGAAAATTTTTAACAATACTTTCAAATATTAATTTTTAATTCCTTTTTTGTATACGTGAGTGAGGGTGCGATTATTTACGTCACTTTCTAAAGCAACGCGAGGGCAATCGGTGACGTATTTTGGAATTTTGAACTAGGGTCAGGTGATGAAGTCGACATCTGAATCGGCATCTCTTCAAATTCATGACATGTAATTCAATGAAGACTTTATACCTGACTATGATATATTTAAATTCTTACTATCATTTGCTTAGATTTGATTTTGTGATACATTTTGTCACCTATAATCATTAGCATCACCACCACTGGCACATATTTCACTTGGCAGTGTTGAATGGAGAATTCAGGAGCCTTTATACTGATTATGAATTTAAACTTTAAATGTAGGATAAAACACAAAAGTGACATTACAAAAAAGAAATGTTTAAAGTCAAATCCTACTAAGGACAACAAAGAAAAATTTTATTTTAGTTATTTTTTATCAAATAATTACAATTAATATAAATCTAATATATATTATAAATGTGAAAGTTTGTAAGGATCTTTGTGGGTCTTTCACGCAAAAACTACTTAATGGATTTTAATGAAACTTTCCAGTAATATAGCTTATACATCAGAATAACACATAGGATATAATTTATAAAGATATTGTGAGAAGTGTCCAAAATATAACGATACTTGTCAAGTAAGTAGGAAAAAATTCTGCCATCTGCCAGCAATTCTGGCGTGCACTGCAAAAAAGCCCACGTCAGCATATATCTATCTTTTGTTTGTGAAAAACTCTTTTTGTTTTGGCTACGCAAGGGGCTCGCTTCTAATTAATTCCTGTGATCAGAATAATGCCTATTTTTTTTATTTCAAATTAAAACTAAGTTTTGAAGGGAGAGGTTGTTATAAATCTCTCTTTATTTTAATGTTTTTTTTATGCTTTTATTATGCACATTTGGTAGTAAGAAATTGATCTTTTTTCAAAATAAATGCTTTTATCAGTTCTGGTACTTAAAGTAAATAAACTTTCTCTTTCACACTGCATCATTTGGACAAATTTTCAAAATTTGTTTGTGATTAGTAGTTAACTATAACGCACTGTTCAGCTACACGAGGGCTTTTGGCAGCGTATCACGTAATTTTGAACCATGGTCAAGTGACGTGGACGACACCTGAGCTGGCACCACCTTCTCCTAACTACCACACCACACCAACTTAGAAGGAATATTCTACCAATACTTAGCAGGAATATTCTTTGAAATCCACTCTTCCAAGATATATGGCAGCACGGGTTCTATGATGAGTATTTTAGCGGGGAAGCCGAATAGTTTTGTAGCAGATATTGCGTTTTCAGCTGACGTCGTTTTCAGCGGATTGCAAAGATTATTATTTTTGTCCCGAAAAAAGAGTTTGTCAAAATTTAAGTGTCTTATGTTTTTGTATGTCAGTGAAGACCGTGGAAAATGATTTGACTATTTATTTCAAGTGAACGGTGTATAAAATTAATTTTACAGTGGAGTATCTTTAATTAATTTATTAGCTCTAACGGATTAAATTTTCCAAAGTGGAGTATTTTGTTTATGTATATCCCTTAATTTGTAAATGTAGTGATCTAAAAAAATTGTATGAAAAAAACTGCAGTAAATCATAATGCGGTTGGATAAAGTATTAACGTGCATCGCTCCCCTACACGGCGGGTCTTACAAAGCTCTAATAAAGCTCGAGCTACGAAAGTAGCTAGGCATTTGCCAACGACTCTATCGTTAACATTTCGTTATGTTTTTCATTGAATCACCATTATAATTTAAGAAACGGCGTTGCTTGCGAATATTACAATTTTAAAATAAAATAAATACAACAGAAGGTAATATTAATGTCACTTTCAGATATAAATTATTTACACTACTTTAAGCGTTCATTACGCAAAATTTTTAACAATGTGTTACTTTTGCTGAGCAGAGATCAGCTTAGGGAGGTATTTTGAAAAATCGACCCTCAAGAGTGTTACGAGGAATTATAAATAAAAAAAATCTTTTTTATCAGCTACTAGATCTACATAGTTAAAATTTAACAAAGGTGTTTTGTTTTCTTTCTTTTTTGTTTTGCTGAGGTATGCAAAAAGCTTTTTTTGTTTGATTTGCAATTCACATAAAATTAACTCATTAAAAACTTTTTTTTCCTTCAACCTGTGTTGTTTAATTTTTCAGTTCACCCGTGCGAAGAACGGGTATACCAGCTAGTATGTATATACATAGGACAGAATAACAATATTAAGTGGTAAATAATTTTTATTAATTATCATTAAAGTATCCTATTGTCATCCTAAACAATCGTGTATATAAAATTTCAGTTCAACTGAATGCTTTAAAACGTGAGAAAAAACCTTTTAAAGTTTTGACACAAGTCGCCATAAATGATGCCAACGTGGTTGCATTTGTAATTCTTTAAATAATTAGTTTTAATCAATTAATTTTTATTAATTATAATTAAATTACCATATTGTCTTCCAAAATAATCGTGTATATAAAATTTCAGATCAATTGAGCGTTTTAAAATGTATTTTATTAACGATTGAAAATTTTAATAAGATATATATAGGGAGACTGTGAACTAATAGTAGGAATTGAAAAAAAGGAGACTTGAGAAAATACTTCGTTAATGAGGATTTATTTCCTGCATATCACTCCATCCGTTCCCCTATTTTATCTCTATCTTCTAGCTGTTAAGCACTTTGAATGGTAGAAATTTCAATTTGAAGAACAATTTAGAGAATAAATAAATTTTTATTAAAATATTGTATTTCTTTATTGAGACATAAACAGCTAAAATCGAGTTAATGAGTGTTTATTAACATCGCGCCATAAAGCAACAAGAGGAATATTGGCGACGATCCTTGGTCAATAGATGAGAATGACACCTGAGCTGAATCTCCTCTCCAAGCCACGCTAACGGGAGGACACTTGGAGCGTCGACATATATAACGTGCATCACCTCTTTTACGTGGAGGGTCCTCAGTAGAGCTAAAGCTCGAGTGAGTGAGTAAGTGAATATTAACGTCGCACTAATTAGCTACACGAGGGTTTTTGGCGACGGACTACGTAATTTTGAACCATGGTCAAGTGACGTGGACGACATCTAAGTTATCACCCACTCTCCTGGTCACGGGAGGACGTTTGAGCTCTCTACAGATTTATCGTGCATCGCTGCCCTACACAGTAGGTCTTTAGTGGTACTGGGCTCGAACTCGCGACAAGGCCAGCCACGATCCGATACCTATATAACTCGGCTACCGCAGCCACAGCTAAAGCTCGAACTCAAGACACTCTGGCTACGTTAGTTACCATAACCAATAGGCTACTGCGGGCACCTAAAAAGCTAAACAAAATTAAAATGTATGTTTTAATAAGACAGTTATTACTTAATTTAAATTTATGGTTCGAAGTTCTTAACATTTTCAAATGCAAGACTCTGCAACCTTTTACGTAAAAAAAGCATTATGTTAGAGACTAAAAGGGACCTTTAAGATGCATCAGCACTTAACATTAATCAAGATTTCTTCAAAAGCCCATGCTTATTCATTTGGCCTTCAAAAAAGTGAAAAGACCTCAGGGACATTAATATGGCAAGAATGACTTGCAAAAAAGAAAAGAAAACAGCATTTAGGTAAACATTTTGTGTAATGTGTTTCTGAAACGAAGCTCTTTGTATACCAAGCTAAAATAAAATTGTATTATTTAAAAAATTTAATGATGTAATATTTGCTTACTTTAAATATTTAGAATTTTTTACTCGTATCGAAATATTAATATTAGAATATCTGAGAAGGAATTTTCTAAAAATTATATGCTTAAGCTGATAGCAGTTTTTATTTAAATTAAAGAAAGTTAAATTTTGAAAAATATCTGATACTTTTGTTGCATTTCTTCTACTATTTTCGCGAACAGGAAATAGTTTGGATGTTATCCCTCAATTTCGCATTTACTCACGATAAATTATATTTTTTGCCAAAGGTTAAAAGTCACGAAGTACTGCGTATATTTAATCATCTGAAGTAATATTCTGGCAGCTTGTAGTTGAAATTTTAGAAAATTTTTGATTAAGAATATATTCAGATTCAAAACTGGCGGTCACGTGACATTGTTGTCTTATTAGTGTCATGGCGGACGTAATGGCCGACTTGGTGATATTGACGAAGTGCTTACGTTTACTGCGTTACTAATATTGTTTTTTGAGCATTGGCGATTGCCAGAATATATGCTTCACTAATGGTTATTAGTGTATCTGGAAAAATGCAATTCGAACTTTCGAAAGAAAGACAAGTAAGAAAAAAGAAAGTTCGAACTTGGACAGAAGCGGCGAAGCTAGTAAGTAGATAAATTGAAAAAAAGCGATTACGCTGCTGAGTTCCCATTCAGTATTCCAGATTTGGAACTTATTTGATTGAATGTCATCTGTTCGAAATTGAGTTGTTTATGTTATATTATATGAAACATTGTATTCGTTTGTTTTGAAATTTAAGTGTCAAGAACTATTATAATTGTTAATATTTTCTTAATATTTCTTGCGTCAATGTTTTGAATTATGTTATAATTTTTTTTATTAATATAAAATTTTAGAACTAGAAATATTATCTTGCGAATTTTTAATTTTGTACTTTAAGTTATTCATTTTTACTTGGAAAATAATTCTGAAATAAGTGAAATGATTATTTTTATTGTTGTGATCGAAAACGAAACTGATTCGAATGTGTTACAATTGATGATATGGATGAATTATTTTATAAGAGGTGCACATGTATTGAAATTTTAATTAAAAAATTTTTTTTTTGTACTTTTAATTTTTTAAGCATAATCAGAAATCTTGTATTTCTGTTTACTAAAAAACATAATAGTATAAAATTTTTTTTCAAATTATATATTTTCAAATTTTTTTAATATAAAATTCCTGGATATTTGTAGAGATTTACTAATATGTTTAATTAGCATTGATATTTGTTATTTTTTATTTTAAATTTGTCATATTGGTGAATTTTGTAAGTTTTTGTTGCTTTGATAAATTTTGTTTACTCTGCTGAGAAAAAGTTTAAAAATAAAATTATTATAAATATACTGCCAAATTTTGTGTAGCATTCTTTAATTTTTATTTTATTTAAATCATCAGTGTTATGAAAAAAGAAATGTTGTTTAAATTAACTTGAATTCTTAAAAGATATCAAGTGATTTTTAATGTACTTAATATAAAGAGCAAATAAACTTAATAAATTGCTATACATTTGAATATTTTACCTGTATTTGCATACATTGTTATGTATACAAAACTTATGTAAATTTTATTAATCGAGAAACCACTTACAGGCCAAAAATTTGAATTCTTTGACATTTTTACTAAAATGTTAAAGAAGTATTATGCTATATAAAAAATGTTAATCATTTGTATGTTTCATTCCTAAAATTATCAGATATTTTAACTTCTTTTAATAATGTCTGTAGGTAAGCTATAAAAAATAATGTAAATTTCATCTCTTTTGGTGAATTGGATGGATTATTATGCAAAACTAATTTAACTCTAGAACATCTGGGATTTCGATTACCCTTAAACATCCATCGGTGTCATTTGACACCACAATATAAAGTATATAAAATTGTTTTAACTAAATAATTGCAGGACTACTGTTCAACAGGGTTTAGTTTTAAGACTTTTTAATATTATTTCATGTAATTAAAATATTTTATGGCCCTTTGAGCCATAAGAAACTGATGTTGACATAATGTTTCGCGAAGCTTGTTGGATCACTGCTTTGTCGCAAAACATTTCGAGTCGCAAATCTGACTGGAATGTTACTATTATGCAGTATCCATTCTGTGCCATCCCTACCGATATATATATCGGGATTTACTGGAATATAATCAATCATATTTTTTTTCTTCGGATTCTTCAGTTTTTTTCACTCGGTCTTCTATCTTCATTGGAATCTAAATTAGAGTCGATTAATTCTCAGAAATCTCTCGCAAGCATTTTCATCAAGGCTTGGATCTTTTCTACGAGCCATTAAATTCAAGATGTCTGCTCTGCACAAGGTCCGAAAATCAAATGAATTATTTTTTTATGAGCAGATAACCAAATACTGAGTAACGAAACTCTATGACACAACACTTTTAGAAGAATAAGATTCTCTTCCGCTGTTAACCCAATAACACTGCATTCAAGGTCAAATAAATGTGTGATAGTACTTTGGGAAGTTTGTTTTACTCATTGTAATGATGAACAACAGCTATTTATGATAAATTGCCTTGGTGTCGAAAGGACACTAGCAGACATTTTAGGTATTTTTAGCTGTAAAATTTCTGCTAATTAACTTAGAACTACAAAACTTTCACTGTGTAATTATCATGGAAAATAATCATAAGTCACGAAAATTTTTCAAATTCTCTGCAAAAATGCGGAAAGTAGAACAAACTGAACTGATAGATTAAGTGAATTTTTTGTTATTTTGGGGGAGAAGGGCATTAAGAAAGGTTAAATTTTTTTTTTTTGCCAAATTGAACACTACATAAGGTAATTACCAACAATGCTTTTCACATAAGCAAAGAATGTATTTGCCTATAGCATAGATGGCGAACGAGTGGCATGCGACACAATATTTTTGGCATGCCAGGGATCAAGATGGTTTGCATTTTATTTTTCAAAGTTCACTATAAAGTATTGCGAACAAACGCGAGTGATCGGGGAGCACACTCATCTTGCCTTAGTTACGTTGTAGACTACAATTGCTTATGATGTAAAGATTGTCTACACATAGCACAGTCAATTTCATTAACTCAACTGTGTTTTTAAAGTTTACCTGTGTTATATTTATGATTTGTAACTGTTGTTTAACATGGCTAGTTCAGCAAAAGAACTAAAAGTGCAAGTTAATAAGTGTAACAGAGAATTTCAAATTTGATGGACCGAGAAGCATGGCATTAGTAAAGGCGACAAAGCGGTGTGTATTTTATGTTGTGGAATAGTGGTATGCAGAACATCTGTAAAACGGTATTTTAAAAGAAATCGTAAACCCTCCTGTCAAAAAAAGTGAACCACAGTAAAAATAATTAATTACCAAGAAACCGTTTGGCAAATGACTCAAACTCAGCATGTATTCTACAAAAAGTAACATCTTACAATTCTAATATAAGTTATTTGTCATCCAATCTGTTACAACAGAAGTCACACTAATGTTACTTTAATTTGAATTGCATGAATAACTAAAACATTTATAACTATACAGCGCAAAAAGTATTCTTTCGCAGTAAATAGAGTTTTGTGTTATTCATATTTAGTTTTATTATTTTACCAATAATCACAACTCAAAATTATTTAACGGCACGTCTATACGTCATTAGACACTTCTTTGAAAAAATGGCACGCTGATCCATAAAGGTTCGCCACCCCTGGCATATAGGCACTCTCCAAAGTTCTTTCCGCACCTGCACCATAAGCACTCCAACTTACAAATTGTGTGGTAGGTTTATGTATCGCAATTATTAAATTGTAAATACATTTGGCAAGTTTTTTTGGTTGCATTTTCAGAGACTCCTCAAATAGAAATGATTGAGGACCGATTTGTTACCGATGAGTTTCTCTACAGCTTATAAATTAAAAAGATTACTTTCCTCTATTTCACTATTTGATTCATTCATCAATTTAGCGAAATCTCAATCTTAATTAAATATTTCACTTTTCTGTCATGCTGACTGAAATAAAACTGACCCAAAACATACAAAATGCTATCTAGCTAACTCCAAATGATAAATCTACTCTTGCATAAGCCAATAAACTTTTCAATCTTTCCCCCCTTTTTTAAGATATTTACAGAAATTCAAAGCACAGTAAATCACAAATCTACAAATGCCAAATTTTCTTGAAAGAACGAAACACATGCAGTTGCTTATATTCATAAATATCCCGGATCAAATTAAAAAACTTTGAACCAAAAACACATTGAAGGTCAAAATTCCATGAAATGTTATTCAAAGAAAAAAAAAAGGCTTCAACTACGTCATCTAGTGCCATGCAAAAATTAAAATAAAAGCGTTCAAAATTCAAATCAGACCCATTGGATCATAGGCTTCAGCATTGAGTAACAGTGATCATATATGTAATACTGTTTACTCTGTAAAGGGAGAAATGCATTATCACATATATGCAGTAGCGCACAGAGAAAATTTTCAAGAGGGGGGGTCCACTATTCTCGTATGCTCCAAAATATGCTGCCCAACATATCCTTTTGATTTTGCTGATTTTCGGGAACAAAAAACAGTGAAAAGTTAATTAATGAACCAAACATTAATTTTTTGTACTATATACATAGGATTATAATTGAAAAAAAAATCAAGGGCTTTGAGGGGGTAGTCCGGATTCCCCCCATTCCTTGTGTGCGCCACAACATGTATATGATCATGGTCCTGAATGGGTATAAAATTATTTCACTGGTTAATTTCTAAAATTAACTTGAATAAGAATAAATGGTACTTTTATGTATTATCACAACTTATTGGTAACATTATATTAAACGAAGCCCATAAATGCCAATTCAGCGCATATGACAGATAGGAAATAGGGTTTACCAAACCTGGCAGGTTATTAATAGAGTTGGTGATTGTTGCGATGATACACAAGTACTGCAAAAATTTTAAGGTATTTTTTTTTCAAATGTAGATATTACATCAGATTATAAAAACTCTTTATACGTGTGTCAATATAAATTTTTTAAAATTTTTGTGCTAATTAAATTTATATAGTTTAATTTGTGTTTTTCCCCTCTTTCAGGCATTAGAACTCTATCCCAAAACGCCAATGGGTCATAAAGATATTTTTAATATTATACGAGCAAAAGGGCTGAAAGATGTCAGGTTTGTGCCCTTTTAATTTAACAGATATGTTCTTGTATAATGCATTAATCTAATTTGTGAATATGGGTTTTCTTATTCAGATTGATTACATATAACATTAAAAATCGATGAGATATTGTTTAAGTTAATATTTTCCTATCATTGTATATTTTATGTAATCCAAATTTTTTTAATCTCCTGTAACATTTACTTGCAAAATATAACCATAAATATTATAAGTTTTCAGATAAATTTTTGTTTGAATAAATTTTGCTGATTTCTGAATAGAACTTGTGTGTCTACTACAGAAAGAAGCAATAATCTCTTTTTTTAAAACTCTTATATAAATACTTTTTTTTTCTTTATGTGTTTTTTTCATAATCTTAATATCACAATGATAAACTGAAGTTGAAAACTTAAGATTTCTTTCATTCCTCACCCAATATTTTAGAATAAAAAGCTATTAAATGCGTAGTATTAAAATACTTTATCAATCTCTAGTTTTGTAAGGAATATATAAATAAATCGTAGTTAATGAAATTAATTAGGCTTTCCTCGTAAAACCTCCTCATAGGCACCCCCCCCCTCTAAAAAAACAACTATGTATTATTAATAGGACCTTTATTAATAGACAACTCATGTTCAGAAAGATAGTGAAATAAGTACTGAAAGGATATAGTTACAAGCTGGTTGTATTAGCTATTTTGTGGAAGTAGGTACCTATCAAAACCTGCAGATGTGGTGTTTAATTTTGTGAATTATTTGAATGGAAAGCAGGCTAAATACAGCCGATTTTCAAAATTCTTATATGATTTAAAATACAAGTATGTACTAGTATATTTTTCTCATCATCCAACTGGTACTCAAAGTTATGAAGCCCACTAACAAGGGGAGGGCATAATATAGGAAATTCATTTGGGGATGTGACTTTGTGTAATAGTAGTACTCTTTTAGGTTGTTCAACCCTCAAAGTAGTAGCACTGAATGGACAGTTAATTTGGAGAAAATAGCCTTCAAAATTTATTCTTAGCTTGTATGCAAATAAATTTGAATTATGTACAGCAATGCAGTAGCTTAGGCAGTATCATATCACGCATTTGGATAGAGTTTGAGTTGCGCTAGCGATAAGCTGATATTTCAATCAATTAATTTAATTATTTCTATCATTAAATAAATTTATACAAAAAGGTTTATTAAATATTGTTATGTAATTATAGTTTCTGTTTTACCTTTAAAATACAAAATTATTATCTATCATTTAATATAATATAGTAAATATTAATATAATATATTTATAAAGTGATATATAAATACTTTATATAATTCTATTATTTTACTTTTTAAAAAACAAAATAACTATACAAAATATTTAATATTTAATAAACCTTTTTAAAATTTTATTCAATTGTAATAATTAAATGAATTGATTAAAAAAATCAGCTTGTTATATATTACCTTTAAAATATAAAATTATTATCTATCATTTAATATAATATAATGAATATTAATATAATATATTTATAAAGTGATATAAATGCTTTATATAATTATATTATTTCACTTTTTAAAAAACAGAATCCGTATACAAAATATTTAATAAACCTTTTTAAAATTTTATTCAATTGTAATAATAATTAAATGAATTGATTAAAAAAATCAGCTTGTGCCCTATCCGAATGTGTGGTACGCAGATAGGATACTGCCACAGTTACTGCATCGCTGTAAGTAATGAAAATTTATTTGTATTTAAGCTAAGTATAAATTTTGAAATACTACTTTTTACAAACTGCCTGTCCAGCTGGCACTACTAATTTGAGGGTTGAACACCCTAAAGGAGTACTACTATTACACAAAGTCTCGCCACCAAATGGATTTCCCATGTTGTGCCCTCCCCTTGTAAGTGTAATGTTCATTGTAAATAAATAAATAGGAAAATTAAATTGCTTATTTAAAGTAAAATTTTATTTTAACTTGTGCTTTCTTTTCATAAATTAAATAATGTAGTATATTTTGTTGCAACTTCTTTTGAAATATATTTTTAATGTGTATCTACTGCTGTATAATGTAAGCCTTAGTGAGAAAGAGGGGTAAAATGATTGAGAAAAGGGAACTTTTCCATATGTATTCGGCTATTATTTGGGTAACTTGAAGTATAAATTAATAGAAAACTGTATAACATATTTAAAAATCTCAGTGTAAAATTTTATTTTTATGGCATTTTAATTGCAGTATAGTCTATAAAAGTGTTTATTATAATCTTATTCTTTAAATTCTTCTGTTATTTAAGCATTTTTGTTAAACTTTTAGATGTTAAATAAAGCTTAAAAGCATAGCTGAAAATGATGTATTGTAATTTATGAATCTGTGATAATTAATGATAATTTTGAAAGCCATCTTATTTGCCATTTGATATATTTTGTTAGTGGACCAGCATCCCTGGCTTGTTTGAATGCCATGCTGCATGTCCATTCTAGAGGTCCTGAAGCTATGTTCTACAGGGTTGATGGTTGTACAAGTGTCTTTGGATTGGCAGTGAGTATTGTATATTACTTTTAAATTGGTTTTTTTTTGGTTATCTAATGAAGAAAATTATATTGATAAAAATAAGAGTATCAAATAGCAATCTATAATGTTGATAAATATACATCAATATAAATTGACAATAAAATTGTGAAGCAAACCAAATTATAATAAAATGTCCATTTTACAACCTAAATTTTAAATAAGTTTAACTGAATGTATTTGGATGTAAACCACAATATTTATAAATCATTTATTTTTAGTGATGTATTTTTATGTGACAAAAAATTCGCATAAGTTTAATTACATTTAGTGATGTAATTTAAAATTAATTATAAACATTACAAATTAAAAAGAAAAGGGCAATAGTGAAGGTTAAAAAATTTCTATTGAGAAGGGGTATTTCTATGCATTTAATGCTAGAGTTATGGTGGAGATTATTTTGACTGAGATATCAAATTTGTCTGTGGCCGCAGTAGCCGAGTGGTATTGGTATCGGATTGTGGCTTGCCTTGTCACGAGTTCGAGCCTAGTACCTCTAAAGATCCATCATGTAGGGCAGCGAGCGATGCATGTTAAATCTGAATGCTGAATCTTGATGCTGAAATGTCCTTCCGTTGGTGTGGTAGTTAGGAGAGGGAGGTGCCAGCTCAGGTGTCATTCGTGTCACTTGACCATGGTTCAAAATTACATAGTCCGTCACCAAAAGCCCTCGTATAGCTGAACAGTGCGACGTTAATATTCAATCAATCAAATTTGTCTTTATGGTAGGGGCTTCAGATTTAAATTTAACATTTGAATCTTTTTGCAAGTTTTCCTAACTTTGTGTGTTTTATTATTATTATAATGAATTTTATTGAAATTGTTTACTTACTCCAGCTATAGTAAAATTTTATGCTAGGAATTATCAAATTTCTTTTTGATTTATAGGTCTGTTAAAAAAAAATTGACACATGTTTTGCTTGTTTATTTTTGTACATATATAATATTGTTCAGTTACACCTTCTTAGGTGATACAGAATTAAGGGAGGGGGGAAATAACTATTACATCTTATGTAATTTGTGTGTTTTAAAATTTTTTATAAGCTTGAATGTGGGTTTAATATTGAAAATGTAAAATGGTTTCTTTTACAGAATGTTTGTAATCAATGAGAATTTTTTTATTAATCATTATTATTATTATTATATTTATTATTTTTTCATTCATAATTTTCACATATGTTTTGTACTTTTCGTGAGAGTTCATCAAATTCGATATCTTGATAGCTCAAAGAAGGTCAGTGTAAGACTAGATAATACTGATGCAAGAGATTTGTTGTAGTTTCACAATTTTGACTTTGGAATAAAAATATATAAATAGTTATTCAATGTTGCGTAATTTTATTGCCACTAAGGACTGTACAGTATAATTCAGTTTGTACAAAAGTAAGAGAGAGTTTAAATCTTTATGTATGGAATCTACAATGGCAGTAGACATTTTTACTGCAGATACAATAAAAAGAAATTAAAAGAAAATTTCTGGTATATCCAGCTGCAGAAATGAGATAACTGAAAACAAAACAGCGCTTTTTCTGTCTAGTTCTTTTAAATTCAATTCCTACTATTAGCTCACACACTCTGTATATTTATTTATTTATCTTGGTGAAATTTTCAATCATTAATAAAATACATTTTAAAGCACTCGATGGGCTCAATTCATGTGACGATATAGTCGCATGATAGTGAAAGCCATGTGATTCTAGCTAATCAATTCAAAAACTCATGTGACGTCATAGTCAAACGATAAAAACTATTATGTGTTTCCAGCTAATCAGTTCATGTGCTTCGGTGTTGCCAAGTTTTGCAGAAATGTTCTCTTAAAAAGTACATATGTATACAAAATGCATTTATTTAAAAGTATAAGCATAAAATAATATTTTTTTTAATTTTAAAAAATCTTTTTGAAGAAATTTTTCTTCCTAACATTTAAACATCTTTACCCAAATAGGAAATTTGAAATTTTATCTAAGTTTTACAAATAGAACAACAATTACATTTAGTTTAATGTTTGTTTTGAATTCAATGGAGAACACATGTTTGTCTTTATCACGTGACATCATGAATTGAGCCCATTGAGCTGAAATTTTATATACATGATTATTTTGAATGACAATACAATAATTTAATTATAATTAATAAAAATTTATTGATTAAAACTAATTATTTAAAGAATTACAAATACAGCCACGTTGGCATAATTTTTGGCGACTTGTGTCAAAACTTGAAAAGGTTTTTTTTCCTTGTGTTATTTTATATACACGATTGTTTTGGATGACAATACGATACTTTTATGATAATTAATAAAAATTAATTATCTCTTAATGTTGTGATTCTGTCCTATGTATATACATATTTAATAAGAAGTAGCTAAAATAAAAATTTTCTTTGTTGATCTAAGGAAATTGACTTAAAAAATTATTTTTTATATTACTTGTTTGTTGTTGTTTTCCCTAGCAGTGGAATAAATTATACTAGTTAGGCCTATAGTTACAGTCCAAAGAAATAAAGGGGGAGAGGGAACTGTAATTAAAAGATTACACTTTTGTTTGCTCCAATGCACCAGCAGTTATTGCTTTTCAGAACCCCATACCCATTCGTTTCCTTTTGCCAATTCATTTTTCTCTTCACGCATCAGTTTTGTTTTTGGGAGTGCTGTGTCAAGTAGTAGTAAATTCACTTGTGTGTTTAGATTGATTTTAGTGATTGTAGTTTATCATGATTTTAGTTTACAATAACTTATAAAAGGAAACAAGTGATTTTATCAATTCAAGAGAAACTTTAATCTAGCTTTGAACATCTTAATGAACAAATCTGTAAGTAGTGCATCGGGTATGAGGAAGAAGGAGAGTGAGAAAGAAGAGAAGGAAAAAACAAAAAAGCAAATGAGCCATGATGCAGCTCCAATACACATTGAGGACCTTATTCAATATCTGGAATAACAAAATAGTATATCACTGAGACAAAACAGCTCTGAAAAAATTTTAATCTGAAGTGAAGAAGAAATAAAAGATGCTGATGGATTTAGTGCTTAAATAAATTTGTAACTATTTGTGCATACATACACATATTCTTAACTTGTGAAATAATAAATTTTAAACCTGCTTTTATGTTGTCAATAAACTTTTTTCAAAAGCATTCTTTTGTTGATTTGTCATCTTTTTTGACTATTTTGTTTTTTTTCTGCAGAATTGTCTTATCTATGGTTAACTAGCTTTATTATTTCTTGGATAAAGAAGATTTACTGTTTTTGTATTTCAATAAATAGCTAAGGAATGAAAAAAAAAGTAAGATACAATAAGGATTTGATCATGGAGAGATTACTAATGATAGAACTTTACGTGAAATAGAATTTATTTTTCTGAATAATGAGTTCCATGAAAGCCTCTGATGGATAGTTTTTAAAATTTTTTAGATTTTTATATATAAAGAATGTATTGATCTCCTGGCAGAGATGATCTGTGAAATGAAGCATTATTCAATCAGAACTTGAGGCATGTATATAAATCTTCTACACTTGGAGAGCATTTGTTTTATCAAATGTCTGAATCCAGATTTTTCCTATCAGCTTGAGAAGTAATGAAATTGAAAAATATAAAGTCATTCAAAATATTGCCACAACTATTCTTTCACCTCATTTAAATTTGAAAAAATTTGGAGACAAAAAGGCTTGTTGGAATAATGAATTCTAAAAGAAGTTCTTTTTCTTTGTAAAATATGTGGGATGAGAGATTTTCCTGGTACACTGGTGAAACTCGTTAACATAATCACTTTTAAGTAAAAGAAATGAATTTTTATGTAACACTATGATATCAGGGGATCTCAACCTTTTTCCCCCACCGGGTCGCATGCACATGACGGGTATTTTATGTGGGCCGCAACATGCGGATAATGGAAAAAACACACTATAAGACCAAAGCAACATTAGAAAAAGTAAAATTGATCAAAATATTAAAACTCATTTTTGGCTTTTATTTTAATACTATATTAACTTTTCGATCAAGTACACATACAAAAATATTTATTCGTATGCATTTTTAACTGAATTATGGGATAATTTTTATTTCCTTTCATTCATGGTCAAGTCTCTTGCTTACATTCTACTATTAAAAAAACAAATTGATAGCAAAATTGACATATTTGATTGCTTGCCTGATTGATACAATTTCCCACTAAATTTTTAGTACATTGTTCTCCAGTAATTTCTTAGTGTATTGGGCCATAACCAGGCCACTCTGATAAGGCTGGTAGGCCATGTGCGAGCCACAGGTTGAGTATCACTGCTTTATATTCACAAATTGCATTTAAATAAAATGGGGCATTGTGAGAAAAGAAAACCACAATTCAATTTTATACTTCAATAAAGTTTGGAAAAAAGTTATCATTGAAGTGGCTGTCTATTCATGGTAAAATGCTGTCTAGCATTTAACCAAAAAATAACACACACACACAAGTGTCCTTTTCATAGAAATTGGGAGGATGGGAAAAAAAACACGTTATTGAAGAATAGTATCAGGAGAAGATTTACTAATTAAACTATATTAAAAGAAGAATTTTGGCATTAGAACAAAATACTTCCAGTTGTTAAGATATCATTATTATTTCAGTAATCCCACACTTCAGTTTAGCTAGTAAAATTAAAGAAATGGAAGAAAAAAATTGTAAAGATAATTTAAACTACTGATATTTATGGTAATTGTAATGAAGTTCTGCATAGGCACACAGTATTGAAAAGTATGACAGATAAGCTATAATAAGAATATTAAAATTCTTAATGAAATTAATTTTTTTTGTCAGAAAAAAATTCTGCTTTCATTTGCGTGTTAGGAGTAAAAATTGACAAATGAAAGGAGCTTAATCTTAATAAATAGATATATAGTAGATACATTTTTCAAAAACCTTGCAAAAAAAACTTTGTATGATTAAAAAGGGGCTCTTTATTCCATAATCTCTCTCAAAAATCTCTCTGTTCCATATGGAATATAAAGAGCATTACTTAATTTTATTTATTTTTTCAAATGGCGCAACAGATTGGTATTTTTTGAACTGGTATCACTTTTTTGTGTTGCACCAGGTAGGTGTTGCCAATTGCCACTAGTTATTTTGATGTCCAGCTTCCTCCCCAGAGGGAAGCACTTGAGCTTTGACAATGCCAACTTTGTTCTAGGAATTTAATTTTGTGGAGCACCCAAGCTAAACTGTCACTCAAGGGATTTCTTACATGCCACATAATCATAAGACATAGAGGGTGTCAAATTTCGGCATCATACAAATCCACCGACTTGGGCTGAGGTTGAACCCACAACCTTAGGTGCAGAAGGCCAGCAACAAACCAACCATGCCATCCAGCCAATTAATTTTATCAAAAACTTTATGGAAAAAAATGAGCAATCAGTTTAGTAACCTTTTTATATCTGAGCACTTGCATTCTTATATTAAATATTTATACATTTAACATTAATAGTAAATTCATTATTTTATTATAATTTAAATTATAAAAAATTAGAAACACTTGTATTGCTTCAAGAAATTAGAAAAAATAAAAGCTTTAAATTAAAATTACTAGATATATTAATTATTTATTTGTAAGTACACTTTGTAGTGTTAGATGAATTGAAATCATGTCCTCGTCAGAAAGATGTTCCCAGTAATCTGCCTCCCTCTACCTGAACTTAATAATGAAGATTTTTGTCCAGTAGACATTTTGAAAATCAAGCCAGCAATTAATCGGCAAATTTCATTCTCATCCTTTTGTTGATAAATTAGTGAAACTAAATTATGTTAGAGTAAATCAGCCATGTAGAGTGCAATATTTTTTTTTGAGACCATGTTATTTCTAAACTATGTGAGAAAAAAAGCTGTGTTTTACATTGTTTAAATTTATATAAATATTCTTCAGTGGCGTAACGTACACCCCGCATCGCGGGGGTGGCTAGGGTTCTAAGGGGCCCAAAGCCTGACTGACGCAAGTGCCTACTTTTTGTAAATTTCAACGTGGGGGCCCCGAACCTGACTTTGCAGGGGGGCCCAAATGTTCTCTGTTATGCCACTGATATTTTTAATGATTGTTTTTCACAAATGTGAAACTTTGAAACAGCATGTTGAGTGAATTGTTTGCAATGTAGAAGTATCACAGAATGTAAATTTCTGCTAACATTTAAATAAATAAACATTATTACAGCTGAGTTTTTGTTAATTTTGAGTTTCGTAGTATATCATAAACATTACTTATTGTTTGGCATATAGACCAAAATGTTTCTGTCCATAATTTAACTGTATGTAAAAATGAAGTTATAAGAATGTACTTCTAAAAAAAATTTTTGTTTCAGGAAAGATAATTTTTTTTTAATTAAAGAAATTATTTTCAGTATAAGGTTGAGTATTGGTTTCAAACTCAAATGATTCTGCTTTTGTTTCATAACTATTCTTTAATGTTAAAATTTTTGAGTTTGTGCTAGAGTGTTGTACTGGAAATGAGCTATTATAACTTTTCTTGAGTTTTATGGCATTGCTATTAGTAAAAAGGTTGTTAATTGGCATAATAACAGATGGATAGATGGGGCATATCAAATGAAGCTGTGTGACTGGAGAATTATTTAATAACAGGAAAGAAAAATATATTATTCATAGAATAATTTTGCAATTTGGGTGAAAATAAATAGTATAGAATATAATATAAAAAAATGTAAGGGGGTAACTGAACAATTTATAAGCAAAATGCATCCAGGTGAATAAAAATTTGTTAAAGGGTTATGGGGATAAGATTTTGTATTAAAACTATTGTATCATTGTTAGGTAAATTATTGTAGAAATTTTTGTAAGCAAAAATTATAAATTTTTTTGAAAACAATATTTTATATCTATTTTTCATAAACCATCCAATTTTGCAATTGGTTCATAATGGGATGAATTGATAGGGCTACATGAGATTATATGAATGTATTTGTGTGAATTATATGTTTTAATTGATACATGTACTGTAATCCTTTTGCTTACAATCCAATTATGTGTCTTCTCCCTATCATTGTTATTTTTTTACTTTGACTCTAAATATAAATTAATATAAGTTAAGGAAAATATAGTAAGTTGATAAAAATTGGAATTCTCAGTCATAAATAGTAAAAAGAATAGAATTAGAAAATAAACTGAATTCACACACTGCTTTATATAGATATATTATGAAATTTATATTCTCACAATGCTGTTCCTCTTTCCAAAAAAATATTGAAATTTAAGTATTTTTGTTTTCAAAACTTGGTAGAAAAAGGGAAAAAATTATTTTATTTTTTGTAGAGTAATATCCCTGAAGGAGGTATTAAAATGGAAGTTGATGAAGATGAAAGTGGCCAAGATTTTGATCCAGGTGATTCAGATCAAGATTCAGGAGCATCTTTATCATCTTGTACAAGGAAAAAAGATAGAGGTTAGTACAATTTTGTGTTTAATTGTTAGAGTGAATAGTGTATTTAATTCATTAGTAGCATTTTTATTCAATTGCTAATGTTTATATTATTTCTTTCCAAAGAAATTTTTAATAAATTCATTTTTCTCTACTTGTAAATGTGTTTTTAATAAATTTCATGAGAGGAGGATTAAAAAATTGATTCATTTCCTCCTCTAAGGTCAACTTTTTATTTAAAAAGCTTTTCTATTAAATTATATCAGTGTATTTATTTGAATTTAATATTTTTAAAGTACCATATTTACTCGAATCTAAGCCGCACTATTTTTTCCAGTGTTAATGCTACTGAAAATTCGGGTGCAGCTTAGAATCGTAGGCAAAACACTTGTTTGATGGGGGAAATTGAGATTCCATCCCTTTTCAAAAGGAAAAATGTAACTGTCTCTTCTGACCATTTCATCGATGGCTAATCCCATTCCACAGTTTATCTCCAATATTCAGTCTTATCTCAAACATCATTGTCTGCTCATTTTTAGAAAAAATTTTTGTATAAACTTTCTTTCAATTGCCTAAATATCAAAGATATCGGAAATAGTATCAAGAGACAAGTTCACTATGACTCAGGTGGGAAAAGGCAGGCAATTTTATGCGCAGGAAAAAAAGAAAAAACAGAGTAGCGGCCACTGAAAATTTGACATGATTGAAGCATAGGTTCTCAAAGTGGGTGATAACACCCTCTTGTGGTCGTTTCAGGGGGGCAGTGAAAGACCCATAGACAATTAGGGACGTTGAGGTGGCACATAGGGGCTTCGGCTAATTAACCAAATATAGTATGAAAAGACTAAAAGAAAAAACAGGCTGATCATATACTTAACAAAAGTAAACTTTAATTCTGGTTACCTTATGTTGATTGTGTGTATTTAAATAGTTTCTATCACATGTATGAAAATTTACATATTTCGGTAGTTCGGGAAGTGGATGAAAACTTTAAAGATAAATATTACATTCAGACCTACATTAAATTGAAAGATGTAATAAATTTTCATTTCTATAGTTTTCATATTGTCTTTGTCTGTGAGCAGTTGGAAAAATGTTTCGTCTACTGCATTTCATTATGTATATTATCCAAGAAATATAATTAAATATGTTAACCAGGAATTAATGTGTGATTCTTTAAACGCTGAAACTGTCACTTTTTTTTATTTTGAAAGCAATAGTTTGTTGTGAATTACTTCCTTCACATCATCAAAACCTTCTTTCAAAAGCATCTTTATAAAAGGTATATAAGCTAAAACTTTTATTCCACTCTTTTAAATAAAGAAAAAATTCAGTAGCGTTTTAATTCCAAGAATATTCTATCTGAAACAAAAATATTACACATATTTAAATATAATTCAAGCCATATCTATTTTAGATTCGCAAGTAAAAAAAATTGGGCGCTTTAGAAAAAAATTAAATTAAAAAGAATATGTTCTATTAGTAATAGAATATTATTTTAAATTTAATTCTTGTTTTCACCATGTATTTCTCTTGAGTGGGAGGGAGCGGTATTGAAATATTCACTAGAAAATGGGGCGCCGGTTCAAAGAAGGTTGGGAACCTATGGTGTAAACAAAATAATATAATGTAAATGTTCAACAGTCTTTATAATTCTTTTAAAAAATGTTGTATAACAAATGCACTGGATGGTACAAAAGATGACACCATGTAAGAAAGTGGCGACCCCTGCATCAATTCCAAATTCTGCTATGACAATGGAAGAGACTAATCATTTTTGAAACATGATACGACGGTTTGAGTAATTATAGGTACATGTATGTTTTGAAATTTTTTAATACTGGTAAAATAAATAAAATTAACTTTTTATTATTTCTCATTAAAAAATTAAGTATCGAATATTGAATATCAAATATTAACCTCTTATACAATTTTTTAAATTTTCTGAAAAACGTGTACAAAATTGAGGGTGCGGCTTAGAATTGATGAAAATCTTTTTTCACAAAAACATCTAGAGAATCAGCAGTGTGGCTTAGAATCAATAGCGGCTTAGATATGTGAAAGTTTGGTATTTTGTTTTTGTATGTATTTGGTATATAAGGTTGTGTTGAATGGTTTGTTCCTATATGCTTTATTACTGTGAAAGTCAAAATGAAGAAACGACATAAATTTTTTTATTTTTGAAGTGATAACTTCTATTGGGGTGTGTTTTGCTGCAGAGTGAATTTGAATGAATGTCACGCTTGTGTGGGAATGTAATAAATAATGTAACACTCATTCGGCTTTTTTCGTCTTCAGTCTGACATACACACCCTGAAAAAGGAAAGGAGGGACGTTTCCCCCGCCACTCTGAAACGCAGTAGTTTGTCCTCCCACCAATACGCTGTAAAAGTAAAGTTCCTAGCTTCGATCTAAGTGGGGCTCCCCTCCCCACCTCTTTCTACGGAAATGAATGAGGGATTCTTTCTAATCCTAGTTGAAGCATGAAAATGAACTGTACTATTTTTAAAAAATAGGCTTAGAGAGAAAAGGAATGTAGAAAAATAGAGAAAAGGAAATATAGAAAAAGGACAAATTTTTATAGAACTAAGTAAATAGTATTATTATCATTTGAGGAAATATTGCAGTGATCTTAAGAATAAAAATCTATTTCTGTAAGCGAATCGGAATAGCAATGAACAAATAGTTCTATTAATCACATTACTTAAATGTACTTTGTGTCTAAAAAAAAAATTAAAACAGTAAAAAATTTAAAATAAAATTAAGTATACAGATATTAAGAAAAAGTTACATTAAATAATTTAAATACAAGAAAACAAAATATAATTAAGAAGACTTTCCTTGCAGCAGCACCGAATATATTTGTACAAATCTGCCATACAATGACAAAAGAGCTAGTATAAGCCGGAGATTATGTGATATAAATCTTCTGATTAAATCCCTTTTTAAAGGTATTGACCTAGATTCCTCTCTTCCCAATCAACTACCTGTCATACTATCTATCCCTTTGCTTAAATTAATTCATGGATAGAATTAAATATTGTAAAATTCACAAAGCTGGATCGGTCTTCTGAACAAATTACTTATGATTTTAAGTGGGAATTTTAAAGTAGATTTTTCAAAAGACAAATCAAAACCTTTAGTTGATTTTTTAGAATCGAAATTCAATTTAATTTTGTCAAATGATCCAAGTGAAGCACAAGGAAGTACAGAACAATGCTTGAAGGAGTTTTTTTTATAGACATTTAAATAAAATTTTGAATCTAAAGGATTTCTAACCTGTTTGAGCTACCATAAACTTATTGTTTCCTTCTTAGAATACTATTAATTCCCAAATATAATTGTATATTGTGCACAAAAATATTACTTTACTAGCTGCACGGCCCGGCGTTGCACAGGCTTTCTCTACTTTTATAAATTTTCCCTTCACAAAATCAGCACTTCTAATACTCTTTTTCAAAATGACTTCCACCCCCTCTCCACCGCTTAGCCCAGCGTTGCTTGTGCTTTCTCTTTTCCTCATGACACCAGCATTTCTCTGTGTGTTTGTACACGCACAATGTGAGTAATTTCTAAAATTGTGTCAAAAAATTTCCCTTTTGCAAAATTTGTTCCCTTCCACTTGTTTTTGATTTAAGGCAGGTTTCTTTCCCCTCTCTATAGCCCGAACAGATTTTTTTAGTGTAAAATTATTGTTCTATCTTCCTCTCCTTCTCACAGATAAGATATAACTTCAAATTTTGATGTATGACTTATAAAAAAAATATTGTGTTAGAATATTAAAAAAATTATTAATGTGAAGCAATAAAAAGAAAACGATTCTGATGCTAAGAGTAAAACAAAAAATGTTCATAATTTTTTAATAATAGTTAGTTTCTAAGAATCTAAAATAATAAAATAGATTTCAGTTTTTCATGAATCAATCAATAGTTAGCTTAAAAATGTCTCTAAAATGTATTTTGATCAGAAATAATAGATGATGTACTTTTTAATTAACAAAGAATTCATTTCGTGATGAAATAATAGAAATAATCCTTTTAAAAAAACATATATATATTTATTAAAATCAAATTTTTATAAGTAATAAATGAAAGAAAAATTAACAGATAGCTATTGAAACAATTGCTTTTTCTGAATGTTTGATTAAACATATAAATATATAAGCTGGAAAAAAAAAACAGTATGGTGGAAAGCCTATATATATGTACATGTACTGAAAAAAAACATTAAAAAAAAACGATCGGATAAAAACATTTTGATATTTTATTTTAATTTATATAAACCTTTTTCATTCCACTAAAAAAATTTTAAACTTTAAGAAGTACCATAATGCAAAATTGAATGCCTCTTCCTCTTCAGTTTCGAACCTGGGAACTACTATTTTATAAAGCAACGGGTTAAACAACCATGCTCATGGCCGCGGTAGCCGAGTGGTATAGGTATCGGACCGTGGCTTGCTTAGTCACGAGTTCGAGCCCAGTACCACTAAAGACCTGCCATGTAGGGCAGCGATGCACGTTAAATCTGTCGAGAGCTGAAACGTCCTCCCGTTGGTGTGGTAGTTAGGAGAAGGGGGTGCCAGCTCAGGTGTCGTCCAAGTCACTTGACCATGGTTCAAAATTACGTGGTCCGTCGCCAAAAGCCCTCATGTAGCTGAACAGTGCGACGTTAATATTCAATAAATCAATCAGTAAACAACCATGCTCTCAGTTCCTTCGGGGAAGAGCAGTAAAAGTTCCTTTAAAATAAAGGAAGATTTTTCAATTTCTTTCATTTCATTATTTGTCAAAGTAAAAAAAAAAATTTCGGGCTTCATTTTTAAGTTAATGCTTTCAAACTTCATATATCGATTGCAAGCAACGGTAATTTTTAAACAAAAACTTTAAAAAAAAGTAATGTTTACATATTTCTCGCAAAAGCGGGGAAAAAACGAAAAAAACTTTTTTTTTAAGGCCGTAATTTTTAAGATATTTTATCAATCTTTGTACAGATTACGTATAATATTGTTCTACACACAGAAAAAAAGTTTCATGAGATTAGTAAAAAATACAAAATGTAATTATTTTGTAAAATAAATTAATAGGATATCCTGGCAAAATAAAGGATTTTTCCAAATCTGTAATTATTTTTTGAGCGAGTCTCATGAAAAAAATTAGATCGCGTTTTAAAAACGTCTGAAAAAAAGAAGTTTTGAATTTTCCCCTGGCAGTCAAACATGGTACTAATTATGCGTTTTAAGTTTTTTAATTAATATCTTTTTAACTAATTGGAATATCGGAATATAAATGGTCAAAACGGATTTCTCGGATCATTCCCGAAATTTTGGTACCTTCAGCGAGTTTCTGCTTCATGTGGTTCGTGAGAAAATTGGGTCGCATAGATAGATGAAAAAACAGATATATTTGTTTACCTTCGGATTTTAATAGTGTAGATGAGTACAGACATATGAATAAATAATTTTATAAGTCAATACTAACATCTTGTTTTTTATTCACCTAACTAACCCCTGAAATAACATTACAAAATTTGGTTATCACTTCTATAAGCACACACACTTTTTTCTATAAGTCATAAGCACAAACACCTTTTTCTGTTTTGAATTATGCTATAATACATTTAATTCTTTTTGATATTTAGATTTTGAATTCTTAATAAAATCAGCTTAAACAATAAATTCTTTTTAATGTAGCGAATAAAAAATATTTCTTTAGATTTGTAAGCTATATTATATATTGGTTTTAAAACTGAAGAAAATATGATTTAAGGATAAACTTTCAGGTATTGTTTTAATATGTAATCTATTAAGTTACTTTATAAATATTTAAGAACAAATAAGTAGCAATTATTTTGGCTCTTAAAAATAATTTTAAAAAAAATGCTTAGCATTCTTGAATAAAAGATTGGAAATGCTTTTAAAATTTCTAGAAATTCATCATTGCGATTCATATTTTACAAATCTGTTTGGGAAGAAATTTGTTTTCTTAAGTTTTAAATTATTGGAATAAATTAAATATATATATATATTGTAAATTTAAAATATTTAATGAATATAATTTTTGATTTCAGTTCTTTATGTTCGGCTACCTCCTGGCTATAAGAATTGTGTATCCCTAAATAATAATTCCGTAATGAATCATCAAACAGATGATTCAGTCCTTCATAAAGCTGATCAGCTTACAGTCAAACCTCTTACATATAAAAATGAATATTATACTCGAGTGAGAAGAATAAATGGCGAAAGCTTGGAAGATCCTAAGAAAGAAAAATGCAATCAACCTTCAGCAGCAAATTTGCCCGTTTCATCACCATCAAAGGTATATCAACTTTCTAATATCAGAAATATTTAATATTTTTACTTAATCAAGGCATAAAGATAATCTTCCATATGCCAGCAACATTTTTTGGTCTTATTTGAAATCTAGTGATTAACTTTTTTTTTTTTTTTTTTTTTTTTTATAAGGGTGTCAATTAATCCTAGGTCTAAAAGTTGTATTCAAGGAGGCTGTTTATCTTGCTTTGTAAATTTCGATTTTATTTTTGCATTATTATTTTAAATTAACATTGTAAATGAAGAAAACTGCATAATACTCTTTTCATATTTTAACTGCTTTATCTATTTATAAAAGAAATTGTATTAATTTTATGTTTTAATGTTAATACATCAGTAATCTCTAGGCATGTTTTACAAGTTGTATTGTAATATGAAAATTTTTTGTATGATAATTTTATTACTTTGTAATTAATTTTATTAATTAATAATTTTATTACTTACTTTACACAATATGCATTAAAAAGCAAAAATACAAAACTTATAGCAACTGAACTATCATAGAATTGATTTTCGCTAAATAATAAAACTACTAATACAAAAATGTACTGTTTTTTTTGTTAACAAAACCAACATGTGATATCTAATAATGAGCAGAAACTCTTGTATTCATTTGGAATTTGAGGTAGCATATTGAAGAAGCTATTTGATAGTTTTTGACCATTAAAAAAAAGTTGATTTTTTGAGAACTTAATACAAGACTTCATTTCTAACAAATCAGGAAAAATTGATTGCCTGGAATTGGTGTTAGCTTTAAAAGATTTGCAGTCTTTTCAAATGACTTACTGCTGCAGAGACACTCAAATGGGGCAGACATTCGGCAATATCGGTCGGAGGAATGATTTGTTGGAAAAACTCTTGTCCCTATTTGGCAGCTTACTCTTTTGAAAACTTAGGGATTATTTAGCTCATCCTGACAGCTTTCATGTAAACTGATTGTGTATGTTGGGCAAACATTACCTTAGCATCTAATATTAACCCTAGGTACTTATACTAATGAAATTCATCAAGAATTCCCACTTTTCCACAAAATTCATCATGGCTAGTGGTTAGATGTACTCTTGTCATTAGTCGTAGCCTTGAGCACCATGCAGGGGACAGATGATTTTGCTCAGTTCCACTCCAATTTTAAGGGAGAACACCCTGGGGTTGGGGATAACCTGCCTCTCTTCCCCTTCCACCAACCTCACACGAGGACTAGCGGCTCGACGGCTATTTCGAGTATCCCTATGCCACAAAGGCACTATTCATTTACGAACATCCATGTTTTCTCCAGGATTCAAACCCAGTCCCTAGGGGGCAGCAGTCAGCGTTTGTAACCTCTATACTGGATGGGCAACATTATCTGCTTACATTGTTAAGTGGAAGTTAGTGGCCTTCAGAATATCATTAATTTTGTACCATCTGTAATCATATTCTTTAGGAAAAACAAAAATTATATAATTATCAAATTAATCAATTTTTCATTAATACTTCTATTTATAATGAACATTTTTTTTCTTATAGAGCATTGTAGGAATTATTATTAATTGATATTTATACTTATTAACTTATTGTTGTTTTTTTAATTTCAGGTATCACAGAGTCACAGTCAAAGAGCAATTAAGCATGCCCTTAGGCAACAACAGAAAAGAAGACGGAGAAACACTGCTATTGCTGCAAGTGGCAATGCCCCGCCTCCTATTCCCCGCATTATCATGAAGTCTTTGCCTCCCGCTCCTGCAGGTGCAGGCAAGTTATTTTCTTCTACATTCACTATGGCTATATTTTTATAAATGTAGAAAATAACAGATATTAATAAAAGATATTTTTAAATTTATCTTTAATCTTGTAATAAAATTTGGATATTCTAACTGTTACTTTTATGTCCCCTTCAATCTTAAAATTATATGAAGGAAGTATCCCTTCTTATCATAGTTACTATTAGCTGTCTATTCCATGCAGTAAAGACATTCTCTATCAACCAATTAAAGCGAGTCATGTCTTTAATATAGGTCTGGTTCTTATTGGGTGTGTGGAAAAATTTTTCTTTTTCTATTTTTTAAAAAATATTTGTTACCTGTTTGTAACTTTACCCAAATATTAAATAATTGTTAGACAAAAAGGCAATTATTATTTGAACCTTGTTTGAGATCTAGTATAACTGGTTCAACAATTAATATCAAAAGTTCTACTGATTGGAACCTAACGTGATTCAATCGTAAAATTATTATGACAAGAACAGATATTACATGGAATAATTCTTATTTCTTTTTGTCTTCTGAAGCATTAAGAAATCAAAATGCAAAAGATAACTTAATATTTAATTTTACCAATATTCAAAGGAGCAATAGTACTGTGAGTGACATTCTAAACTGTTAAGCAACATAAAAAAAGTTTTGTAATATGGTGAAAGGGTTCTTTTAACCATGTTTAAGAAAGAAAACTGTAAAAAGTTTTACATACATATTTACTCTACCACTGTTAAACTAGTTTATTACTTTTATCACTAGCAATCTGTAATGATTATCTGGATGACTTGAGTCCTATATAATACACACAATACATGATACAACCAATGGTGTTCATAGTTTTAACACAATGATGGATGTTCTGAATAAATATAATTTATCATTATGAAACTAGTTTCTCTTGCATCTGATGTGATTCTGCTATGATTGGTGTTATTGAAGAGTTAATTTCATGCATAAAAGAAAAATGCGCAGAACAAGGTAATAAATCTTTTTAACACTTTCATTGTATTATTTTTCAACAAATATTATGTTTCAAAATTCTTAGCATCAAGTGTGTTTTAAAATTTTTTGCTAAAACTGTAAATTATGTTCATCCACTTGAACTTAATTGTAATTTGGTAAATTTTTCTATAGATTTGGAAGTGAATGCGCCTAAATATCTTATTACATGAAAATTCAAGGACTTCCCAGTCATAAAGTTTTAAAGTGAAAATTGAGTGAAATTTTTATTTTTTTCAATCCTAAAGTTATGAATGCGAAAATATTAAAAAAAAGGATCAATGGATAAAAGATCTAGCTTTTGCCATTGAGATTACAAATCGCCTTATTCAGTTTAATCTCAAACTACAATTCAATCACCATCTTATTTGATAATATCAATGTTTCCTAACAAATTGGTATTTGCGCATTAGCATCACTGCAGCCAAATTTGTGCCATATGAATCATGCCATGATATCATAAAAGCAGAAAAAAAACAACCAAAAAGGGTTACTAAGGTTCAACACTAAATACATGAATATGTAAATTACGTTACTTGCATATTTGATGTCATGGTGCAATTAACGGAGTGTAAATTTGTCTGTTCTGATATTAATACACAAGTACCCATAAATTATTACTTTGTTGAAAAACATTGATCTGTGGTCAAAACAAATTTAAAAGGAAAATTAATTTTACTTTGAATGTTGCGTTATTACAAAAATTATCCATATTGAAGTTTTCAAAATATGACAATCATCAAATTATTAGATAAATTTGAAAAAATATTTTTGGACTTCAAGAAAATATGAAGATCAATTTCAATTATTTATTTCACTTTTGTCCATTCATGTAAACTCTCAATGAAAAGTTCCCACTGGAGCTAATTGAAATTTAGTGCAGCTCCATATTGAGACAAAATATATAAATGTTGAAAAGTTGGGGTTCTACATTTCTATAATTATTATTGGACTGATTTTCCAAAATGTAATTAAACATATCTTATCTGCATTCAGTGGCATATATATGTTGAAACAACTATTTTACACTTTTTTGTTATTTCCAAAAAAATAAAACAGCAAATAGATCAAGATTAACAGACAAGAGAGAGAGAGAGAGAGAAAGCATGTGCAAGAAATTTTAAAAATAACTACAGTTCAACAAATCCAAACAAATGTTGATGATTTTGCCAATGTAAAGCATTTTCAATTTTCTTCGAAAGGGGAAGAATATTTTATTTTAATGTTAAAAAAAAAACTTATCTTCACACATACATACATTTAATATGTTTATATTTGTGTGTTATTGTTTTGTAAGCATTAATTTGCTTATAGTAAATCTATACTTCTTTTTAGTTCCATTTGTTTTTTGCTTAATAAGCCCTCTGTAGTTAACGAGTCTGACATCTTGCATGTTCATTATGAATATCCCATAAAAGTTCTGCTTAGGAAGAAAAGAAAAAATATTATGAATATATATATATATATATATATATATATATATATAACATTAAATAAACATTAAATCTAAGAAGTTTATAAAAAATGCTATGTGGAATTGTTACCTCTTTCAAGTTAGTTTCTTCTGAGAAAAATTAGTTCTTCATGTCTCATTATTTATAAGTAAAGCTTTGTTATCTTCTTGAATTTTGTAGTTAATTTTCTTCAGTAAGTAAAATGCAGGAAATAAATGTTTTTAACTTTCTATTGATTTTAAACATTTTCAGAATTATGCTACAGTGTGGGAGTTAATTTTTCTTCAGTTGGTTCAACAAAAAATATTTGTCTCACAGGAGTAATCGTAAAAGTAAGATTAAAATTTGGAGGATGTAGGAAGGTTGTTGACAACACTATATGTTTTTGTTTCCTCCATTTGTATGTGGCTACGGTAGTCTAGTGGTCAAGGTAATAAACTCATGGCCAGAGTGTCATGAATTTGAGCCTAGTACGGCTGAAGACTTGCTGTGTAGGGGGCAATGCATGTTAAATCAGTTGAAGCTCAAACGTCCTCCTGTTGGTGTGGTGTGGAAGTTGGAAGAAAGGGTGCCAGCTTAGGTGTTTCGAAATTACAAGGTCTGTCACCTAAAACCCTTGAGTCACTGAATTGTTTTATGACATTATTATTCACTCACTCCACCATTTGTATACCTTTCTTGGATACTTATTCTTGTCTTTTGTATTGGGACTCCCTTTTGCAACTTGTGGCTGATGCAGCAGTGTTTTCATGGTCATTAACATTTGACCTGCAAGTTTGGGTCTTGGGGCCACTGAAGACCTGTCATGTAAAGAGTCTGTTGCATGTTAAACCTATCGCACACATAGTTCTAAGTCATCATGTTGGTGTGGTCTGGAAATTTGGAGAATCGGTTGTCCTTGTCACTTGACCAATTTTCAAACTTATTAGGTCTGTTGCCAATAGTCCTTGCATTGCTTTAAAGTATAATGTTAGTAAAAGAATCAATCAAAATCAATCCCATTTGCCACTAAATGCAAAGTTTGTTTAATTATTTGATTTTTTAACGCAAAAGGCATTAAATATATTGAAATACATTGCCAGTTGTTGGAAGTGTATGTTATGCATTGATGTACAAAATGTAAGCAACATTTCAACACATATTGCCCCTCAAATCATTGCTCTTCTGAAACTATTTGGAATGAACATCATGCTTCAACGTATAGTCTACATTTAGACTAAAAGCTGTCTAGATCTTGATTACATTTGTAGTCAAGGTCTGGACATTTGGAAAAACATATTTAGAATATGTTTCAGCGACAAAGGTTTGTTGTTTTTTCAGTAGCATGGTGGCGAATTTGTATGACATTGATATGCAAAATTTGTTTTAGCACCTTAAATAGTATCAGCCAAAATGGTAATAATAGGGTGGAGATGATAAATGCTCAAATTTTTTATTTGATACAAACCATTAAAAACAAAAAAACAATGCTTCTTTTTATTTCTAAAGACTTTACTATTGGGATTGCCCTCATATATTGTATTTTATTGGTCTAACAAACTTGTTGCTACTTATTAATAAACAACTCTGATTCCTATGACACATTCATTAGTGAAATTCATTGATAAATTTTCCACTTGCTTAATGATTGTTATTTAGCAAAATTTTGCAGAGATTTCAAAATTCTTCAGTGATACCCAAAAAGATCTATTGCTAAAATAAATGATTGAAAAAAAAATTTAAATTATAGAAAAATACATCTTGCCGTATGAGTTGATTTTTAGCTTGGTGAAAAGGCAAACTGTTTGGTAAAAAACGTATAATGCCTTATGTAAACTTTTTAATGCTATTTTTTTTACCGTTGTTAACTAATATACTTTAAAGAATTAACATCCTTCAAAATATAGTTACTTGCAATAGTTTTTCTTTTCTTTTATAGCCTGCTTTATTTAATATAAGGCATTGGTCTATCTCTAAATTTATTATTTTTTTTCCATAATGCAGTTGGACCCCGATTCAATGAACCCCTATTTAACATATTTTTCCTCTTTCCCAATTTAAATTGGAAGCAAAAACTGTTATTTAACAAATAATAAAACCTAAATTAATGAATTATTTCAGCAACTGAATTTTTTTTATTAGTTTGGATTAGAAAACATTGAATTTCTTTTTAAATGACATCCTTTTTGCCCAGAACAGAAAAAGGCTTTTCTTCAAAGTAGCAAATTTGGACAGTGAAGGTAGCAGTCCATTATTAGACTTAACAGGTGCAGATGAATCATAAGTAACCTAATATGTGAGTTTTCAATGGGACAGGAAATTCTTTTATCACATTGTCTACAAAGCAGTGGATATTCTAAGAAATTTTTCCATTTATTTTTCTTGAGAGAGGTGAAGTATATTATAGGCACAGTTTTGCAAAAAAAGTTTTGTTTTGAAAATTTACTAAGCCTGACTGATTTTGTGGGAAACAAATGCAAAGGGATTTTCATGCAGAAATTGATAATGAAGCTCTTACCAAAACTGTTACGTTTTCTAATTCTTAATATTATTTGGGAACTGTGAAAACGTACCTCTCATGCAGCAGGATGTAAAGGATGCAATATTTTCTTCTTTGCTTAAAGTTAAAAAAAGAATTCTTTTGAGTCAGCAATCAAAAAGATTATCAAACATCTACAAGCCATTATTTTAAAATTTCCAATTGACTAGATGTGTAATAGTTCGTTAATAGTATTTTTAGCAGCTGAATAAAAAGTATGTGATTTCAAGCTATGGATATTTTTTATGTAGCTCCTTATTATAGAATTTTCAAAAATGTAAGTGCTAGCAAATTGTATTTCTTTGGACCTTAATATTTCAAATAACCCTGATTTAGCAAATAAAAATGTTCAGTCCCAATGAATTCGTTAAATCGGGGTCTGACTGTATATTTTCAACTCTCTGTGGAGCTCATTCTGTTTGCTTTTTAGATTTAAAATTAGATTTGCTTCATATATCCTTATTAGTGCTGCTTGTAAAACAAAACATTTAAAGTATATAATTATATCCCATTTTAATTTAAAAATGAGCTAAATATTTTTTAATACTTATTTGTGTCATGCTTATTGTAATCTGAAATTGTTATTTTTTTTATTTATTAATCAGGATGTGTGCCAGAGGAAAGGTGGCGGTGCTCTTTGGAGAAAACATCATTGAGGGAAAGTACAAGGCATAAACCTCAAACAATGCGAGAATTATTAGCCTCAATACCTGGTTTAAGTTTTAAGGTAATACATTTATTTAACTTATTACATAAATATACTTAATGCATACACTTATTATTTTATTTTAAAGTAAGGAAAGTGAATTTTAATGTCATTTTTTTTTTTTATATTGTTGTTGATCACTCTACATATTTATGTAATTTCAATGAAGATGAATCAAATGTTTTTTAATCAAAATATTTTTAATAATTTTATTTATATGTTCTGATTTATATTTTGAACCTAAATTAATAATTTGATTTACTGATATCCAAAAATATTAACACATTCATAGAGATCTTGCTATACTAGCATGAGGTAGCAAGTAGAGTGGCATGTGCCACTTTATCCATCTCTCAGCATGTTAATATTGAGTAAAATAATATTTTTTTATTTTTGTTTTTACATCAAAGTTAATTTCTATTCATATTTTAATAATGATTTGTTGTAAAGGTATATTATTGAGAATGTATTAAAATTTTAATTTTTTTAAAATTAAAATGAAGTTATGGTAAAAGAATTTTGACTATGCCTAAAAATTGGAAGCATATATTTTTTTATAAATGTTTTTCAATTAATATTTTTTCCCTCTGAAAATGATAGATAATGTAATGCATTAATTTTTTAATAATGATTTACAAAGATGAGGATATGACAACATTGATAATTATCATATATTTATAATTTGTGTTTTATCCAAGAATTTTAAAATTAATGATTTTCTAATTTGTTATTTTTATCTCATTTTTTTCAGCCTAGGAAAAGGTCTAACCGCAAACTAAGTACAGGTAAGAAAAAGTGTATATATTTTGTTTAATTGGTGTGTTTGATACATGTTATGAAATATAGGAAATAGATTGTAGTGTGAATGAAATGTTTGTCTGTATGTCTAAACTGTTTATCTCAATAAGTTATAAGAGTTTTGTATTTCTTTAGCTGCTCAAATTGCTCAAACCAAAAAAGGCTGTATTAATATTGAAACACCGGATTCAATACTTGTGAATATTAATCTAAGGGTAAGTATTTTTTTATTATGTATCATTTTTATTACACGAAGTAAGACTTAAAAGCTTGGTAACTTTAAAATTTCTTGCTTTGAATATTTTAAAATACTGAAGCACAATCGCCTTCAAAATAATTGCCTTTAAAGCTACAATTAGGGATTGCAAAATCAGACCAAAAGTTCAATACAGGTATTCGGTATTTCTTAGATCTTGATACCGGTTTTAATACCGGTAGTAGAAATTTTATAAAAAGAAAGAAAACACATAGGTGTTTCTTTGTTTTATTTGCCAGTTTTATTAGAGTGTGTAAATATCATAAAAAATAATTTGTAACTTATAAATTGTAACAGTATACAAATAATCACAAAAAAAGTGTAAATATCACTATTCAATCTGTGGTACTATTACGAATTTTTAAAATGTGATCTTAAAAAACACAATGCATCAATTGTACTGTATGATATGCAATTACAATGTGAATAACAAGCTCACTAATTTAAAAAATATTGAAAAAAATACTAGTATTAAGCATTTTCTTCATAACTACAACCTTGTTTTCACAGATGCGAATATGAGACAACGAATCTTGCGCACATGCAGTATCTCTCTGAGCTGTAATAGAATAGTTTTGGCCTGCCTCCTTGGATCATTTACATATTTTATCATTTCTCTGGATTGTACGATGCAACTTTATATTCAGTCAACTTAATTTCGCCCATTAGGGTGACATTAAAACAAAACCGTATGCTATTTTGCTATGTTGGTGATCAGTGAACATATAGTGGATACAATTTTAAAAAATTCTAGTAAATACCAAAAAAATGGTATTTAAAACTTATGAATACCAGTATTACAAAATTGTACAAATAGCTCAAAATACCGGTTTTCGGTATACTGGTATTGCAATCCCTGGCTACAATACATTTCTAAAAGGGCTTGAGAAGCCTCTGAAAGTAATTTTTTTTGTAACCATCTGTTAGACGTTCTATAATGATATGTAGCTGTGGTAATTAAGTAGTCACTGTCATGAACTCTTGATCAACATTTTCAAACTGCTGAAATGGCATCACCTAAAAACCATTGTTAGGAAGGCTGATACACATTAAACTTGTCAAGTTTCAAAGTTCTGAAAAATATGTGTAGTATCCTTGTTAATTAATGAAGGTTCAAAATTACGAGGTCTGTCGCTAATAACCCTTTTGCAGCTTCAAAGTGTGATGTTAAAATAAAAATCAAGTCAAATTATTAAACCTGTGTTGCTGCTTTTACTCCATCCAGTGACATCAAACAACATTCCTGCAGATTTTTATTTTGTAAATTTAATGTTGCATGGGTAAATAAGCAAGATGTGGAAATATTTCAGTTTTAGTTTTACTAAGAAACAGTTGTACAATTGGGGATACGTATCCATGTTTATTTTATACAGACGGCATTGTTCACTTAATCAGATTAAGTTAACAGGATTAATAATTACAGTTTTGTGATATTAATTTACATTATTTTCTTAAAGATATACATAAAAGTTTGTAAACAGGCAGTGTAATATAAAGAATAGTTAGTGTATTGTGCCATTTCAAATTATATATGTTTAATCTTTATGAATATCATTTGTATGCATTATAAAGAAAACATGAATATTATGCTATGAAAAGTTAATCATTTTGAATTAGATTTATATAAATTTCTTGCATTTGAAGTTTTATTTAATTCCTTCTTTAATAAGCTTTCATAAAGATTTGGTTTTTAAAAAAGAATTTAATATTGCATGTTCATATTTCTATTTACCTATTAATCAGAATATATGTCATTTTAGGCACTATTAAATAAACATACATTTGCATCTCTGCCGGCTGTTTATCAATATCGACTAGTGCAATTATTACCTCAGGCTGATAGAATAATTGGGTCAGATTATTCTGTTAGACTCACCGCAACTGCTTTAAGCAATGAATTTTTTGCCCGAGCATGTCAAGAATGGAAAAGGAGGTTACAAGAAGGTGAATTTACACCTGAAAATCAAATGAAATTAAAAGGAGAAGCTGAACGAGATCATAGTAAACTTGATCCATGGAAGGTACTTCTGTTTTAAATCTTAACTATCTATTTTTGGTACTTACTATCACAACCATACCAACTTGCAAAATAACTCGTCAAATTGACAACCCCAATTTTGCACGTGTTGCAGGTGCTGAATTGGCAACTATGCGCTTTGTTTTATATTTTTCCACTTGCCACCATTCTAAGCATAACCATTTGTTGATATGGAAAGCTCAAATACTAAAATGTAAATCTAGGATTTACCGAATTTTTAAGTAAAATGTAAAAGTGAAAGTAATAGTATTATATAGTATTATTGTATATTATTATATTGTTATTATCATATATAATACAAGAAAAAAATTAAATTAAATATTAAAAATTAGTTATTATTTTTCGCATAGTACTTTTTGACTACATACTCCATATTCTCATCAGTGTATTCCACTTTTAGAATTCTTGCGGTTTTATTCAATGTTGCCAACAGGTTTGCGTTAGTACATAGGTTTTATTCAGTATTACTGATATGGTTGTGATTCTACCTAAGTACCCTATTATTTTATGTATTTCATTTTAAATATAAATTAAATATTTGACCATGATTGATCTAAAATACATTAAACTGATTTTCACAAGATCAAATTTTGATTTTTAAATTAATAGAAAGCAAATTAAGTACTTACTATGATTTTTATTCAACTGTTGAGCATATTTCTTGATTTCTCACATAATAGTAAACTTGGACTTTTTACAAACATCTTAAGTTATATGTATTCCTACTTTTAAGGTTCTGTAGCAATGTGTGTGTAGCAATGTTATTTGTGTATGTTGTCACACACGTATAAATATATTATGATGTAATGTAAAATATTGGTTGGTTGGTATATTATTGACAGATTTTAATGTCAGGATTATTATCTCTGTTTTTTTGTGTGTGTGTGATTTACTCAGAAGTAATTTACTTGCATATATAAAGATATTTAATAAATTTAATTTTTTTTTCTAGATTCACAATTTTGAACCAGTTTGGGGGCACACGTAAGTTAATACATCATGTTTTAATTCAATATACATTAATGAGCATGATATGAATATAAATTCTATATTAAGTATTATTCTTTACTAAGATAAAATTTAAATTTAAGCTGATAACGCGGAGTTATCTCTTGTTTAAAATTAACACATATGCGATGAATGAGTTGTTTTTTAGGTACTGTTCTGTAATCCATGGTAAGGCATACCTCTTAGGTCAATTTGGCATATCGGTTCTTGTCATTTGTCTTTATGAGTATTCATAGCATTTGATACCTCTTGATCCATGGGGTTCTTTGGATTGGAACATTGGCTACGCGTGATTGTAAGTTGGTTGATCAAGGGGTTACGTTTAACCCAAAATACAGATAAGTTATTTTATATGTGTTTAATTTTGATGTTTTAAGAAGCAAAAAAAATGTTTTAGTTTTTAAAAAAATAAATAAATGCATGCTTTTTTGTAGTGAAATATTGTAAACCTAAATTCTGAAAATTTAAAAATTATTTTATACAACTTTTTAAAAAGAAATCCCGTTAAAAAAAATACATTTGAATTGACATTATAGATATCTTCATCCCATAAATTGCGCTAATAGTGTTAAATGGGAAAATGCAACAAAATTTTTGGAAATAATTTTCTTAAATGGTAACTGTGTAAATAACCTCAAAACATTGAAAAGTTTTGAATTAAATTTTTAATTTGTACTTAAAATTTGCATTGGTCAGATTTCCCTCTTATATGTTTAAAAATATATTATTTGAATATCACATAAAGTTGGGCATTATTAATCATAATCATATGTTGTCAGTTTAAGTTTGATGCTACAATTTCTTTCATTTTTTATATTGTGTGCTATACAGATTCATTTTAGGTTGTTTTTTTAAAATTGAGATTTGTAAAATATTTTTTTTTTCAAATGCTTTTATTTAATCTGCATATGAGAGTATATGTTTATATTGATACAGTTAGTAAATATCTTTTATCTGAATGAAATTGCAGTTATTTTAAAAGATAAAATTTTTGGTTCCTTTTCTATTAACTGTGCTAATATTTGCATCAAAATGAAATAATGTAACACATTAAAAAATTATAGTAATGGATATGACATTTATACAGTATATGATCAAAAGTATCTGGTAAACTGTCTTAGTATAGGATTCTGTAGAGGATATTGATTCTCTTTAGCTCCTAAACAAGTATAAAAAGGTCAGATGAATTTGCAGTGGTAATTTCAAAGCTAGAAACAAACAGTGAGAAGAAAAGACAATGTAAATTATTTTAATTGGTAAAATGATTGGTTGTCACTACTGTCAAATACTGTTTGTGAAATCTGCTAAGTTTTGCAGTGCCTGTACATGATATTATTGTGAAGTGTAAACATGCATGGACAAATTGTACAACCACAATCTGGTAGACAGGAACTATTAAAAATTGGGAAAGCCATATAGATTATTCAGATGAAAAAATTCAGGTATCCCCAAGATGCCTCTAGATGCAACAGCAGCATAAGTTTGTCACAAACTTTGAAATTTTGATTTTCATGTTAGGACTTTGCTTATGAACAAATCATTACCCCTACCAATGCCAAGTGTTGCTTACAAGGATGCAAACATCTACAACACTGGAGCCTTGATGAATGGCTTCACATGTTAGGAAACAAAAAAATCTTATATTATCTTGCAATCTGGATGTGGAGATTGCCTGGTATACATGTAACTGATTGAACTACACCACAAGTTAAATTTTTGAGATCAGGGGCACGATAATTTAAGGTTTTTTATTGGTTTGAGATGAGCTCTTTGTGTAGGGAACTCTCAAGACTAAATTGTAACCAATTCTGCTCTGCCTACATTGTGGCAACGGTTTGCAGATGGTCTGTTACTATTTCAACAGACTAATGTTCATCTCCATGCATTGCAATCTGTATTGAGGTGGTTTGTTGATTTGGGTGTTCAGGAACTGGAGACTGAATTGCTCAAAGCCCAGACTTGAATCTTGCAGAACATCCATGGGATATATTTGAAGATTGACTGTAATTTAGGCCACCTTGCCCCAAATCAGTAATAAAACTGATTTAGTGTTCTGCTAGAATGGCATGCAAATCCTCCTGCAGCATTGCTAAAATCTAGTGAGAAGCCTGTACAAAGTAGCAGGTATTATTGCTACAAAAATGCCCCAACCTGTAATTTTTAACTTTTTTGAGGGAGAAGCAAAACATACATGTATTTGGATACTTGTGTGATCATATAATGCATATACACACACACTTACACTCGGATATTGTACTACTCGATTTCATATCTATATGAAGCATTTACAATTACATTAAATTTAGAAGTATCAATAAATTATTTGAATGATACAAGCTTTTTTTTTGTTTTCCTTTCTGATTTTTGTTATGCAGCACTTAATTTAAATGCAGGAGTCTGTTCTATGATTCTAATTTTTAAGAAAGTCAATTTTATTGCTCAACCAATGATTAAAAGTAAACTTATTCCTTTAACTTTGTTATTTTGGGGGTATTTTGTAACATGTCATATATTTATTAATAAAATCGCTAAAGGGAAATTATGTAATTAACTCATAGTAACATTTATTTACTGCCCATGTATATGTAAGCATTAAATTATAATTTTTATGACCCAATTATCAAAGATGAAATTTAAAACAGTGTAAATGAGTAAGGACTTTAATCAAATAGGTGCTTTTCTTTATTGTGTGTATGTGAATAGTATTTAGAGCATATATGTTTAGTCATTTATAACCATATATTTCATAGTTTGTTTTGTTGTTGACATATGTAATTACATCTTGTTGTATATGCTATTTTTAAAATTTTTCTGATTATAACTCATTATTTTAAAAAGATTTATTCATAAGGAATAATTTGTAACTGTTAAAGTGAAATTATACCTATTAATGATATTTATTTTTAATAAAGTTTAGAATTTTGAATGTTAAATCATTTTTTCTTCCTTATTATAATTCTTATTATATAAACATTTAATATTGAGTTGCCTAGAATATTTTTATACATAAATAGATTTAAAACTTTTTAAAAAATCGTTAACTGCCAATTGATAAAAATGAATGTAATTGCATTACTTGTTACAAATAGATCCTAAAAGTTTGTGATGTGAAACATTTTTCAAAACAATTTTTTATGAGAATTATTGCTATGTACCTTTGAATACAAGTTTTTAAAGCAAGTACCAGATGAATTCTGTGATCTAGGATAAAGAGTTCTGTTTTAGTAATATTAGTAATGTGATTTTTAAGATATCTATGGGATAAAATAGATGCGCTATGAAATCTGATATTAGAAGAAAAAGAAATGTTATGTTTAAAAACTTTTTTTTTACTCAGAATTCTAATTATATTTAAAGTTTAATTTTAGTATCTTCTTTTTTTCTTTGTGCTATTTAATTTTTTAAATCATGTACTAAGCAAAATCTTAAAAAGACATTTTAAATTCATATTTCCATCTTATAAGTCTCATTTTGTATTTTTTATATAAAAATTTAGGTTAATTCTCTCCCCCCCCCATTTCTCTTGCCAAATATTGTTTGTATATATTGTGTTATATTTTACAGTTCTTTGTCAGAGTTTCCTGATCAAGGCAAGTCTGCACCATTTTTGATAAATTCTCAATTGAAATCATCTCTAAATACTCAAACCAAGCATGTGCCAACTATTAAGATTAAACCTGTTGTTAGGAAAAGTCGACTTACATCTAATATGTCTAAACATAGACATTCACCAGAGCAAGATGTAAGTATATTTCTAGTGATTTTTAGTTGTTTTATTCATTCATTATATGAAATTAGTTTCACTTTTATATGCTTTTTAAATTATTTAATCAATCTGTCTTTCAGAATCATTTTAAAGTAAGAAAATATGTTATAGAATAGTTATGGTAGCATGGAGGGGGGATGGAGAACAAATCACAGAAAAAAGTATTGCCCTGCTAAAATTTCCTGGGATAGACTCGAGAGGCAATTGGGTACAAGGTTGATTGAATTAATTATATGGTGTTATACATTTTTTGCTATATTTTAAAAAAGAATCACATTAATTTGGACTAATTATGGCTTTAGGTCATTTAGATTAAACAAAATAACTTATAAAATGAACAAAGATACACAGCTAAACACTTTGTGTGGGAATAAGAACTTGTAGTTTTAAATAAAACAAGCAAAATGGTATTAATTGCTCAGGAGAGAATTCAAATCAGCACATTACTATGTTAAGATGATTGATGACACTGGTCAACAGTAATTTTTGTGCTGGAGCCTTTTGATTTGTTTTTATATGAATTTGATGCACTGAACTAAAACATTGCATTATTTATACCATGTAACATTTTAATGAAATTTGTTATATTGTCTAAGGTTAATTAATAAAATAAACATATATTTTGTATTATTTTGTTGTACACAAACATAAAGAAAAAAGTCATTGATGAAACCAATTCATCACTGAATACTTAAGAAACATCCTTTCTGTGGTGACATTCTAGGGTGTATTTTGGAACAGTCTTTTTCCAGCAGTAATCTGCCATCATATGGAATTGGTTCTCCATAGTTTTAATATCTTGATAATCATTAGACACTCCACCTGGTAACTAACTGGTCAACAGACTGACTATAGAACTAACATACAGGACCCAATCTTCATATATAATGATTGATAATTGCTCAAAAGGGAGTTAGAACTACACTTTAAAAAAGAATGATTTTCAATCAACAGAACTGATAATGAAAAACTGATTTTTTATATTTAGATTCTGTAACCAAAATATTGCTGAAATCTGTTCTAAAATCCTAGGTGCCGTATTCCCCCGTCTCTTCTTTGAATATGTATTACTTATTAATACATTTTGATGTAACATGACAGCCATTAGTGACAGATCTTGTAATTTTGAACCACAGTAAAATGACAATTACATATGTATTATGCAGAAAGTACTTAAAATATGATGGTTTAGCATTTATTGTGACTTTTTAAATGGTTATCCATATTGAGTAATGTTTGGATATAATGAGGTCTTACTATGTAAAAGATTCAATTTTTAGTGTGGAAAAAAATAAAGGAATATTGATTTTTATACCATTTGTGTGTGTGTTCGTCTCATTTATGGTAACTTACTGATGTTAACTGTATATTTGTCTCCCAGTCACCTTCTCATTCTGATGAAAATCACCACCCCTCAGTTGATTCACCCTTATATAATGAAGCATCTGATGTTGATACCTCACACATTGAAGAACGTAATGATGAATTGTATGTTCCACCTTGCAAGAAAATGAAAGTTGCTGAAACAATATCATCAAATTCATCTGAATCACAAGGTAAAATTATTGTGATATAGTGTTATAAGTGTGAGTGTTATTGTGTGTATTAGTGTTACATTAAAGCAATTTATATATTTTAATCTTATTTTGATATTTGTGGTTTAGTGAATTGTTTTCAACATATACTGTTATTTAGAAATATTATTTATTACTGAGAAAAAGTTAATTTTAATAAATTAATGTAAATATTAATTGATTAAAACTAAACATTTAAAAAATATGAAAATAACTGTTTAATTTTTTTTTGTAGTTAAATATTTCATAGAGGGCATTAGGTATAAAAGTAGGCACATTTTGGAAACTAATGAATTTCATTCAAATTTAACTGTGATCTTGCAAAAACTATTTTATAAAATTCTTCTATCAATCAAATCAAATGACATATTAAACTCTCTTTAGTATTTAGTTATACTTAAATCTGCATTAATTTTTACAAATTGAATGGCTTGAAGTTTATCAGTGCAGTTCATTTGATTTGAAAATTATTGTAAACTTTTTTAATTACTAGGATGTTTTAGCGTTTTTACTTTTCATAATTCTTTCAAAAAAAGAAAATATTAAGTATAACAAATTTGGATTTTTTTACCGATTAAATATTTTGAATAATCCTGTTCTGATTGCTTTTCAAATAGCAATGCATTATAAATTACTTATTTGAATCTGAAGTATTCACTATCTGTAATTGAAAATTGGGATTTGTTACAAAAGTATATTTTTTATCATATGATATTGTTCTCTTCTATAGAATCATCTGAAGAATCCCTTCAAACTATTACTCAGCATTCTCCTTGTCCGTCACCATGTCCATCATCAGTTGCATCAATGCCCTCACCATCTCATTCTATTGAAGACATTGATTCCCCTAAAGAGGTGAATATATTGATTTTTTTGAAATTCACAATTTAAATGTATATTTTATTATTATTGCCATGTATCTACATAATTTTGTTTTACATTAAAATACATATATCATTGTTTTTTTAAAACAGTTATTTTTTTTAACAGTTATTTTCTCGTTTTGCTTTTGAATTCTTAAAAACTCATGCCAAATCACGGTTTTTACAACCCAGAAGTTTGAATTTATTCTGTTATATGCGTTGTATATTTGTAACAATGCTTTTTAAAAATAAATGTTTTAAAATGACCGGAAAGGAGTTGTGTATTTATCGATTTATTAAAAGCTTAGGAGCATTAAAATTTGATTAATCAGTTTTTTTTTTTGGATTAAATCAATTTTATCATACACCAAAGTATCATGCATCATTATTTTCACATGAAATTAGAATTATTTTATACTTTTAACTTTCCAATAAAGTTCTGTTGATATTACAGTTTCCATTATTTTTTAACATTTGTTACGTATTTACCCAAGATTGAATATATTTTGATTTTTTGGATTTGTTTCCAGACTACTGGTGCAGATTCTTCCGACATCCCTATTTCTCTCTCTGTAACTGTAGTTCAAACAACTGTAAGTAATTTCAGTGTTTCTATTTAAAATTTATTAGTTTTAAAATACTTTTTGATGTGTACTAATAATTTTTTCTACATTTATAGGCACCTAGCCAAAGCTTAGTTCCTCCTATTACAATTCGCTCAATTCCTGTCGTACGATCTGGTGGTAGCAAAAAGAACTCTGGTCGTAATGATGGAAGTGTAAATTTAGAACGTTCATACCAAATATGCAAAGCAGCCTTAGAGTCTAGTAATAAGAAAGAACCAGCTCCTGTCATTGAAACTGATGTAGCTGCTGAACCTGAACCAGAAACTTGTGATGCAGTTTCTATGGTAACTTCATCTGTTACTACTTCAGGCATATCAATATTAAATGAACCTGTCAGTGATTCATCGACAGAAAAATCGATTGCTAAATCGGACTGCCCCAATGTGGAATCTAATGTAAATATGCAGGAAGTTCCATCTTCCTCAAATCAGCTACTCCTAACAACATGCCTACCCACTACTGTTCCTACCTTTTCGCTTAATTCTGTTTCCTCCACCATTAACCTGCTAGAAACCTCTAACACATGCACTAATGCTGAAGTTTCGTCCCTTGAATCCATGGGAGAGACTCCTGAAAGTGATAAAATGGACAAGGCAGAGACTAAATTTAACTTGAATCTTCCTGTGCGTATGGCAGCTGATTCTACGAGTGTTGAAGAACCTGAAACATTTTCAGAGTCTCCACTGCCCTTGGAGACAGAGATGGCAGATGCTTCGCCATCTCTTGCTGTGTCTCCCACTCCGTCCTCTGAAGATCTCAAAGACCCCTCTCCCATGGAGGAGGACATTGTGGAAGATCCAGAATCCAGTAGCTCTATGAACATGGCAGTTCCAGATTATTCTCAACTTGACAAAGATGAAATTTCGGATGAGAGTAACGAAAATTCTGTCACTCCATCATCGGAACAGGTTGTCTCTCAGGATTCTGCCTCATTTATTTCTAATAGTGAAATTACCGAAACTAATATTGTCTCCAGCTCATTGCAAAAAGATATGAGCTGTTTACCTTCCGATTGCCTTGATTCTGATTCATCAAGCTTGCAGCAACCCTATAATGTAAGTTCCCTCCTTTATGTGTTCTTCATTAAATGGTAAAATCTAGGCAAATTACTCTAGATGTGTATTATATTGGGTTTTGGTGCATTTTTATTTATTTTTTTATTGTATTATTTACCTGTGGTAATATGTTTCATATTTATTTTCTTCAGCAAGACAGATTTATAAGTTCTCTAATTTTTGCGTAGTTCTGATGTTTCGAACATTTTTTAAGAGATAGAAATCTATTATTTTAACTTCCTAAAAAATGTTTCATAGAATTCTGATAGTATCTCTCATTCTTCACAGGTATAATATTTAAGATTATATAGCTTTTAATTGTAATTTTTTAAAAGGAGCATTTTAAGAAAAGAATAAATTGTTCGTGGTTAGAGCGTATCTTTATTTCGTAGTATTACCTATAAGTCCAACTCTCAGAGTTTAGAAAATAATAAATGATACATATTAAGTGTAAATTGTTAATGGGTCCTTATGTTTTTATTTTTTTAAAAGGCACATTTTGCATATAATTAAACACAATAGGAGAAGAAAATGAAAGAATTTTATTTTAATTTTCACAGTTTTGAAAATTAGTATATCAATTTTTATCTTTTAATTGTAGAACACAAACCCCTCTTAGATGTTTGCTTTTTGTAAGTACATTTTGTGTGAAATGAAGAATTTTCATGTATCTTTAAAATATTTCTCTAGTGCTTTCTGAAATTTTTGCTCTCACTTTTACAAACTATTGAAGTCTTTTTTTTATTAATGCAATTTTTGCATTAATAAAAAAAATGAAGTATGGGACAAAGTCTTTCCTTGCATCAAGGAAAAATATCTCATCTGTTTCCAGATCTCTTTCTATTTTCATTGTTTCTTAAGTAGCAAATTTCACCTTGACCTGTTAGTTTCAGATTCTTATTGGTGGAAGCAATCAATTTGATAAAATCAGTCTCAGAGAATAAGGCACAGAACCTGATCGATCCATGTTTAAAATTTAATCCTAAATAATAATTTTCTGTAATATGGGCCATGAGATTAAGTTCTAGTTCTATGCTTTCTTTTCTTACAATAGACTGTATTGGAGTTTTTGTATAATAATGTCAAACATGCAGGAAAAAACCTTTATGTAATACTTTCCTTTGAAAATTTCAAAACTTTTCAAATTTTAGTCCATACAGTATACTCTTCCTATGTCATAATCTGTAGCAGTTTTCGGTTCTTTGAATTCAGAGTGGGCTTGTATGTGAATTTATTACATTTCATTGTTATGGAATGTATAAAGAAAAACATGTATATTTTAATCCATCCTCTTAATCTCAATAACTTTTCCCTCTCTGAAAATCTATAATTTCTCCTTTTTTTAAAATTCTCTTCTCCATTTCTGTTGAGACTTCTCTTATTTAGAAGTTTAGTGTGCTGTATGTATCTGTTTAACATAGAATTTTAGTTTATTTGCTAATTCTGCTAAAAATAATAATTGTCTCTTATAAGACAGAGTATCCTTTATGCAGCAAGGCAGAATAAATTGTTTCCATCCTAGCCTTCCTTTGAATAGTATGAAACTTTTTTTGTTACATCTCACTCTGATGAGACAGTTTCACTTTCTCATTTAAAAGTTTTAGAATTGGCATAAAATTTTACTAGTTCAGGGCATTTGTGATTTTGTGGATCAAATGCTACATTATCAGAAAAATTCTAGCAAAAATAGGAGTCAAAGATAAGATATAGTTTTAATGAAAAAAATGCAGTGTATGTCTGATCCATTGGGGTTTCTTTTTTTTTTTTTTTTTTTTTTTTTTTTTTCAAACTTTGAAGTACATACAGAACCAAAATTGCATGCATTTCTTCCAAAATTATTTCTTTCCTAAATTTGGTTGTTTTTTTTAAATTGTTCTACAGCACTTGATTGGATGTACTGTCTGGCATATTAATTTGTCTCTTTCACAATTTTAATCCTGAGAGAAGAATATCAATAAATGTTTCAAAACATTGTAGAATGTCAAAAGTGCTCATTGAACATGCACTGAAGGTACATCACTAAAATTAAATCAAGGGCACAGAACAAGGGAATTTTTCACATTATCTATGTGAATGTTATAGTTAAATTTGAATCTTCATCAGAGCTGATATCATTGCTTAATTCATTTCATAATAATCTAGACACCATATTTAGCTTTTAATAGTTGAGAATAGTATGGGGGTAGGGACAATAACGTATCCTTTTGCATTTACTGTTAACAGATAACATTCATGTTAAATATCATCACATAAAGCACCAAAAGCAATGATTCATTAATAATTTGTATTCAAATTTTTTTTTAGTTACTTGATCATTGCATGATTCCTTTTTTTACTTAAATGTTTCCTCCAATACTTTACTCTTCTTTAACTGTGTACTTTTAGCTTGTGATATTTCAACATTTACCTTTAATATGCATAACCTTTCTTAAATATCTTTTAATTATTTATTTCTTATAACTTGCAACCTTTTTCACTGAGTTGTCATTTTCGTACAGGCTCTTGAGATTTGGACAATGCTGTGTAGTCCAGATTTTGAATGGATGCTACCTTTTGTTGATCTCCAATTTAAAGACTTATTTAAAAACTCAAAACCATTTTTACTATTCAGTGAAAGTGGACATAAAAAAAAAATAACTATGCTGCAAATTTCTTTGCAGTCTGCTTTTTTCTTCATTATATATTTAATCTTTCTGATTTTCACTTCAATGTATTTAACCCTTAACTCAAGTTTCTCATGAATTATATCTCTATAAAAATATACTAGTCATTCTTAATTAGTTTTTCATCCTCAGAATTCTCAAGTGGTAGATGAAGACAGCACAATCATCTTAAGTTTACCATCCAGTGAAGTAGGAAATGTAATACCTGATGACCTATCTGTCACTGAGAAAAGCATACCAGAAAAAGAAATACTTATTGATGATGGTAATAGCAAATCTTCCACAACTGACAATTCAAGTAACTCCTGTATCGTTTCTCAACCGTCACCTGCTGATGAAAGCAAAGATATGTGTTTTGATATTGAAAGCTGCCAGGAAAAAACTGATGAAGAATTTCCAAGCAATGAAACTCAGCCTTCGCCTTCTTATGATAAAACACAGTGTGAAGAAATATCTACGTATGATGCTGAATCATATTCTAATAAATGTGTGACAAAACATTTTGATCCTCCTTCTCGTCCACTTAGCGCGCCTTCTAATTTCACCCCTGTTCATGTAAGCTCATCTGTTGAGGTCAGTTCTCTCAAGAGGCCAGCGAGTTGTCAATCATATTACCGAAGTTCAAAAGTCACACCTATTGTATACTTTGATTCTCCTGAAAGTGATGATGCAAAATCTGATTGCGATAAGGGAGAAAGAGTGCCTACCTCATCACCTCTTAGTTCAGATGGTTTGGCACCTTTTACATCTTCTCTAAGCAATGAAGAAAGTAGTAGTTCTTCTGCAAAAACTGAGCATTTCATTGCTAATAAATCTAACTCTGAAACTCAAGATCAGTCTGAACTCAAAAAAGAGCTATCGAGTGATAAATCAATGCCACTGGCTCCAAGTTGTCCTCGAAGCTCTCCCATCGTGCGGGCTGCATCAACTCCGTCTAGTGCTCCATGTATGCAATCTCCTTCTCCTATTCATCGTCCATTATCAAATCCTATTCCTGAGTCGAGTATGTCTCATCCGTTAAATAAACAGAATAATTTAGAATATCAAAACTGCACTCCTGTGACAAACCCACTCTCTCTACCAGAGGGATGTACTGGGGGATCTGGTGGTAGTCTACCAAGTCAAGCTGTTTCAGTTGTGCCTGCTACAACACAACTTCCTATTGCTTCCGGTGGTGTTATGTTTCCGTCAGCAAATGGACTTGCCAGTGTGGTTGGTACCCCAGCTGGTGACACCCCTCCACGATCTTTGTTGCAGTCAAGTCCAGTTATCAATGGTGCATCTTCTGGTATTGAGGGAGCTGTTACTAGTACTGGCGGAGACAGCAACGGTGGTGGAAATGGTTCTACAGGTAATGACAATAACTGTGCTTGTAATCTCAAAGCCATGGTCATGTGTCTTAAGTGTGGAGCTTTCTGCCACGATGACTGCATTGGGCCATCTCGTCTTTGTGTCACGTGTCTGATACGGTGACCATGAGTCTGTGACTTCTTATTGTAAATATATTAACAGAGAAATTTTTATTTACTCATGTCAGTTTTCAGTTGTATCTATTTCATCACCATGTTTATAGTGTTAGATTTTCAGCATTATGTGTGTGCTTGCGTGATATAAGAGAATTCATTAATCATTTATAGATGTCATATAAAGTGCAAGTTAAATGATGTTATATCCATTTAAATCTATTCTAAATTTTTGATTCAGATCCTTTCAAATAGGAGCTGATATGTTGTGTATATCTATGATATTAGTTATGCAAAGAAATTTATCAATATTAAATTATATTTGCATTATTTACATAGTGTTATTCTTGGTTAAAAATTGTTAATATTGGAGTCAATTTACCAAGGTTACTAAAGTCAAATGTATGCAATTTGATATAATAAATTACAAATATTAGGTTGGAAAGCTATGTTACAATTGATGGTTGATGAATATATATATATGCATATAGTCGAGTCCTATATTTTTTTTATTGTCTTTGATCTTTATAAAATCATGTATTAACTTGAAGAAATTTTTTTTAAAAAAACCCTTTTTTATTATGATTGACAAAATTGTTTGATCATTTTTCATTGTTAAAAATTCAAGTGAATGTTTCTCTGAAGCCACATGAGGCTGTTGGTGACATTTATAATAATTCTAAATTGTGATTTAAATGATTCTATCCAATATATGTCATGTTTTCCTGATTTCCTCTTCATACGTAGTCCAAATTATTTTACATGTTTGATCTTTGATGGAATTAATACTTAATTTGCAGGTCATTTGGCTTGAACATTGCCAATCATGACTCGTATGGCCTTAATACTGTACTAACGTTAAGTTTTGATCGATAAATGTAAACTAATTTCTTAAACCTTGTGCATCAAAATTAGTTCTTATTTTGTCTCCAACTCTTGTATGTTTTTCTGCCAATTTTCTGGAAATATTGTTAGTTTGGCATTACTTATTAAAGATAACTTGTCATCATATAATTCATACTTATTAATATAAATAATTTTTTTCTTATATTAAGAAAAAAATGTTGTAATCCATTTATAACTCAGCTATTTTGAAATACAAATGTATATTACCTAATTTATTTGATCTGTTATCACACAAAAAAATCTTATGTGGCAATCATCATGATAAGTAATTTTCAAATTAAGTACAATAAATAATTTCCTTAGTTAATTGGTGTTACTAAACAACATGTATATAGAATCTGCTATGGGGAACAATCAATTGTGGAATGTACAATAATTGATTTATAAGAATCGTGTCAAATTTTATTTTATTATTTTTTTTTAAGATTAGATATAAAAATATTTTAAGTTTTCTCCCCACTCCCATAATTTTTTAAATATTAATTGTGAAAATTGATATATTGATATTTTTGTATGTTATACATTTAATAAACTCTTCACATTTCTTTTAATGAACTTTGGAAACTTTTTTTAAGAAAAATATTTTTTGTTATGACCTGAAAGCTATTAATCTGTATATATATATTCATTAGTCATGTTTGTGACATAGAATTTATTCATAAAATGATCTTTATATCATTTACACGTCTCGGTGATTTTCTAATTAATAATTAGGATTTAATTTATTTATAGTGTATGTTATGTTTTTCTTTAGAAATTTGATAAAGTATAAGTAATTTTCTATGTTAAAGATGCCTATTTGCCTTCTTAGTTTGGAAAAACAATAGTATTTTAACTTTCAAATTATTTTTTTTCTTGTTGCTTTAATTTTGTACGTAAAGCTCACCTATTTACTAAATTATAAACTTAAGTATTATAATTTAGTAAATTAAGCTAGCATGAATAGAATGGTGAAATTTTGAATAGCTGTTTTTACAAGTTCTGTAATTTTTTTACCTATACTGGGAAGTAAAAATTACATTTTTTTTCAGCAATTATAATCAAAGTTATTCTACATCAATATCACGTAACAATAAGTTTTTTTTTAAAATTAAGAATGCTATAGTATGAGTAGTCTGATATTGGAAATGGGCTGAATTCATAGAATGTATTAATTTTTATGCAATTGTTGATAACAAATTTTTTTGACTTTTTTGGTTAATTTTTAAATTAATTTTATCTAATGTGTTAATTGAAATTAATCATTGTATATCTCTAACAATATCAATAATTACATTTATTATCTGAATGTAATAATAAATTGACACTCTCTAAATTGGAAAATTACTATTTGAAGAAAGCTTGACTAAAGCATTTGTGCTGCCATACATTTTTTAGATAATCAAATCCCTATGTATTTCTGAATTTATTGTTGCTTTAATAACTTTGAAGCTTTGTGATGTTTTTCCTTTCTGTTACGTAAAAGATGGCAGTCGTATTCCCTGTTTATAAAATTGTCCCCTTTTATAAGGTAATACTTCATCTATTGTACTGAGGATTTATATGAACAAAAAAAAATTGAATCAAATTAAATTGTATGAAAAGTTTAAAAAGTTACGAGTCATATGGTTATTTAGCCATATATTGATACCTCGTTATGAATTTTGGCCATTACTGTACATTATATAATTTTTCAATTCACTTCATTTTTTAATTTATTGAATACACTTCTAAAAGTATAGAAGTTTTATATTTTATTGATTTTTTCAAATGAAATATTAGCTTAAAAGAAGTATTCCTTCTTTTTTTCCCAGTGTTTCTCAAGATTTCCAAATTTTTACCTTAAATTTTGGACAATAGATATTTTTAAAGAAAAAATAAGATTGAAATTTTTTAAATAATTTATTTACATTTGTGAATATAGAAAGTTATATATGTGCTTCTCTGTGAAACATTTAAATTAAAAATTTCATCATTACGGGAAGTTAACATGTAACAATATCTTTGTATTGTACTTTACCCATAGCACATACTCACATGCAACAAAAAATGGTTGAAATTATATTAATTCAAGAATGCTTTCAAATTTTCACTTTCTGAAAATTGAGAAACACTGCTGATTTCCTGTGCAAAATTAATGCTTACTTTTACTAACATTGAGAATAATTGTGCGAATTTCAGGTTGTACTCTGTATAAGAATATCCCAAGAAAAAAGTACTTCCTACGAAAGAGGAACAGGAAATTGAAACGTGTAGTTAGATAGCAGCACCATTATCAAGCCTATTTTTCATGTAATTATGTATTTTATTTTTGATGCCTAATTTTCTTATTTTTTTTTATTGTACATTCAGTAAATATTTTTGTTAGATAAATCTTCTTTTAAGTACACTTTAGTTACTTTAATGTTCCTTTTGAGGATTTTTAGTTTTTTTATTCAGATTTCTTCACATGCTTTGGATGTAAGTTATTTTAAAATTAAGTTATTTACGGGAATCAGTTTAGTATTTTGTTTTGACGTTGTATGTTAAATTGTTATTGTTTATAGTGCAAATGTTTAATGTTTTGATTTTCTCTGAACTCTTACTGGTGAAAAATCAGGTATTTTGTGGGCAGTTTTTTAACTAGGCAAAAATTAGCTGTAATTCTTTTTATAAATTTGTTCTCCATACAACTATTTTTGTTTTAATGTTATAAATTTTGATAGACGACTACTTTTAGTATATTTTCTTCCCATCAATGCCATTCATACCACTGTAAATGAATTAGCATTTATGTGATGTCTTTTATAAACATTTCATTAGTTTTCTTGTACACTGAAATTTCCAGCTTGTAAATAAATGTATGAATTGCATTTTGAAACTAGTTGTTTTTATTTTAAAAATTGCTACATTTCGTAAAGACAATTGTTTACTATAAATTCCTAATTTTTAGTTTTCAACTAATGGCTAAAAATATAATTTCACAAATCAATGATCACAAATTAGTTGCAGATGCATTTTTAGGCAGACACATTGCATTTCATGGTTTATTTTTTCGAAGAAAACTTTAAGTTATGTAGAAAGGGAAATTTGATTACTGATATTTTAAGAGTGGGTATGAAGTTGTTCATTTTCATAATTTAAAAACAATAGATTTTGTTGCTGATCAACTGCTTCTCATTTGATAAAAACAATTTTAAAAAAATATAATGATCTTAAGATGAATATTTTTGAAGAACAAACTTAAAAATTTCAAAGGTCTGAAGATGTCTTATCTGTCTATTAATTATAACTACTAAAATATTTTCAAATTAAGATTGAATTTTAAAGTTGGAGGAATAATTCAAAATTAAATCTATATGTAATTGAAAATGATATTCACACAGGATTAAGCATGCTTCTAAGGAAAAAGTCAAAATTTGCATTGGATTTAGGAACAACAAAAAAATAAATTATACATCAATAAGTGGATTCTTTCATTTTCTGTCACATAATTTAATAGTGCTACTGTGAGAGTTATTAGTATGTTTTTATAATTATTGTAATATTAGTCACTAATGAAGCCTGGTGGCTAAATGGTAGTGTACTGCGCTTCCATGCCGCAGGTCCAGGGTTCAAATCCTGGGCTGGGCAGGTCAACTCAGCCTTTCATCCCTTCACTGGGTGAATAAATGAGTACCAAGCTTGCTTGGGAACTGAACTCTGGGGCTTCGCGTCAGACTGACTTCTTGACCGAAACATCTGCACCCAAGCAAAGAAATTATGTTGATTAAATATTTTAATTATAAAAGCATGTAAAGAATTGAAAAGCCATTATAAATGTGAAATTTTACATTCGTAAGTTGTATATATGTTGGAAAATTAAATACAGTCGGACCTCTATATAACAAAGTCGCTAAATCCTGGAAAAAGTTCGTTAAAGGGAAAATTTGTTATACAGAGGTTTATCTTTTAATAAATTTTAGAAACCATATAAAACAAACACTATATGTTGAAAAAAGTAATTATTCACGCTTTTTTTAAAATTAATATATGTTTATTTTATATACCTTACCCATAAAAAAAACTGCAAGGAAAACAAGAAAAAAGAATGTTGAAGAATACACTGTATTTTCAATATTAAGAAAATAATTTATATTAAAATTAACGAAATTTAAGGACATTTTATAATTTAAAGCGTACAAGCAATGTTAAGCATGCATTATTTTATACTTAGAACATGGGACAACTCCACAGAGTGTGAAAGAGGATACCAATGTTTCAGTGAACTGGACAATGAGGGTTAAAGTTTACCATTTTTGGATGAAGCGTCCTGAACTTTATTGCTCTCGGTGAGTTAGGATCTAATAAAACCAGTTCCAAGATTTATGGCCACCATAAAATGTGTGAAAGAGAGAAGAAATGTTCAGAAATACTTTAAAAATAGGGAGAAAAACAATTGAATCACAAAAGAAAAAGTTTGTTATATAGAAAATGCATTCGCTATAGAGAGGTTATTTTACGAAGAAAATCATGGAATGTTCAAGGTTCCAGGAAAAAGTTTGCTATATAGAAAAATTCGTAGTATAGAGGTTTGACTGTATAGTTACATATATATATATGAATAATACAAAAGCCATAATTATTTATTTACTAAAATAAAATCTTGTGTAAAGCTTTATTTATTCTAACAGGAAAAGTCGAGGAACAGTCATGTGTATATAATTACAGTACACTTGTACATTACATGTGTCAATATAGTTTCAAAAGTTATTTTAATTGTGTGCTGAAAACTGTGAATTGAAAAATTGGACTGCAAATGTTATAAAAATAAATGTTAACAAGAGAAAGAATTTGTGATTTATGAAAAAGCAATTAAATACAAATAAAATAATGATATTATTAAAAATCAGCACATTTTTATGATTAATTTAGAATAATAGTTAAACTAATAATTATATCTAACTTTTTTCTTAATTATATTATCTAATAAAAATCTTTTAAGAATGGAATAAACCTTTAAAATTTATTTCACTAGCAAAAATTCAAAGAGTTTTTTTCCCTTTTTAAAATTGAACATAATATCAATTAGTTTAGAAAGTGGGAAAACCCCATTCAATCTTTGAAACATGTAAAGTAGTATTAATTTTTTATACTATACTAAAATATTTTGTTTGTTAAGTCATTTTTTAAAATATTAGTCTTATCTCTCTCTTTGTTTGAGAATTCATTAAAAAACATTCTGGATATCATCAAAATTTCATTTAGAAACAGTTTTGTAGGATTACCTATGACTATAGCTGAAATTCCTGATTTTAAATCCTGGTATAGAATTTGTAAGAGGTTTATCTACATCTAACTATCCCAAGATGTTTTAACGTTAGTTGCCAAGTTTATTTAAAATTAAACTTCTCTAAGATGTGTAAGAAGTGCTACTCCATAAAAAGATAATATTGAATCAGATTCTTTAATTATATATATATATATATATAAAGTATTTTCTATGTATGAAATCATTTTATGAGAACAAATTAGTTTATCTAGTTTTAATTTACATTTCTTAGGAATAATTTAAGTGTAATTATATTTCAAAAGTTGCATTATTTTAATGATAATGATGTTCAGAATGTGAACTTTTGAATAATTACTGTAATGGATTGAAAATTTCTTCCATTGCTGCTTATTTGTTTTCCATCATTACTGTATTCCGTAAACTAAAAATTTTATTTAACCTTTTAAAGTTCACATATTTCCTTTGAAAAATTAACAAAATAATTTCAAAAATGACCATTAGATATGAAGGTGATCACAAATATGCAAAGAAAAAAAATTTAGCATTTTTCAATTTCGTGAAATTTATGGTTTCACTGTGAAATTAGTGAACAGTAATGGGGTCCTTTTTCCTACTCACATTGACTAATCCAAAAAATTATTCAAAATAAAAATCTCAAATTTTATGAACATAAAACTTTTTTAATTTTAACGAAATTTATTAAGGAAAAATAATTGTAAAAGTTTTTCAATTCCTACTGTTAGCTCAGACTCTCTATTTATTTATTTATCTTTGTAGAATTTTCAATCGTTAATAAAATACATTTTAAAGCGCGCTCAATTGAGCTGAAATTTTATATACATAATTATTTTTTGTATCAATACAGTAAATTAATAATAATTAATAAAAATTAATTGATTAAAACTAATAATTTAAAGGATTATAAATACAGGCATGTTGCATCATTTTTGGCAACTTGTGTCAAAACTTGAAAAGGTTTTTTTCTCACATTTTAAAGCGCTCATTCGAGCTGAAATTTTCTATACACTATTGTTTTGGGTAAAAATACGATAATTTAATTATAATTAATTTAAATAAAATGATTGAAACTAATTATTTAAAGAATAACATTTTCATTTTTAGAGATTTGGGTCAAAACTTCAAAAGATTTTTTTTTCTCACGTTTTAAAACATTCATTAGAACTGAAATTTTATATACACAATTGTTTTAGATGACAATATGATACTTTAATGATAATTAGTAAAAATTACCACTTAATGTTGTGATTCTGTCATATAGATAAATATATTTATATTAATTGTAACTATTTAATAAAAAGTAGTTAAAATTATATTTTTCTTTGTTAATCTAAGTAGGAATTGACTTAAAAATTTTTCTGCACTTTTAAAATTTTAAATACAAATTTGTACATAAAACTACATATATTTTACATTACCTATATATATATATATATATATATATATATATATATATATATATATATATATATATATATATATATATATATACTTAAAATAATTTATATTTATTAATAAAAAATTGCTAATACATATAATTTTTCCGTCCATAACTATAAAGACAGAATATTTAAATGAACACACAGGGTTGCATTTAGGAATATGCAGCTCTACAGAGTGGCAGAATTTTAGAGTGTGGATAAATATATCTAAATATAAAAATTTCTCACTATAATTTTAAAGTAAATAAATATATTGCTAAGCATTCACAATAAACAAATAGTGCTTCAGAAATTCAGTTGCTGAGAGAATTTTTGTTTTAGAATGGGTGCCAAGAGACTTGCAATACCGCCTCTTACTGGAGTTGGTTTCGCAGTGAAACCATGAATTTTAATTCTATTCTTCTGTTTACTTATCAAAATGATTGAAAGTTGTTAATAAATAGAAAGATTCATAGTAAGAATGCATGATATAATTTAAAATAACTTTTTAAAAATATTTTTAGAGCTAATGGAATTTACTTAAGTTTAAGTGACGTCAATATTTTTCTATTTAGAAGTCTCAATCATTAAATATAGCCGTTATACTGCCATTTATTGCTAGGGAAAAGAACAAAAATTCAAAAACAACTCTTATTGGGATAAAAAAGTTTTAAATTTGATTTTTTAAAAAATGTTTTATATGTGGTTTTGGTGTGAAACCAATGAACATCAAAGTTTAAATTTGATTTTTTAAAAAATGTTTTATATGTGGTTTTGGTGTGAAACCAATGAACGTCAAAGGGTTAAAGTATTAAATTGACCACTTCCTTTCTATGTTCATAGTACTATTAATTCAGTATTTGAATAATTACTTTCCTATCTTTAAAATAATATTTGGTTTTGTGATCTAAATGCACATTAGTGTACTTATAATTTATATTTCATTTTCTTAAAGAATTTGAAATTTATAAAAGTTGTAGGTAATATTTTATTTACACAAAATATACATAAAATACACAAATGAACATAAAAATTAAATAAAACTTGGTTATGTAACATGCATATGAAATAAGGAAGAAATATTCTCTTTTCAGAATCATTATTTACACATTTTATGCATTTAGTATATCTAATTGAAACAAAGAGATAAATATTTAACTGATGGGACAGTATATATATATTCTGCACAGTGAATGTTATAGAATAACTATGATTTAATGAAATAATGACATAAGTATATATATTGCAATATAGAAATACATTCATATATCACAGGTATGAGAGTTTCATTAAGAAATTTATTATCTTATCGATTCCCCATTGGTTCATCCTTTAATTAAATCTTTTCAGAGTTATTATAACCTTTTGTCATTAATATCCTGATCGCTTTTCATGTTTCTTGCACCAACGTGGTGTAGATGCAGTCGTTTCCAAACTAATGTCACTATCTCTGTGACTGTTACCGTGTTGGTGATGTCTGAGGTGATACTGAGTGCTAGTAGATGGCTCTCTGTGTCTATCTGAGCTTCCCTTTCTGTGATCAGGGTCATCTGGTGGAGGTAAGACAGATGGATGTAGACTTCCAGGATGTCCTGGCCAGCATTGTCTTTGGTATAGCTTTTCTCTACTGCCTTGGCTTTCATATGTGCTCAAAGAGTCTAAGGAATCTTGACTGTTAGAATTCCTTTTAAAAAGAAAAGCACATTGTAGAAGGAATAGCCCTTGCATGATGGATATTTTGATTCTGAGTTTGTATTTTATATTTAACAGTTATATTTATTATTTGTTATGCAAGTTTTTAAATTTGTTTCTGATCTATTTTTCCCCCCAAAATACTCTTTTAAAAATCCAATAGAAATAAAGAGGGATTGGAAAATGGCAAGAGAGGATTTATTATGGTGTAAAGTAAAAATTCTCGACTGCAATATGAGTTTGTTTTGTTCAAAAATTAATTCCCTTCCCTATACAATGGGAGGAGAAATGCACATTCAGCCCATGCAACAAGCAAAGTGAATGATTTTTCAAATGGCAATTTTTCTTAATAACTAAATAAAAGGTGGTTTTTTCAGTGATGATTTTAATGATGGTGAAATAGTCTGGCAGAAAAAAATTCAAGGGATGGGGGCATTGAATACCATCATTCAAAATGATGAATTTTTGCTCATTAAATTTAACTAGGCTCTCAAATTCCTTACTTTTCAGATGTAGTAAGGTGGTACAAAAATGAAGGTTTCATTCTGGATATTGACCTTTTTTCCAAGTTATGAAGTCTGTTACTAATAGAATTTTGAGTAACTGTAGTTTGTGATTTTTATTTAGTAAATTCTAATCAGATCAAGTTGGTATTTTATACGAGTAAAAGAATGCATTGTGACAAAATTAGATGTTACGATGCATTTCAGCCTTATACCATTCCCCATGAATATTTTTAATTTTGAATTTCAATTACCTTTGACATATTCTGATGGATTTTATCTGGAGAGCGTCTGATTATACTGTAAGTGCACTTTTTCAAATGATGATCTATTTTGTAAACATAAAGGAATGTGTATTTTAGCTGCCAGTCTTTTCCTATCAAAAATTGAAAAGGTTATAGTAATTTGTGAGGATTAGGGATTTCATATTTAAAAAATGCTTTTATATATTGAAATGAAAAGTTTGCTGTTTGAATATTTGTAGAATTTTCAAAAGCAATAAAAGCTCTTACTATTTATAAATCGAATTAGTGGAATTTTCACTTAGTTTTGTTCATATTTAGTTGCATTCTATTAAATTAAAATTATATGTGTGTTTGTATATGCCCCTAATATGTAAACATATTCTAATAAATACAAAGTCAATAAAATTAAATCGGTTAATTTCTTTATGAATAATGTTTTTAAATACCTTCTAACGATTATGACCACTATAGAGATGATGACTGCTAAAAAGACAAAGCCTCCAAAAATTCCCAATGCAATAATACCACCTAAATTAAAAAAAATGTTATAATCAAATCATATAAATGGAATTTAAAAATTATATTATTACTGTTCATAAAAATATTCACCCATATTAAGTCTGGCTGCAATGGATGCTCTGTTCCTTTTATGTTTTCCTTCTATTCTGGCATTATAAAGCTTTTCTTTGTCAACTGAAAAAGGAAATACAGATTCTATAATTTGTAAAATGCATTCTGATTATTAAAATTTGATTAATTTCAATCACTTTAATAATTCCTATTAATTTTGTTAAGTGTTATAGAATAATGAAAGTGAGACAAATTATTGAAAATTTAATATATCTTCCTAAATTGAACATGTCATTTACTTTAATAGTTTTGTGATTTGAATGATTTGTAACATTTATTTTTGAGCTTTTAACAAAGACAGGAGTTTATATGTCATCAGGAATGGGATAAATAATACCAAATTTGTAAAATTCTAAGAATCTTTTATCAAAACTAGATGTATCATAATGTTTTGATCGATGAAAATTAGATTTTAAAATCATTTATGTAAAACAGTTCTCCCACTTTTGATAATTATTAAGTTATTTTTTTATCAAGATTTATAAAGCTAATCAACTAAATAACATAATCTTTAAGGTGATTTATACCTTTCATTGAACATAACATCATGTACAAAATATACTATCTTCCGAGACTTGATAAATAATATATAAGTATTTTCATAGTTATATTTTAAATAGAAGTTTTTTCTTGATTGTGAATTTTTAGTATTCTTATGTAGTAATAAAAATTAAATAGTGTTACCGATTACAAACATTTTTAAGCAAAAATTCCTTAATTCATCTTTTGACTTTAATAATTTTCTTAACATTTAAAGCATATCTTATATTATTCATACTACAGATGTTTATTGTGGCTGTATAATAAACTGATGACACAAAAGAAAGATATTTTATAAAGTAAAATAAATGTATACTTACGTTCACATGTTGGTGGCTTGGAAGTCCAAAATCCGGTTGAATCACAAGAAATAACTGCTTCCCCAATAAGTTTAAAGTTATTCTCACATACATATTCTGCTGTTGTTCCTGGGACTGTAGTATTGACAGTGACTGTTACATTACCATGTTTTATTGAAGGTGGATTATGGCATAACAGAGCTGAAATAGACATGATTTTTGAAGTTAAACTGTTTAACTTATTAAATTCAAAATATTAGAAATCAGCAATTTTCCTTGTATGTGCAAGCATAAAAAACAAAGATTTCAAAACTAGGGCTATAAAAAGCAAAAGTGATTTCCACTTTTACTGTATAATGCGTATATACATATTTATAAATACATGTAATAACTCATATAATGTTTGCTTAAGAATCTAAAAAATTATATATACTTTTTTTTTATCTAAATCACAATAATGAATACCTTATTTCAAAACACTAGTCTTCTTATTAAAACTTATCTCCTATAACTAGTCTCCTATCTAAAATCTCCTAAATTAAAACCAATATTTTGACAAATTTATTCATGATTCTGTGTTAAAAGGATTAGATCTTGAGTATTTTGTGCGTGACAGATTTATTCACAATTCCTAGGACGAGAATATCATAATTGCTTGCATTTTCCTTACTGAATGGTCGAAACTTTTCCCTAAAACAATTAAGTAATTTTTAAAATTAACTAATATTTCCCTTCACTTGAGAATATGTGATTATATTTTTCTATTACATTTCCCCCTGTTATATTTAAATGTATTCTCTTGATTGCTTTGTGCTTAAGTGAGAAAATGCCAAATTCTATCTTCTGATACCTTAAACATACCTAAATAAATGATGATTTGATCTGTTGGAGAGCTCGGCTTTGTTGGGCGTGCCAATATGCCAAAAAGGTTACTGTAAAAGCCTCCCTAGTGGCAGTCCACTTATTGTTGTGTAGGAGAGAGGGTCGCTTTTTCTTCGTACGTCCCCCATAATAAACATTGGATTGGAATCGCATTTGTCGTTCTTGAATTTTAGTTTTCGTACCCCTCTCTCCTCTCGCCACATGTTTTGGCCACATCGTAGCCGGAGAAGGCTAGTAGTTAAATAATCTAGAACTAGTGTTTGAATATATCTTCGATTAAAGCACTGAATTGTAAAATGGGCAATATACTCATCTAACTTACAAAACTATCGTCGAAACCGTTAGAGAATCTAACGGAATTGGAACTTCGCACAGTATTGGACACTGCTGGAAATTTAAAGAAAAATTTGAAAACATCAAACAAGCATATTTCGAATTTGCTAACGATGAGGAATTTAAGGATGTGGAGCCCCTATTAAACAAAACAGATGAAAATATTCAAGAATTCCAGGTTAGTGGAAAATTGTTACTTTTTAAATTTACTGAAGCTAATAAATTTAAAGAAGACAATAATAGTTCTGAAAATGCAAATAATGTTCGGCTTCCTGAAATTCCTCTACCACAATTCGATGGACAATTTAGTAATTGGAGTTCTTTTTAAAAGTCAATTTCATAATTTAATTCAAAATAATCCCAAGTTATCGGACTTAAAAATTGTTTTATTTAAATGTTTCGCTTAAAGTTGCTGCAAAGCAAGTGCAGTCACCGAATGATACGTATGATTCCTTGTTTAAAGCTCTTACCCTTCGCTATGAAAATACTAAACTCATAGTTGATAGCCACATCCAAAGCATAATAAATTATAAACCATTAGTAAAAGAAAACCCAGCCGAACTTCGTCTGTTAATAGATACCTTGCAGAGGAATATTCGCTCTTTAGAGGCATTAAAATTTGAACGTAATAACTTAGTTGATATTTTGTTGATACATTTAATTTGTACAAAATTAGACAAAGAAACTCATAGGCAATTTCAATTAACCGTTGACTCGCATGATGTGCCTACTTAGAACACATTTTATAATAACTTTTTGGAAAAAAGGTATCAAATCTTAGAAAACTTAAATCACGTGTGTTTTGACTCGTAAACTTAGATTAAACGCCACAAATAATAACAGAAGAAATAATTTTCCATCCTACAAGTCAAAAAACTTTTTATTAAAATCTGCCTCTCAGTATTGTATAATTTGTGAAGAAAATAATTTGTATAAATGTCAAGTGTTCTTAAAAATGGAAGAATTTGAACGTTTCGATTTGTGTAAGTTAAAAAACCTGTGCCTGAATTGTTTGAATGCAGCACATAAACTAATTAACTGCACATCAAAATCCTCATTTTGTAATCACAAACATTCCTTATTGCATCGAAACAATATACAACTCATAACGGAAAAAAGAAATCAATCGCTGTCTGTAAATCATTCTGCATGTGTAAATGTTGCTCCCCCCTCCCCCCAACGACGCATTTAGCAATCGGTGAAAATTTGACTCCAAGCAGCGTGGGAACGATTCAGAATTTCGCTACACAGTCAAAACAAACTCACGTTCTCCTTCGTACCGCATTTGCTTACGTAAAAAATTGTTGTGGTGAATACAAAAAGTGTAAGACAATTTTAGACTGCATCACAAGCGTCATTTATCACAAATAATTGCGCAACCTTTTTGGGATTAAAGAGGAATAAAATTAATATTCCAGTTGGAGGATTAAACGGTGCTACAGTAACTGTTGGTCAACACTGTGCTGTCAAGCAAAAACAACGAGTTCGTGACGGATATTGAATTCTTAGTGGTTCCAAAAATTACGGATTTAACGCCATCTCAGCAAATAGATATTGATTATATACAATTGCCTAAAGGAATTAATTACATTAGCAGATGCTCAGTTTTTCGAACCTTCAAAAATTGATATTTTACTCGGGGCAAAGACATTTTTTAAAATTTTAAAACCGAATCAAATTAGAATAAGTAAGGAAATATTGCTCCAAAACACATATTTTGGATATTTAGTTACTGGTAGTGAGCAAAGTAATTCTAATAAAATTAGTTGTCATTTGTCTATTGAAGACACTCGCTTAAATGAAACTTTAAAATCGTTCTGGGAAATTGAAACTTTCCCTGAAAAACACCTATCGATGATGAATTGAAATATTGCATGGAACATTTTGATACTACGCACACTAGAGATAGTAATGGTCGATATAGAGTCCAGATGCCCATAGTAAATGATACAGTTCGACTAGGTTTACCTAAAAATCTTGCGGTTAAAAGACTCAATAGCACTTTAATTCGATTAAATAAAAGTCCGGATATTAAAATATTGTACAATGATTTTTAAAATTGAATGTATGAAGACCTAGGTCACATGGAGGAAGTTAAGGAAGATATTCTTCCAAATCCCCATTACTACATTCCTCATCAAGCTGTGCTAAGACCTGACAAAAGTACAACAAAATTACGAGTGGTATTTAATGCGTCTGCCAAAACTTCAAATGGTATATCGTTGAATGATACTTTGTTAAAAGGTGGAACTGTTCAAAATGAACTGTGGTGTACACTTCTTAGATTTCGTAAACGCATCATTGCATTTTCAGCTAATGTGAAAAAGATGTACAGGCAAGTAAAAATTCATCCTTCACAACAAGAATTGTTTGGAAAAATTCTGCTGATTCTCCTTTGAAAACTTATCGTTTAACAACAGTGACATATACCTTTGCTCCATTCCTGGCCACCCGAACCCTTCTTCAGTTGTCATAATATGAAAAACAAAATTTTCCTTTAGCATCACCTATAGTTAAAAATGATTTTTATGTCGATGATGTTCTTAGTGGTGTACCAGATTTGGAAACAGCCATTAAGTTCCAGTAGCAATTAACAGGAATGATGAATGCATCTATACAAGTGGTGTTCGAATAGTTGTCACTCCTTTCGAAAGTATCAACTGATGATCGAGAATATGTAGTAGGAAATGATGATCATACATCAGTGAAAGCATTAGGGTTGTCTTGGAATCTTAAAATGGACAGTTTTCATTTCACATTAGATAAAAAAGATATTCCCTCAACCTTTGCGAAAAGAACAATGTTGTCATTTATTTCTAAGCTGTATGATCCTTTAGATGTAGTTGGTCCTATCATAGTAAAGGCTAAAGTATTCATGCAGAAATTATGGTTGCTAGGACTTTCTTGGGATGCAGTAGTTCTTGATAAAGAGAAAGTGAATTTGAAAACTTCATTCGTAATTTACAAAATATCGAGCACTTGAACATTCCTCGTTGCATCATTCAAAGGGATAATACACTAGTAGAAATTCATGGATTCTCAGACTCATCGGAACAAGCATATGGCGCTTGTGTTTATGTTCGTTGCAAAGATTGTTTTGAAAATTTCAGTGTTCATTTATTATGCAGCAAATCGAAAGTAGCACCTGTACAAATGTGTTACACTTCCACGCTTGGAACTTTTAGGAGCTATATTATTGTCGAAACTTGTAAACAAGGTTCTAGAGGCAATGCAAATGACTATCGATGCAGCGCACCTGTATACAGATTCTACTATTGTGCTATCATGGATAAGGATCGTTTAAAATGTTTCGTTGCAAATAGAGTGATTCAAATAACGGATCTTACCAGCACATTTGAATGGCATCACATCAACTCGAAAGACAACCCAGCTGATTCACTATCAAGAGGTCTGTTTGTAGATTATCTGAATGGAAATGACATTTGGTGGTGTGGTCCAGATTTTCTTCATAGGGATGTCGACTTTTTGAATAATTGGGACTGTTCAAACACTGATCCTGTTCATATGAATGAACTAAAGCCTATTATGAACACTTTCGTCCAATCAACACTGATTGACTTTTTTGATGACATATAAACTATCTTATAACTATATGAAATCAATTAGAATTTTAAGTTTTTTGTTTAGGTTCCTGCAGAAGCTACAAAAAAGGAATGTAGATGATACCTTTTTGACTAGTAGAGAACTAAATCATGCTCGTGATGCTTTAGTACGACAGGCTGAAACTCAGGAATTCAACACAGAACTAAAAGCCTTAAGATTGGGTAATAATATACCACCGCAAAGTAAGTTAAAATCTTCAAACCCTTTTTCAGATGAAAATCAAATTTTGCGAGTTGGAGGTAGATTAATTAATCCTGAATTAAGTGAGAATGCTAAACATCCTATAATATTATCAAAAGGCCATAAACTTACTTTATTAATCTTAGATTATTTTCATAAAAAATTCTTGCACGTTGGACCAAATACTCTACTTCATCTTGTAAGGCAGCAATTTTGGCTGATTAACGGCAGAAATCAGTGTAGACAAATCGTGCGTAATTGTGTAATTTGTTTCAAAAACAAACCAATTTTAACCATTCAAATCATGGGTAATTTACCTAAAGAAAAAGAGTAATGGAAACATTTCCTTTTTGCCATACCGGTATAGATTTTTGTGGACCCTTTTTTGTTAGGTTGGATCCTAGCTGGGCGCACTGCTTGGTAACAAAATTTTTGGCACCAACTAACATCGTCAATTCCCCCGATTTTCTTCGTTTTCGTCCATGATGTCATTTTGTGAAACACGGGTTTTTGGCGCCATTTGGCGAAAAAAATGGCGCCAAAAACAGCAGTGTGCCCAGCTAGGATTTTACCTTTTGTTAAATTTAAAAATCAACGTAAAGGGATTTTGAATAAAATTTATGTTGCTGTGTTTGTATGTCTCGCAACTTGCGCGATTCACTTAGAAATTGTGACTGAGTTAAGTTCAGATGCTCTTATTGCTACTTTAAAAAGGTTTTTTCTCTCGTCGTGGTAAATGTGCAAGTATAATTTCTGATAATGCCACGAATTTTGTCAAAGCATCTAAAGACTTAAGAAAATTGCATAATCTTGTAATGCAACCAGATGAGAAAGTGTCTATTTTTCTATCCACTGAAGGAGAATATTGGAAATTTATACCTCCCAAATCTCCCAATTTCGGAGGAATTTGGGAAGCTGGAGTCAAGTCTTTAAATTTCATGCAAAAAGAATTATTGGTAAATTAGCTTTGACTCTAGAAGAATTCCTTACAATAACTGTACAAATAGAGGGAATTCTCAATTCTAGACCTCTTATTCCACATTCAACTGAAGTTGAAAACTTTGAAGTTCTTACACCTGGTCACTTTCTCATCGGGCGTACACTTAATGCTATTGTTGAACCAGATTTATGTTCTGTAAATACTAATAAACTTGATAAATATAGAAAAATTACTAAAATTGTACAAAATATTTGGAAGCCATGGAAAAAAGATTATCTGAATAATCTGCAAGCCCGTAGTGAATGACAATCTGATCAATCTAATGTAAAAATTAATACTGTTGTATTGTTAAAGGAAGATAATCTTCTCATAGCTCATTGGATCATAGGAAAAATTGTCCAAACATACCCAGGTACTGATGGCAAAATTAAAGTTGTTCAATTAAAATTAGCGAATGGTAACTTTGTTAAAAGACCTATTTCAAAAATTACTATTTTACCTATTGTGTAATGTAAATATTGAAAATTAATTTTTTATTTCTTTTGATTATTGATTGTACTGTAATGATTACTATTGCTTTGATTTCGATTGTATTTTAATTCTTATATTTTTTACTGTTGTTATTTTAGTTCTTACTATGTATGTTGTTTTATACCCACTGTACAAAATTTTTGTAAATGTATTATTCATTTGAAATATATATTTCAAGGCCCGGGGATGTTGGCGAGCTCGACTTTGTTGGGCGTGCCAATATGCCAAAAAGGTTACTGTAAAAGCCTCGCTAGTGGCAGACCACTTATTGTTGTGTAGGAGAGAGGGTCGCTTTTTCTTCGTAATCAGCGGGACCAAACGTCCCCTGTAGATTTTGTCTTATTTTTTCCTAATTTTTGTGATATTAATATTCTAGGAATAACTTAATGTTGTAGTATTTCATAGTTAAAAGTATCTTTGACTTATAGTTGTATCACAATGAAAATCAATTTAATATCAAATGATAGTATCATATCAATGATATTTCCATAGTATTCAGTTTCGGTAATGAAAATTTTTCAAGTATATTAATATCAACAAATAAGTCTGAGAAAACCATATACAAATATCTGATGATTGTTTCATTAATCATTATTTATTTCTTATAGTCTAAGAGCTAACAACGTTTTCGAGAAAGAATTTTAGAAAAACTGATTCTTTAATATTTCTTTCTCTTTGACTTGACGAACATCGTGCGGGCTATCTGGCTGCCGGTAAGCGTTGCGTTTATTAATGCGCATCATACCTTTACAGGTAAAAATATTGATTTTTTAAAAAACTTTAGAAAGAAAGTTTTTTTTTTTGACTAAATTTAAAATGTTATTAACAACATGAATTTATTAATGCCAGACATTTATGTTGTTGAAAATAATGTGCCAGATATGCCATTTTGTATGAAAAAAATCATTAATTTCAAACCATTTTAGAATGTCTGTAATTTTAATACTATTTTATTTATACATAAATAAGTACAAATTTAAATTGCCAGACATTAATTCGGTTGCTTACTTAACATACAAGCCGATTTATACCGAGGTTTTATGCCTGTCGTTAGAGAGACAGTGGCAAAGTAGGTAGGCGGAAGAGTGACCGATGCGTTGTTTCCTTTTTGTAATTCATACAAAATGCAATGTCGTTAATAGACTTTATCTACTGACATTTTTTTTCACTTTAAATATTACAAGTAAATGATGAACGGTAAAAAAGGACTCCTTTTTCATTATACAGCAGCTAAAAAAACAAAGAAAATCCGAATGACTCACTAGCCAGATTTTTTTTTTTTTTTTTTTTTTTATTTACAAGAAAAATCACCTGCCTTTTTAAAATACGACAGACCTTTCCCTCCAACCCGATAGTTTAACTATTTTACATACTAATCAATCATTGGCTGCTGGAGAAAATAATTGCTGCAGGGCATGTTAGCGGCGCATGATAACGTCAGTCCCAAGTCATATGTTTACGTTTGTTGAGACAAATATTATTCAACTCAACAAAGAAAATTATAATAATATTATAGAACATTTATTTTGAAAAGTAATCAATAAACAAACAAAAATGTTATAAAATTATAGAACATTATAATTTGAGATCGAAAGCAAATTAAAGGTAAAAAACAAAGTTTACATTCTCCCAATGATGCCACAGTGTATGACAAAATAACAGAATGGGTTGCCAGATTCCAAAATCAAGAATTATTACAAACAATTAATAATCTAAAAACCTCAAATGCTCCAATTTTTTTTATCACCATTCGTTTGAAGTGGGATATTTCAATGACTACAAGAAAATAACTGTTAATACTGTACGCACCTCCTGGCGTAGTGTACGAGATATTCATAAGGATATTTTTGATAAAATTGTGTCAGTAATTGAAGAAGATGTAGTTAAAAAAAGAAATTATTTGTTATTAACTTCCCTTTGTGACATGTATAATAAAGAATTACAAGAAGAGTTAATACATCAACCTAAAGCGAATGTAAGTTTAATGACAAATCATCAACTTGAAGAAAAAATAGTAAAACAATTCAAGCAAATTAAGATTGTAATAAAAAAGAAAAGAAAAATTATTATGCATAAAAATAGTAGCTTATTGGAACAAGAAGATCTAAAAAACTCGAAGAGAATGATCTCATTGATAAAGTTGCTTTCATTCTACGAAGTACTATTTTAAAAATGGATAAAACAACATTACCTGCAGTAATGAAGATGGAAGATTTGATTAATGGTGAGTGTACTATTCTAAAAAAACTAGATCGCTTTTTCAAAGCATTAATTGGAGGTAAAGATGTTCGTTGCCGATATGGAGTCAATTGTAATAGGTTAAGCAATTCATTGGCTTCGGATGCTATTATTGTGTAAGTAATGGTACTGTTAAGCCATCAAAGCACATAACACTGGGTGTGACGGTGAAAAGTCTTACAAGTAGTAGAAAAATGATTAATATTTTAAATCGACTTGGACATTATTGTAACTACAATACGCTGGAAGAACTAGAAACTGAAGCTACGATCTCATCTGTAAACCGTTCTCAAATTTGCCCTCCTGACATTATTCAAAGTCCGTCATTAAGCACAGGTGTAGCATTCGATAATTTTGATAGATACGTCGATACTTTAACTGGAAAGGACACTTTACATGACACCGTAGGAATCATTTACCAAAATGTAAGTGATGATTACGATATTGAATTGAATTCAAGTAGTATAAGTGGAAATCTTGACATACCGCTACCACCAACAAAAAGAAGACGGACTTTTAACGAGGAAATTCCAGAACTATCGTCGTTTAATCGTCGATTGCAAATGTTAGAAAATTTAACACCAGTTGAGAATGAACCAACTCTTCCCGCAAATTTACCTTTATATATATATATATATATATATATATATATATATATATATATATATATATATATGTATGTATGTATGTGGGAGACAACAAGGGGTCCAATACGTTGGTCTATCTTCTATTTTATTTTAACATTAAACAAAAATTAATTAAAAAGGTAGATAAGTTTTTACAGATAAGTTTGACGATGATATTCAGAAGGTAACGCCTGCTCGCGCACCTCTCGCGTTCTTCTTTTTCTCTAATTCTGCTCTAATGTCCAAGAGTTTTAGTTTTTGTTTGCTGCGCCTGCGCGCGAAGACTGCTTGGCTTTGGCTTCATGCCACAACGGCCATTCTGACCGTACGCTGTCCGCAGCGGTATTTCCATGGAGACCAGAGGAGAATCTGAAACATACAAAAAAAAACGGAACAGACAAGGACTATACGACAAATATATAGAGATTAAACATATCATAATTTTTCTGAACTAGACAGTTTCTCCATCATGTGAAGGCACCTCTTCGACATCCGGAAGGTTCCACAGGAAAACATTGTTTTTCACAGGCATAAGAACGTCTTTTTTAACAAGTTGATCTTTGGTTGAACGCATCGATATTTTCCTCTGTAGAGTTCTGGACGTCTGTTCAAAACGATTTCTCTTTTTCCTTCGTTTCCACTGCCAGGGCTGGAAAATCCTTCGGAGCAACACAAACCGTCTATAATTACTATTCATAGGTGAAGGGGTAGGTGAGCGGGAGATAAATTCCACGGAACTCGTTTTCATGGCACCATTGGCTTTCTTACACAATACTATATCAGAACATTTTTCTCTTACAATACTCAATTTTAACTTAGTACTCTTAATTTTATTACATTTATAATCCTTAATTAGAGAACTCGAATCATTTCTAGTATTAAAGTTTTTAACATGTGATAAATCATAACTAGAGTTTTCTATCACATTTGAAACAGAAACATTTGGAAAAGAAACACCACAATCTGCACTCAAAGAGGATCCACTTTCACTCAATAAAACATCGCTCTTTGCGTGGCCTAGTTTCTCTATTTCAGAATATACACTGGGATGTATAATAAATTCTTCGGTCAAGGTCGGTGATATTGCCGTTCTCACACTTAAGCTAGGAGAGTGTTGATTAAGAGAAATATTTATGGGTTTAACTTCTACCATACGCTGTTCGCCAAAACATGAACTTAATGTTATGATCTCTTCGGAAGGTGTTTGTACTCTAATTAGTGAGGAATTTAAAACTGGGATCTGGCAACCTGAATCAATCAATGCTGTTACGGGCTGATTTTCCACAAAAATGTTTACGTATTGAAGATTTGCGCATTCATCGCTATTTTGTTTTTCGCTCTCGACTTTCAAAGTATTCACATTTATTCTATTATGGATGTGATCATTAGATTCTTTAGGTTTAAAACGCTTCTCACAGTCTCTTGCGCAATGAGATGAATCACCGCATATAAAGCAATTTTTATTTTCTCTTTCATGATATTGGGGATAGTTCTCTTTAATCTTTGTTTTAAAGTTTTTGTGATCTATTTTTAAAGGGGTCTTGGGTATATCCATAAGTAATAGGAATTTCTTTATGTGATCCGCTTCTAGATGAAATATAAATATCGCACTCTTTAGCTAAATCAATAGGCCTAAACCAATCTTCTGCTTCTCGAATGCCAATATGAGTTGCAGTTTCCTTATTTAAAGTTTCAAATAATTTATCAGAAATTATAAGATCACATAGAGATTCAAAGGAATTAACTTTTCTTAACGAACAATAATATTGGAAGTTTGCCGTCAATCTTGCAGCAAATTGGATGTATGTCTCGCCTGATGATTTTACAGCATTTTTAAATGAGTTTAAACACTCGCGAGGGGTTAATTGGAATTCTCTGAGTACTATAGATTTTAGTTTTTCATAGTCATTTAATTCCTCTTCTTTAATATACAGTAAGACGTTATGAGCTCTTTCGCCCAGAAGATTTATTAAAATTTCAGATTTATATTCGTCATTTATTTTCTTGGTTAAAAATGCGCGTTCTAATGATTGGAAGAACAGATTAAAATTTTCAGATCTGGTGGGAACAGGAAGAGATAAAGTTTTTATACTTTTTTATCATATTTTCTATGTTAGTTTCGAACTGTTTTTCTTCGACTTTAGCTGCAGGATTTAAACTTAATGCTTTATTTTTAGCCAATTGAAGTTCGATTTCTTTTTCTAATTTTGCTAACTGAAGTTTCGCGAGCTCAATTTTTTGTTCTGAAGTTACCTCTCTTTCGTTTTGCGATACTCTCTCATCTATACAGTTTTGAATTAAAGTTTTAACGAAATCTGGATCACTTTCAAATGTACTACTGTTCTCAATTTTAGTCTTTAGTTTAACTATAGTGTCAGTACTTTCGACAGTACCGTCTAGCTCTTCAACAACTCTTATGAGATCCTCTTTAAGAGCGTTTTTATACATGTTAGAAAAATTTAGAAAGATCCTACCTTTTTTTTTTTTCTCTGGCTCCCTTGTTGCTCGCACGTACGATGTATCCAATAAAAACGTTGATTCCACTGATTTCACCTCTTCGCAGGTTATATCGTTAAAATTGTGGTTCCGGCCTCTACACAGGCGGATTATTCACACTGAGTTAGTTCCAACCTCTACACAGGCGGGATTTTGAGGGTTCGTTGAAAAATACACCTCTACACAGGTTATTTTGTTATTTGTTCCGACCTCTACACAGGCGGAATATTTGTCGATGGTTCGTTGAAAAATACACCTCTACACAGGTTATTTTGTTATTTGTTCCGACCTCTACACAGGCGGAATATTTGTCGATGGTTCGTTGAAAAATACACCTCTACACAGGTTATTTTGTTATTTGTTCCGACCTCTACACAGGCGGAATGAAGTTGAAAAATTCAACCTCTACACAGGTTGAACGAAGTTTCCGAAAAATGGCGGCGCGTCTCCTTCACGGACGCTGTTGTTCATTGTCCAGACTTTGGTTCAAAATCGAAATTTTATCGATCCCGGCCGAGCCCCCATAATTTGTGGGAGACAACAAGGGGTCCAATACGTTGGTCTATCTTCTATTTTATTTTAACATTAAACAAAAATTAATTAAAAAGGTAGATAAGTTTTTACAGATAAGTTTGACGATGATATTCAGAAGGTAACGCCTGCTCGCGCACCTCTCGCGTTCTTCTTTTTCTCTAATTCTGCTCTAATGTCCAAGAGTTTTAGTTTTTGTTTGCTGCGCCTGCGCGCGAAGACTGCTTGGCTTTGGCTGCATGCCACATATATATATATATATATATATATATATATATATATATATATATATATATATATATATATATATATATATATATATATATATATATATAAACAAAAGATCTGTTATATTTACTTTCACACTTCTTACATGTGCCAAATACCCCAATGGAGACAGGTTTTAATTCTAAAATTATTAAAGATACTAGTCCCAAACAAAAAGTATCTTATCTTACACCTATTAATTTTTCACCGACAAATGTAGCGGTAGTTAAACATACAATAAAACAGGCCCAAGTTGTTGGAAAGGAGTGTAATCAAACATACGTGCAAGTTACTTATGACCTGGCAATAGCTAAAATAGCACATAAAATCCAATCAACGTCAAAGCCACAATTCAATAATCTTTTCATCCATCTTGGTTCATTCCATTTAATGATGGTTTTCTTCAAAGCCATATGAGTTTTTATAAATGAGTTTGGTCTATCTCATATGATGATTGAGAGTAATATTATTGCTTCTGGCTTTAGTTGAAGGTAAACATTTTAATCGTTGCAAACGTCTGCATCCGTTGATGGCTCTTGGCTTGAAAATGTTACATTTTGATCATTTTTTGGACAATATTGAATACAATTTCCAGAAGGAACAAGTTATCGACGATCTCCTTCATTATCAAGAAGTTATAGATTCTCATATTCATCTATGCCAATAGAATTACCTAAGAATGTATTATCGAGAGTATTATCTGCATATCAAACATTCGTAGAAGAAACAAGACAAGGTGAGCATGGGAAAACGGCTCAATTCTATTTGATTTACATCCAGCTTGTAAACTATTATATTACCCTGTCAAGAAGCATACGCATGGGAGATTTCGAAATGTTCAAATATGTTATTCCAAAAATAACCAATTTATTTTTCGCAGTAAATCAACCGAATTATGATCGATGGTGTGTTAAATATTCAGACAATCTAAATAAAGTAGATGAAACACATCCTGGACTAAAAAATGATTTCATGAATGGATTAAAAGGTTTTGGAATAAAAAGAACCGACAAACCATTCTCGAGGATACCAATTGATCTTACACTAGTGTCATATTCCGATCAATCTGTCCACGCCCACTCCCAGAAATTCATTGAAAAGAACTTTTTTCTTTGGCAACGAGCCAGACGGACTAAAGGATTTGCTGAGTACAGACTGATAGAACTCTCTTCGCGGCCCATGTTATGGGATACATATTTTCTTTAATTTTTTAATTTAATTGTCATATGTCGTAGTGTTAGTTTGTAGTTTTGTTTTGTGTGTGTGTGTCGATAATTAAAAAACTAAAAAATATTTTCAAGTTTCATTTTTGAAGATTGCGCATTTTCTCTTTCACGTCGCCAGCAGAGAGGATATACGGCAAAGAGGCTCATCCCCGGAAATTTCGAAGGTAAGAGAAAATTTAGTTTTCTTACCTATTAGTATCGTTTTTCACTAAATTTAGAAGTGAAATTAACATCTGGCATCCCTGCCGGGATTTTTGAGCTCTTTGATTTTTGAACTATTTGCTATGTGATATGTTATTTTCCTAATATTGTGATTTTCATAAAAGAAAAAAGAGAAATACACACACACACAATGGCTGACGACGCTATGAATAAATTAAAAAAGAAACGCGCAAGTGTAAGAACGACCATCACAAAAACTGTGAAAAATATAGAAACCGAAATCAATAAACCTGAAGTTTCTGTAGATGCTTTGGAAGAACTTTTAGAACACATTAAAATTTATTCTGAGGATCTAAACGCTATAAACACTGAAATAGAAAATGCCGTCGATATTACGGAGCTAGATAATGAACTAAAAAGCGCTACAGAATACCGAGACAAAATAATAACATGGACATTTCGAGCAGGAAAGAAAATACGGGAGCTATCAAAAAACAATTCAACGGAAATTTCCACAACATCGAAAGTAGCACCTGAAGTGTTAACTCAGAATTTCGTTCCAGAAAAAGCTAATGTTAAATTACCGAAGCTGACAATTAATCATTTTTATGGAGATAATTCTCAATGGCTCACCTTTTGGAATACATTCGAAACCGCGATACATAAAAATGAATCCCTAGACAAAATTACTAAGTTTAATTATTTGAGAACATATTTGAAAGGATCTGCCCTTAATTCAATAGATGGTTTGTCTATAACACCCGAAAATTATGATGCTGCCATAGAAATATTGATATCCCGTTTTGGAAAAAGAATATTTTAATTAATACCCATATGAACAATTTATTTCGAATCCCCCTTTAAAGAATGCAAGAGACCCTGTGTTATTCAGAAATTTTTTGATCAAGTACAAAGCGAAATCAGAAGTTTAAAATCTCTGGGAATTAATTCTGAAACTTACGGTAATATTCTAACGCCTATGCTGATAAAATTACTACCCCCTAATTTAATTTTTGAATTCAACAAATTGACTGGTGATTCTGAATATGATTTAGACCAGTTGTTACAGTTTTTAATTGAAAGATTAAATGCGACAGAACGCTCACAAATCATGACTCACTCTGAAATACACTCGGCCTCAAAGACAAAACAATGTTCTCTCCGAGAGCAGCAGCCGCCGCGGCGACTCACATATCCGGTATCAAGCAATAAAAAAGAAAAAAATGTATTCACTGCTGCTGAATTATTGACAGTTGAAAAGAAAGACAAAACTTTATCATGCATTTTTTGTGAGGAGTATAAGCGCGATAATAGTATGCATGACTCTTCCAAGTGTCAATTTGTTTTTTCGTTACCATTGCAAAAAAGAAAAGAAATTTTAATGAAACATGGTTTTTGCTTTAAATGCATCAAAAAAAAGTTCACATCTCTCTCGAAATTGTCCAGAGCGAATAACTTGTAAAAATTGTAAGAAATTTCATTGTGATATTTTATGTTATGCTACTGAAATAAAAACTGCTGATCATAAATCTTCAGACAGTAATAATATGCTTAATGATGAAATTAGTAGTAGCTTACTTGTAAATAAATCATTTATGAAACAAGTGTTTTTGCAAACTCTGGTTGTGTGTATTAATGTAAATAAATCAGATTATTACGTTAGAGTGCTAATAGATAGTGGGTCTGTAAAATCTTACCTAAGTAAATTCTTGGCTGTTACCTTGAATTTAGAGTGTACAGGGGAAGATACAATTATTCATGGATTATTTGGCGGCATTGAAAAAAGGGAAGATCACAAAAAATACCGCGTAAATGTGAATAATATAGATAAGAGTTTCTCTTTTGATTTAGATGTTATGGATCAAGAAAAAATTTGTGTATCTATTCCAAAAATCAGTAACCCTAAGATTATCAATAAAATTAAAAACTCTGGTATTTTGGCAAGTGATATTTGTTTTAATGAAAATATGTGCTTGTACGAAAATGATCCGAATGAAATACATATGTTAATTGGGGCTGACTTTGCAGGAAGATTACTCACGGGTGAAATCAAACAAATAACTGAGAATCTAGTCGCCATACATACACGTTTAGGCTGGACGCTGATGGGAGAATCTGGGGAAAATACTCGTAGGTGTGAAACATTGCTTTCTCTCCATGTTAGCGATTTGGATATATCAGAATTATGGCGATTGGACACAATAGGTATTAAAGATTTAGGGGAAAATCAGTCCAAAAGGGAATTAGAAGAAGCCGCTAAATTGCATTTTCTTGAAAATGTTAAAAGGGATCATGAAGGCCGATACATGGTAAATTTGCCGTGGATAAAAGATCACCCCCTCTTACTAGTTGCAGAAAGATAGCTGAAAAAAGACTCGCGAATTGCGTCAAATCATTAGAAAAGGTTGGAAAATTAAGCGATTACGAGGAAGTGTTTAATGAGTGGGAAAATGAAGATATAATTGAAAAGGTTGAATCTCATCAAGAAATAGACGAAGAACACTATTTGCCGCACAGGCCGGTATTCAAAGAAAATTCAACTACTAAAGTTCGCCCTGTTTTCGACGGGTCGGCAAAAGAGAAAATTCCCCATCGATCAATGACAGTTTGGAAAAAGGTCCAAATCTTATCGAACTCATACCTTCTTTGATAAATAGGTTTCGATTCGGCAAATTTGGGGTGATTGCCGATATAAAAAAAAGGCATTTTTTGCAAATTGGGTTACAAGAACGAGATAGACCTTTTCTAAGATTTCTTTGGCGGGAAAAGGGAAAAACGATAATATAACTGTTTACCAACACAATAGAGTAGTATTTGGGATATCTTCAAGCCCATTCCTTTTAGGAGCCACAATAGAATTTCACTTAAAGAATGCCCCTGACCACTACAAAGAAACTGCGCACACCCTCTTAGAGTCATTTTATGTGGATAATTTAGTATGTAGTGTCAACAGTAAAGAAAAGCTGGATAAACTGATCGTTGAATCTCAAGAAATTTTGGAAGAAGGTAAATTCGAACTAAGAGGATGGGAGCATAATAATCTTGACCCACAAACAGAAAACACCGTTCCTACAGAAAGACGCAGCGTCCCTGTCTTAGGGCTAAATGGGACTTAGATCAAGATTTACTCTCTGTAGACATAAAAGTTCACGAATCTAAAAATGAAATCCTAACAAAAGAAAAATATTATCGCTGGTACATAAGATATTTGACCCTATTGGTTTTACTTGTCCGGTAACTTTAATACCGAAAATAATGCTACAAGAGTGTTGGACACTCAAAGTCAAGTGGGATAGCGAACTACCGGCATCTATTTGGCAAAAATTCCAAAAATGGAAAGATCAGCTCGATCGCTTGAAAGCTATTGCTGTTCCAAGGTGCATGATAGAAGATCCTGAGACTTCGCAAAATTTAAGTCTGCACGTGTTCTGCGACGCCAGTAAAGCAGCTTATGCTACTTGTATATTTCTTAGAAGCGAAAATGAAAATTCAGCCTCATGTCAACTTGTACAAGCCCGATCTAGAGTAGCTCCACTGAAATCCATTTCAATACCCAGACTCGAACTCCTTGCTTGCACAATTGGGGCAAGGCTTGCCCGTACTGTGAAAGAAGATCTAAAACTTCCATCTTTACCAGTTTTTTATTGGTCAGATTCAACTAACGCTCTCTATTGGATAAAGAAATCGGAGAACTGGGCTGTTTTTGTATCAAACAGAGTCAAGGAAATACGGAACCTCTCAAATCCGGATGATTGGTACTACGTTCCGGGATCGAAAAATCCAGCAGACCTTCCCTCTCGAGGATGCAGCGTGGATGTTTTGGCAAAATCAAAATGGTGGGAAGGCCCTGATTGGCTCAGAGGTCCTCCAAAAGACTGGCCGATCAAAGAAATTTATCCTGACTTTGAAATCGTTAACGCTGAAAAAGAAAGACAGTCACTTCCGCCACCAATTCGGAGACAAACAAATTTAAATTCTTCAATGACGTATCATCTTTTGGAAAAATTGTTCGAATCATGGCATACGTGTTACGATTTTGTAACAACTTGAAGAAAAATCGGATCGATCCCAAAAAAGGAAAATTAGAAGTTGCTGAACTCTATGAAGCAGAAAAAGTTATTTTGAAAGAAATTCAACTAGAGACTTTAGCTGAAGAAAAACAGATTAAATTGAACACAATGAAAGGAGACGATGGATTGATTAGAGTTGAAACCAGAGTTTCCTGTAGGAAAGACCTAGAAACCTTCAGATATCCGATATTACTACCGAATACACATCAGTTAGTTAAAAAACTGATTATGGAAAAACACATAGAACTTGAGCATGCTGGTACTCAGACGTTAATGTCAAACCTCAGAGAAAGTTATTGGATAATCAAGAGTAGAAAAACGATTCGTCAGGTAGTAAGAAGTTGCATAACTTGCAAGAGGTTTTCGGCTCGCCCTTTAGAAACAGTCAGTATTCCTCTTCCAGAAGATCGAGTGAGAGACGCGGCTATTTTGAAGTTTGCGGAGTTGACCTATGTGGTCCACTTTTTTAAAGGAAAACAAGAAATGTTGGATTGTTTTATTTACATGTGCGATCTATAGAGCAGTCCACCTGGAGTTAATCACTTCTTTGTCGACCGATAGTTTCATCTTAGCTTTCCGCCGGTTCATCGCGAGAAGAGGTCGCCCTACTACGATTTATTCCGATAATGGAAAAAATTTTGTCGGCACATTCAACGCTCTAAATTCTATTGATTGGGATAAGATTCAAGATTTCGCTCTTAAGATAAAAATTCAGTGGAAATTCAGCCCTCCATCAGCCCCTTGGTGGGGAGGATTTTGGGAACGACTAGTGGGAATGTTGAAGAACGTACTTAGAAAAGTTCTTGGAAAAGCAAGCTTAAATGAAGAAGAACTAAACACCTTATTATGTGACGCAGAAAGCATAATTAATTCCAGACCCATTACTTACCTTTCAGAAGATCCTAAAGATTTAGTTGCCCTAACTCCAGCCATGTTCCTTCAAGAAATTCGCGAAATTGGAGTTCCTGATTTTGATATGATAGATTCAAGAAATTAGAAAGAAGATTTATTTACCGAGTGAAGATACGCAAAGACTTAAGAAACAGATTCCGAAATGAATATTTGGGTTTGCTAAAAGACTATTCAAAGGTCCGCAAAGAAGCATCGGTTAAAGATGGAGATATCGTGCTAATGGGAGATAATGATGTTAAAAGAATCAATTGGCCAATGGCAAAGATAATAAAATCTTTTCCAGGAAAAGATGGTAGAATTCGCGTAGTAGAGGTAAAGACACCTTCTGGCAACTTCATCAGACCAATCCAGAAACTTTACCCTCTAGAAGTCAATCTTCCTGAGGCAAGTGACTTTCGTGAACGAATTCAAAAGGATCAAAAGAACCAAGAAATTTCTACTTCTCGACGAGGACGAACTCTAAGACCTCCTAAGAGACTTGAACTTTAGAAACTTTTGAGTTGTCAACCTTAACAACTCAAAGATGGGAGGATGTCATATTCCGATCAATCTGTCCACGCCCACTCCCAGAAATTCATTGAAAAGAACTTTTTTCTTTGGCAACGAGCCAGACGGACTAAAGGATTTGCTGAGTACAGACTGATAGAACTCTCTTCGCGGCCCATGTTATGGGATACATATTTTCTTTAATTTTTTAATTTAATTGTCATATGTCGTAGTGTTAGTTTGTAGTTTTGTTTTGTGTGTGTGTGTCGATAATTAAAAAACTAAAAAATATTTTCAAGTTTCATTTTTGAAGATTGCGCATTTTCTCTTTCACGTCGCCAGCAGAGAGGATATACGGCAAAGAGGCTCATCCCCGGAAATTTCGAAGGTAAGAGAAAATTTAGTTTTCTTACCTATTAGTATCGTTTTTCACTAAATTTAGAAGTGAAATTAACAACTAGAGCAGACTATCAATGCTGAAGCGGTTAGACGCCTAAGTGGTATTGCACATTTTACTAATTCCTTAGCTGCCCGTCAACACTGGACCAAAAGTCACAGTATTAGAGCTACTATAATCTCTCACGCTCTCTAAGTTTGTGGATTGAAGCAATTACAAGACGTGTCTGCGGATTTGCAACCAAATATAATTAAAATTTATGGCAAACAACTCGCTGATTTCATTGAAATTTTTGAAAATAATATTAATCCATTTGATGAAAGTTTAGACAAAGATAGTTTATATAATATTGCAACTGCCAAGCCTGTACCTGAAAATGTAGCGAACTTTTTGTTTTGAACATTGAGAAAAATGGTGAAGATTTACAGAAACAGTTTATTACTGAATGTGCTGAAGTTCAGAGATAGACTTGATAAGCCAATAAAAAAAAACCAAGTGCTTAATTTTGCTGGTGCTCCAAAGAAAGAAATAACTCTTGGTAACAAAGTTATTGATCTAAGAATGCAACGAGATCTATTTGGTCGACTCTTAGGTATATCTATGACCAACAAAGTCGATATTGAAAAAGTGCTAGCATTTCCACTAACGTCGATACCAACATCGATGTGTCATACAGACGGTAGTATTTGTAAAACAGATAAAGCACAATTAATTAAAGTTTTCGAGAAAAAAGTTAAAAAGGTCAATTAGCAATCCTTATTTTTTGATATTAGTATTTTATACGGTTTCTTCATGTTACACATCATGAAAGAAGTACCCCAAACTTTCGATGGCATATCAAAAAAATTCCTTAAAATGATTTTACAGTTTAAATCACCTCGCATTGATATTGTATTTGATCAGTATTTCACACCTTCTATAAAAGATTGTGAGCGTTTACGTCGCAACGAAACAACCAGTACACTTTCCATCGGACCTAATCAAATTCGGCATCATAATTTTGTTGGTGAACTCAAAAATACTGAGTTCAAGGAAGCTATCGTAAAATTTTTTATTGATCATTGGGCTAACAATAACATGTATCCTTTTATTGGGAATAAAATTTTTTATCTAAGCTTCGATAAGCGTTATTCGTATCGCGTTGTAAATAACCAAGTTATTAGAAGTATTGAAGAATCATTATCATGTGATGAACATGAAGCTGTGTGATACTCGAATTATATATCATATTTGCCAAATAAGCGTTGATGCTCAAGTTGTACGCTGCTCAGACTCAGATATTCTGATTAAACTTCTTGGAAATTTGGATCTTCTGAATGCATCTTTGAAGCTTTGGATCCAATGGGGTGTAGGAAACCATGAACGTCTAATAAGCATCAATGATTTATATCAAGATCTTTGTATTTCTTTATCGAAAGCTCTGCCATGTTTCCACGCAATAACAGGGTGCGATTATACCCCAGCATTTTTTCGGAAAGGTAAACTAAGGCCCTTCAAGCTGCTCGAAATATCTGCCGAGTATCAGTTAGCATGTCAAGAGATTATAACTGATGATGACGATGAACTTGAACGTATATTTGCTACTTTGAAAAAATTTATATGTCACATGTATGGGGTGCCTAACTCTTCAAATGTTAATGATGTTCCCTTCTATCTATTTTCCAAAACTTATCAATCAAAAGAACTCGATGATAATTTCGAAAAGAAATGTCGAAGTTTCGGTTCATCGAGTTTACCACCATGTAAAGCTGAATTATAGCAGCATTTATTGAGAGTGCGGTATGTGACTAAGTTTTGGAGAAATGCTGATTTAAAAAATCCATCATCTTTATCGCTGTTAGCTTCCGGGTGGATCGTCAATGATGATAAATACGATTTCGTTTGGTTTGCTGGGGAGCAGTTTTCATCATCAGTTGCTGACATTGTCATAAAAAGTAAAATATTGTTTATAATATGATAAATCGAAAGAGTAAATTATTATTTAGACCATGATAACCTAATTATTATTTTTTTGCTCCAGAACCAACACTACTAGAAAAAACCAAAACACAAAGCAAGATGATGATTATGATGATATTGATAATAATGGGAGCAGTGACAATGACGACGACTATGAAGATGCATCGGTTTTTTGTGACACTTTTACGGAATGAAAATACATATTTCATGGAAAAATGATTTTGACCATATACACATAATATGTATAAATAAAAGTGAAAATTTTGTTATTGTATCAATGGCAATTTTTTTTTTTTTTTTTCGATTCATCTTTTATAAAACCCTTTTATTCAGTTACAATTAAATTTATGATATTTAAAAAACGATATTTTCCCTTTTGTTATAAATACTTTAATCAAGAATTTAATATTATTTTAATTAGAATTTAAATATTAATTTTTTTATTATATTCATCCTCGAGGACATAAAAATTAAAAAAAGTTGCTTCGAAAGTATTCCTGTCACTCTTCCGTCTACCTACTTTGCCACTGTCTCTCTGTAACCACAGGCATAATACCGCGGTATAAATCGGCCTGTATGTTAAGTAAGCAACCGAATTAATGTCTGGCAATTTAAATTTGAACTTATTTATGTATAAATAAAATAATATTAAAATTACAGACATTCTAAAAGGGTTTGAAATTAATGATTTTTTTTCATACAAAATGGCGTCTGGCACATTATTTTCAACAACAAAAATGTCTGGCATTAATAAATTCATGTTAAAAACATTTTAAATTTAGTGAAAAAACCCCTTTCTTTCTAAAATTATTTAAAAAATCAATATTTTTACCTGTAAAGGTATGATGCGCATTAATAAACGCAACGTTTACCGGCAGCCAGATGGTCCGCACGATGTTCGAAAGGCCATAGATGAAGAAATATTAAAAAATCAGCTTTTCTAAAATTCTTGTTTTTCTGACGTTGCTAGCTCTCGTACTATTAAGGCTGTTTGCTATTTCTTCCTTGAAACTCAACCTTTTATATAAACATACGTAACTTGAATGACTCTTTGGTTCATCGTAGATCAGATTCTTATAAGTTATATTTCCTTTAACTGTCAGCTCCAGGTGGCTTAGAGGCAGCGTGCCTGCTTCATAAGCCCAAAGTTGTGGGTTCGACCCCGGCTGTAGTCGATAGATTTTCTGGATGCGAAAATGGTAGGCACGCATGTCATATGATTATGTGGCATGTCAAAGATCGCTTGAGTATCAATTTGGCTGCTACTTTTGGCAAAATTAAATCACAGTAATATTTGGCACCCAACAAGAGCTGGAATTAAAAACTAATTCAAGCGTCCTAATTCGATTGTGAGAGCCACCATTAGATGGTACCACCTCTGAAGTGGCTCTCACATTTGAGGACTTGCTGTGTCTGCAAAGGCTAAGCTGCTAAAATTCAGCCCCATTAGTGAAAAAAAATATTTCCTGTAACTTATTTTCTCATAAATCTATAGTATATTGTAGAATTTAATTCATTTTTGTTAATGAGAGTATTTTAATTAGTTCAGTAATCGATAATTTGAAATATGTTTATCCTTTTCATCAATTTAAATTAAAAAAAAATTTTTTTGATGATATTTATTTTTATTTTATTTTAGAATAATATATGAAATGACTAAAGAAGTAGACATTTTTTGATATTGTTGACTCTCTGAACTGTTTGGTAATTATTTTAAACATAGTCATGCTTTTTTTTAATGCATAAAATGGCTATACTTACGGTCACATCTGGGTGGTGGTCCATCCCATTTCCTATCTGCATCACACATTAATTCTGGTTGTCCTACTAAGATGTAGGACTCTTGACAGAAGTATTGAACGATGCTCTGGAAGTGCTTAGTGCCATTTACAAGAGAGTAACCTCCGTTTGGAATGTTTGCAGGAAAGCCACATTCCAGGTCTGAAATATAGTTTTTTAGTTTGAAATAAGGGGTTTCTTATCCTTTTTTATTTAGTCTCCCTTTAGTATATCATATAGTAAGTACAATGTTTAAAATAGATAATTATATTCGTAAACAATATAATAAAAATATGAAACACAAAAAGATATGCATTTCTTGCTTTGTTCTTTAAATGATAATGTACAAATAAATGATACATAAATATGTAAATAAATAACATATGAACGATGTATAAAATGTTTACTTCATATGAAATTTCAAGATAAGTTTTAGTTATTAAATATGTTGTATGAAGGCTCGAATAACGTAAAATTGGTGTGGTATTAAAAACAGCACATTAAACAATGTGCTGTTGCTCTTTGATGCTTAAATTTAAAAGAAATGGAAAAATGAAACCCCTGATTTCAATTGATTCCTTAGCTACTGGTTAAGAACTCCTTACATCATTAAAAGAATTTCATTTCTAGATGACAATTACAAATATTTGAGTGAATACAAGTATTTTAATTTGCAGAAGTCAAATATATGTATTTTTATTATATGATATATTTTATAAAGCACACACATTCTACCAATAAGAAGGATATATATATATATATATATATATATATATATATATATATATATATATATTGTTTAAGATTACCATGTATTATATTATTTTATTGCTAAACAGTATAACATTTAAATATTAAAAAAAGCAAAAGTCCTCCAAAATTTAATATTTTTTAAAAAGACAATGTAAGTCAAAAACAGCTGACACACATTATTAATACACTGCTCAAAACAATTAGGGGAGCACATGATTTTAACAAAAGTAAGCAAAGATGTATACCAATAAGTAACATAAAATGAATCATCCGTAATGTAGACTACCAGGAAACGGAAAAAGAAAACTTTATATGCAAATCAAAGTTCATGACGTCAAAAACGAGAAAAAGGAGATAAGGGCAGAAATCGGGATGTTGCAAAAACGTCTGTTTTATTGCCGTAACTGTGAAATTCGATTGCGCAGTATTTTTTTTTTTGAGGCAAGGTTACTTGAGAATGTCTGAACAACGTGATTTACCGGAATCCATGGCATGGCGTGTTATAGGCAGACTGGAATCCGGGCAAACACAACGTAGTGTCACGGACACTGTTGGAGTCGCCAGAAGTGTTGTTGCAAGGATGTGGAATCGATTCAAAGAAACAGGAAATGTTAGACGTCGACCAGGGGCAGGTCGGCCACGTGCCACTACATCAAGTTATGACCGGTATATACAGTTAACAGCCCGTCGAAACAGAACAGAGAATGCTACGCAGCTGCAAAGACAGTTGCTCTTGGCAACAGGACGAAGGGTGTCGAGCCAAACAGCACGTAATCGGCTTCATGAGGGAGGGCTCTATGCACGTAGGCCAATGGTCTGCATTCCGTTGACCCCACACCACCGTGCGGCCCGAAGAAGATGGGCTGCTGAACATCGAGATTGGGAGCAACATGATTGGAGCCAAGTGCTGTTTACAGACGAGTCCCAATTCAGTCTAGAGAGTGACACCCGACGTGTTCTTGTATGGAGGGACAGGGGCACTCGAAATAACCCCGCATTCGTTCGTGAAAGATCACAATACAGAAGAGCTGGTTGGATGGTATGGGGTGGAATCAGCATAGGCGGACGTACGGACCTGCATATCATTCGAATGGCACTTTGACGGGCCGAAGGTATGCAGACGAGATACTTCGACCTTATGTCATCCCTTACGCTGTAGCCATTGGAGATTCCTTTGTTTTCCAGGATGATAATGCCCGACCGCATAGAGCTCGTCTGGTGGAGAACATGCTTGAAGCTGAAACAATACAGCGTATGTAATGGCCAGCGTGCTCTCCTGACCTGAATCCAATCGAGCATGTTTGGGACATGCTCGGACGACGCATTGCTGCGTGACCAAGGCCGCCTGCTACTGTTCGAGACTTGGAGATTGCACTTCTTGAGGAGTGGAACAGTATTCCCCAAAGTCTGATCGATAACCTCATCGCATCCATGGCAAACAGGTGTGCAGCAGTCTTAGCTGTTTGAGGAGACCACACGCCCAATTAAAACTCATGCATCATGTCTGAACAGTACCTTTTTTTTTTATCGTTTACATGTAACCAAATTGTTGCCCTAAATCATCTTTTCATGTTTTTTCCATATTTTCAAAGAATTAAAGCTTAATTCCAAATTTTTTTACACCTTTTTTCTGTATTGCGCATTGATACGCGTGTACTATGCATTGTATGCCAATACGTGGCTGTCTCACACGGTTTTCTTCACTTTTTTGCTTGCTCCCCTAATTGTTTTGAGCAGTGTATATGCACGGTTAATATGAAATATAAAATTTGAAAGGTGAAAAGTTCTTTTCTTACATGAACATTTGGGTGCAAATTCACTGAAGAAGCCAGTTGGTTGACAGGTTCTTGTAGAAGGACCCAAAAGTAAATGCCCTGGATTACATTGATATTCAATAGTCGAACCTACTGTATTTGCTCTTACCATTAGTGTTGAATTCACTGGTCTTTCTGGCTTGCCGCAGATTGCTGGTCCTGGAAAACATACATCATGAGTGCCTCTAATTGCAGTTGCTTTTAAGAATTTGATATGCCGAATTTTTTTTTTTTTTTTTTTTTTTTTTGTAAACTCTGTTAATAAAATTAGACTATTCTCATTTAAACCGATGATAAAATGATTTTTCTTTGTACTGAGAGACAATTATACATTTTTATTTTTAGAAATTAGTAAAAATAAAAAAATGTTGTTGTTTCTAATGTTCTAATGCCACCTGTCTGACGTAGTCAGATCGAGGCCCACGAAATTCATCGTGGCAAGGGGCTAGAAGTACGCCTGTCGCTGGCCTTGAACACCACACAGGTGACAGTATGATTTAGCTCGGCGAAATTCCTCGAAGGGACGATAGATGGCGACACCACCTATCTCCACCTCCACAATTTCTGCATGGAACTGAAGGAGAGGGAAATATTCTCCAGTCCCTGCGCTCGTTACTCAGCCCACAAGACTTCGGACCCACTGATTTAACGAGTACGTACTCCGTGTGTACTCGGAGGGTATTTGGTGACATCGGGCATCGAACCTAGGCCTTCCGGTCTGGAGTCTGATGCTCTAACCACTAGGCTACCCACGGCCCCAATAAAAAATGTATATAATTGATATGTGGCTAAGATGGAATGAACATTTTTGGATTAGCTCTGACTAGATAGTAATGGTCTCTTACAAAGATTATGATAGGACAGGAAACTGAATAGTTGTTGGCTTTGATATTTATGACTTAAGATAAATAAGTTTTTAAAAAAATGCTGACATTTTTAAAATAGGCTCAGAAACATCATTTAAAAAATATCAAAAATGTATTTATTCTCAAAATTAATAATAAATGACAAGAAATGTTCCATTATTTTACGCAGTTTATTTACCTTAAAACTATGATCAAAATTAATGGGCAAATTTATAATTTCTAAAATACATCAATTAAAACATAATTTAAATCCCAATTTTGAAGATAAAGTTGAACTAAAATTAATTCCCTTGCAACAAATTTCCATCTTAAGAAACCGATTTAGCAGCAAATTTATTTTTGGAATTGAATGTATTCAATTTTATTACTTATATATGGTTAAGTATGCATGTACATGAATAGGTTAAAAAGAAATTTCGTTAGTTCTTCGATTCCCTTCATCATTATTTAATTGACTGTTACAAAATGCGGGCCTTTAAAAAAATTAATTCTCAATAGTTATAGGTATTATTATTATCACTTGCTAAAAGGTTACACTTCATATAAATATGAATCACACACACACACAATCATTCGCAAAATAATAAAAATCATATAATGAATGCTATTAAATATGTAAGAAATATTTAATTCATTTTTTTCAGGTATTTTATGTTGCAGAATTCCATCGAATGGGGAATACAACTATTCCTTTTCTACCTTTCTCCATTTTTTATGAATGAATATTTATCTCTATAAACTTACTATGCTCGCAGATGTAGTTGAATTCATTGAGACAGTCTGTATCGGACCACAACCATCCATTTTTTCCATCAAACCTAGAGCAATTGCCTTCTTTGGGTGGATGACTCCAAAACGAGATTGTAACATCCTTGCCTAAAATAAGTTAATTTTAATATTACATAAGTATTGGTGACAGTGTTAGTACCAAAGCTAAAAGGTAAAGAATATGATTCCGTTTTAATTTAAAAATTCACTATACACACAAATTCTTATGTTTAGTAGAAGCTTGTGATATTGACCAATCAACATAAGAGACTTATTGGTCATGACACATCAGATGAGAGTTTATTTAGTGGCCAGCATCGGCAACTCTTGCCACTGACATTGGGCTTGTTTCAGACAAGAAGGCTTAATGGATTCAATTTAGAATATTTTTAAGATATATAAAGACCTGAAGGGGAAGGAAGGTTTCGATCTGGATACCTTCCGTTCCGTAAGTGAGTACTTTATTGATCACGCCCAAACGATCGTCATCGCGTGATGTTTGGTACTAGTTTTATATAGATATCACACCGCCACATACCCCCATGCCAGTGATTTGGCGAATAGGTGAACGAACGATACCATATTCGTAATGAGCATGTGAGCAGTTGATTCATCGTGCGTGACGGCTTGAGAATTGCGTCATTTGTGTGAGACGGCTTTGTGAAGTGACGGCTTGGTTGCTTTTGCAGTGGATAGATGGCGCCACGACTGCTGCGGGTGAAGGGTGCGGATCAGTTTGCACGACCAGGGTCTCCAATGAAGGAAGGAAGATTCTATCTGGGTACCTTCCGATCCGTAAGCGAGTACTTTATCGATCACGCCAAAACGATCGTCATCGTGGGATGTTTGGTACTAGTTTTATATAGATATCACACTGCCACAGATCTTAGCATGTCATACTGTCCTTTATTTTATTCGACTAGTGGGAACGGTGACGTACACAAGGGGATGTGGTTAAACCGCCCCCATGGACAAATTTTTAATTTTTACCTTAGAGATTACACCTCGGCGGTTTCATCGACGTGTTTTTTGGAATTTAACCTTCCTCCCCATAAGAGAGATCTACAAACGCCATTGATTGGGGTTTAGAATATAAGTGGGGTATTTATGGATAATCGCATACAGGTGGATGAATTGAATGTGTGAAGTGTTGTTCGGTAGCAGGGACGTAGCTACCACCTTATCAGCCGTATCAATGATACGGGGCCCCAACATGTGTAAGCAAAAACTCGTAAAATGTTAAGGGGTCTCCGAAAAGAGCCTTCAAGAAGTTTTGATGCAGTGCCCCATCAAGTCTAGCTACGCCAGTGTTCTGTAGCTTGTACAACTATAAGCAACTACACTCGTCTGCAAAATTAAGGGAATTTGCACATGTCGAATTTCTGAGAAACTAATGTATGTTAATGAAATTTATTATGAATATGCAATTATAACAGAGAAATATGTCCCATTCAAAGAGTCATTTTATGCCCGCATGATTATGAGTTAAACTCGTAGTGCAGAAATTACCCAAATCCATTTTATTGTACAATGTTCTTGTAGATAATTATATATTTAGCGTGAAAAATCGTAACTATTAAAAATAATATGTTAAATTGTTTGTAAATTTAGATTTAAAAAAAATCGCTCCTAAAATTATATATTTGATTGCTAAATTTATATATTTGACATATATGTTAATATTTTTTAAGATGTCTTTTTAACCCCCTCCCCTTCCGATTTAACGATAAAATTGAATATCATCAGCACGTCTATTTATATATTTTAGAGAAATTATCTCAGCCACACATCGTTTTTTCTTCGCATACGAATTATTAAAAGAGACCGTGAATTATCTTTTGAGTTTTTTATCGCCTATTTTTAGATGATGATTGAGGATAAGTTCAAATTTTATATATAAGAGTTATGAAGTCTTCAGAGAAGGTGCTGGAATCCATTTAGTTTTGGCCTGACTTTAAAAAGCGTGCCGTTTATGTTTCTTTAGAAAATTTAGCCTCGAACTATTCTTTCTAGCTCATGGAAGTTTCTAATGACTTTTAATAATTAATCTGAGCTAGAAGTTGAACATTGCCACAATAGTAAAATATCTTTTGCTTTTATGTATTTTTAATCATAATGAAGCTTGAAGTTAAACAAACGAAGTTCTGTAACACTCTTCAAATGAGGCTTGTTGACTAGTTGATTCTTCAAATGGTTAGTCGTAAAGAAGCTAAATTTCATTTTATTCATAAAAAATTATCTTATTACATAACCTTCAGATAAATTACAGCAGTTTTCACAAATGACCACAAATCTATTGTTTTTCTGATTGCTCTGGAGAAGAGATTATTTTAAAAATGCATAACATATATCCTTGAATTTCTGTCTCTTAAAAATAAAATTTTCTGACAGGATTTCTTACCATCTACCCATTTCCAATCCTTCGATCCGGTCTTTCTTATAACTCCATTCCAATAATCCGATCCTGGATTTTTCCTGTGTCGCTTGTAGAGCTCCCAACTCAGAAAACCTTGCAGAGCTGGACTGGTATCGTGTATTAGACTACCGCCTTGCAGAGCACAGAATTTAGTTGCACTGTCCAAAGTACGAGGATTGCTGCTGTAGAAAAGATAGCATTTCCCATTATAGGTGGCCACGGTCGCTGCTTCTTGGTCGAATTCAGGGCACTGCTCTACGGGTACAACTAGAAAACAAGTAATAAAAAAATTTTTTTTAAGTCAATTCCTATTTAGATCAACAAAGAAAATTTTTATTTTAGCTACTTTTTATAAAATAGTTACAACTAATATAAATATGTATACACATATGACAGAATCGCAACATTAAGTGGTAATTAATTTTTATTCATTATTCTTAAAGTATTGTGATGTCATCCAAAACAATCGTGCATATAAAATTTCAGTTCAATTGAATACTTTAAAACGTGAGTAAAAAACCTTTTCAAGTTTTGACACAAGTCGCCAAAAATGATGCCAACGTGGCTGTATTTGTAATTCCTTAAATAATTAGTTTTAATCAAATAATTTTTATTAATTATAATTTAATTACTGTATTGTCATCCAAAATAATCATGTACATAAAATTTGAGCTCAATTGAGTGCTTTAAAATATATTTTATTAACGATTGAAAATTCCACCAAGATTATTATATAGAGAGTGGGAGCTAATAGTAGGAATTGAATAAGAATAGGCTTCTATGAGATAGTGATTGACTTAGAAATCTAAGTGAAATTCCTTGACCATAAAGTGAAATATACGAGGTTTTTTTTTCTTCCTATTTGAAATATTTAACTTAACTCAGTTGCGCAACAGCTCATGAGGGCCAAAGTCTACTGTGCAAATATCAGTAAACGTGACCTTGGTCCCTCAAGTGCATGAGTAGATGTTCCGATCAGGTGGTCCATCTGACGCGAATTGATTGATTGATTGAATATTAACGTCGCACTGTTCAGCTACACGAGGGCTTTTGGCGACGGGCCACGTAATTTTGAACCATGGTCAAGTGACGTGGACGACACCTGAGCTGGCACCCCCCACTCTCCTAACTACCACACCACACCAACGGGAGGACGTTTCAGCTCTCGACAAATTTAACGTGCATCACTGCCCTACACGACGGGCCTTTAGTGGTACTGGGCTTGAACTCGTGACAAGGCAAGCCACGATCCGATTCCTATACCACTCGGCTACCGCGGCCACCCATCTGACGCGAAACCTCCAGTGTTCAGTTCCCAAGCAAGCGTGGTGCTCATTTATCGATCCACTGAAGCGATTAAAGTCTGAGTCGCGACCTCGGACCTGTGGTGTGGAAGCGCGATACACTACAAGTCAGCCACTGGGCTTTATATTTGAAATATTTAACCATTTGAAATATACTTAGATTTCATTTTTTCTAAATATTTGATGAAATCTTATTGATGCTAATTTTGACACTTTTAAAATGTAAGGGATGCAATATTTTTGAGTTCTGGAATATTAAATCACAGTTACTGTTAGAACCTGTAGAATTGTGTTCCAATAGGATTTTGGTTCTCATTTCCGAACGTTATAGATGGCCATTCTCTTTGTTGTGTTATTTCGATGAAGAGTAAAATACATCTTTAAATTGATTTGAATTGTGTTATATTTTGGGATATAAATTTTTGACGAATGCATTTCGTGAGAAAAATTCAAGTTATGATACTGAGAGACTTCTATTGATCCATTGCTAATCCTAAATATAAATATTTCAAGTTATTTAATCAACGAATTTCACATTTTTCTCTATTAACCTATCTTTAAAGCAGGAAAATTATCATTTACGTCATAGTTTTTTTTCTTTTAAAAAACCGCACGAAAATTATGGAAGCAATTTAATATTATAAGTCTCGTATAATAACATTATTTTCCAAGATACGAATCTTACATTTAGTTTATTGTTTAAAAACAAGAATTTTTTAAAATTTCGTTTAAATAAAAGTCTAAAGTGAGGCTTGAATATTAAAACACAGAGAGTATTTTTTTAGAAATATTTTAAATACGAATTCATTCAATATAAAGATTATTATTTTCATTTCGAGAATTTTCTATTGTTTCCACCTAATGCAAATAAATTTACACAAAAATTTCATCCAAATTTCAGCACTAATTGTGATAGAAGAAAAATTTTTGATTAATAAATTAGATATTCTCTCATCCTTATTATCGAAGAACTTCAATTGCAAGAAAACTAAAGGGATATTGTAACATAGATCTATCTCTCGAATATATTCCACTAGTGATTTCTATGAGAAATGTATTTATCGCAAATTAAAGGAGTACGGTCCTATAATCATTTATTCCTTTGCAAATATCACAAAATATTCCCACATTGCACAGAAAAATCAAAGCATTTTTGTGCAGGTTCATAGCAATTTAGCTTTTCTTTCAATCTTTCGGGAAAATTACACTAATTCTCTTCTTTGTTTCAAATTGAGCTTTTGTTGCCAGTTTGTTTCATATACTTTTTATTATTTTGTATTCTTGTTTCGAACCACGTTCGGGCGACGAGGTTGAGATCTGAACTGGCACCTTACTCTCCACGTCCACGTTGTTTTCCATAGTAATATAAATGCTTAATTTTCTGTGTTACTAATTTTACATCAAAGGATGCTCTCCGCGCAACGACTATTCCGAAAAAATGAACTCACCTTGATCTGTGTAAACGAATGTTTCGCAGATGGACAAAGAAAACTGCGTTGGGGTTTCGACATGAACGCTCACAAAAGCTCCCGTGACCGTCGAAGTACACGGGAAAAACAGCGGGCGGCCTTCCTCTAGAAAAAATTAATCAAAGTCAACAGCATTAAGGAGTGTTGCATCTAAAAGGACATGGTAATCTATCATAAAAGTAAATTACGGAGTATAAATTTAATCAAATTTTGTGATAGCATTTAAGTTGAAATGAAGAAGTTATTATGTCCTTTAAACTGTGTGTGTGCTAATTATTGATGTATGAAAGAGTTAGTGTTCTTTTTTTAAACACTGAACATGCTCGAGCAGTGTCGCGGTGGAATACCTTGTACAATTTGTTCTGCTGTTTTGTATCTTATAATTTGACTTTCTCTTTCAAAGTATTTTACTTGCATATGAAAAAAGAACTTTTCATCTGTGTCGCTTTTGAAAGTAGACCTAAATTTTAATTTTATTTTCTCATGAAATAAAAATATTTCTTATAAAATAAAATTTTATTTTCTTACATTAAGAATATAAAAATATATACTTCTGTAAGTATTTTTTTTAAAAAAAAGGTGTTATAAATTTTACATTGATTTTTGGTCTTGAACATGATTTTAGTAATTAACTCGCTTCTGAAATATTTTGAACTAGGTAACAAGTTCTTTAAATAAAAAATATTTGATATCTGTTTTTGTAAGTAACTTTTATATTCCAACAGACAATTATTCATTATGAACAGAATCAACTATGTCTTAGCGCAGAAAAGAAATTTTTTCAGTTCATTTCCTTACCAATTTTACCAGAAAATCGGTTACAGATTGGATTAGCACTAAGATCCGGCCTACTGTTGCCCACTCTTACGATCACTGTTGCCGGAACACCATTGGCTGTACAAAAAAAAGTTTATGAAAGAATACTTTTATATTTTATCACGAAAAGTAACATTATTAGATACAGAAAAAGTCAAAAATTGCAGTAAAAAATATTACAACTCTGATCATAATTTAACTAAACAACTATTGATATTATAATGTTGAAATATGTAGATCAGTTATATCGATTTTGTTTGAGTATTCTGATGGAATATGTAATCTCAATGGATTTTAACTGCAACAATTTATTTAAAAAGAAAACTCTTTATATTAATTCTAGAAAGACTGAAATTTAGTACATACCTAAATTGCCCAAAAGCAGTAAAAATGACTGCATTGTGAAAGAATAACTAATGTGTAAAAAAATTTGTTTAAAATTAATTTTTAATATTATTTATATTTACAGTCATATAACAAGTTAGTAAATATTGATAATAAAAAAAATTTACTTCACTTGGGAAAAAAATGTTTTATAAAAAAGTGTAAGAGAGAGAGAGAGAGAGAGAGAAGTTGTGTCATATTATATACATAATTGTTTTTCTAATTGAAATCAAAAAGCAGTTAAAATGACTTCCTTGGGCAATCTAGTGTTAATATAGTTGTATACACAAAAACTGATTATTTTGTAAAAATATTTTAAATTGTTTTACGAGAAAAATATTCGTTATATGTATATACGTACATAATAGAATTTTAACATTTCGTTGTTTTATTTTTAACTCACAAGCACGAACCTTTGATGAAATTGAGGGGTTTAAGGTTTTAAAAATAAATACCAAGACACACACAAATTCTTTCTCTGCGTGTGAAGTATATCTTTTAAAATAAACATTTTGCGACATCTTATTGGTATCCTGATACAAAAGAGCAATTATATTTATTTACAAACTAGATGCTGTAATTGGTAAAAAGGAAAGCTGACCAAAATATTCTTACCGCAACAAGATCTGCCAAAATCCACTCTCACTAGCTGTACCAAGAAAGGTTCCAGCAAATTGACGTACCACCATGGCGTGTCTTCTACCTCAGTGAGGGTACAAGTATCTGAACCGTACGTGCGACTCGTGGTCCCATCAACTGCTTTCTGCGGTACACCTTTGGAGAAGATGGACGACTGCATTGCTGCTTTACCGGCTGCAACATTCATCACTGAAAAATAAACAGAAGTGTAAAATGAAGGCTATTCATTAGTCCTCATCCTGTATTTGCTTTTACAATCTTAGTTGGTTAAAAAGTTAATTTTGGTGCACTTTTCGTGGCTGTGGTCACCGAGTCATCATGGTCACGAACTCGTGGTCAGCGAGTCGTGAGTTCGAATCTCGGTACCATTGAAGACTCGCCGTGTAAGGGAACTCATGCATGTTAAATCTATCGAGTGAGTTTTTATTAATGCCGCACTGTAAAGCAACACGAGGGCAATTGGCGACGAACCTCGTAATTGTGAACCCTGGTCGATCGACGCTGTTGAGGTTCAAAGTCCTTCTCTTGGAGTCGTGAGGGAGGTACAAGCTCGAGTGTCATTCTTATCGTTTGAGCGTGGCTCAAAATTATGACGTGTTGCTTCAAAGTGCAACGTAAATTAAAATCAAATCAAACCTTTTGAAGAAAGTACTGAAGTTCAAAGACACTCAATCAAAGGCAATTTCTAAGTAATTCATTGAATAAAATAAAGTAAAAGGCGATCAAATGGAAAGTTACTACTAGCACAGAAAGTTGCGGTTAAAAATTGCGATGCCAAAGATAATCATTTCTAGTGTTCGATGCGAAATATCCAAGTCAAACATGAGCGTAATTGGGCTTAAAGAATTAAAAAATATATTATTTTTGTGCTTCAATTTCTCTTTTAGAATGACGAATAAATAAAAATATCTATTTATTTTCATCGAATTATTGTTTTTTTTTAAATGAGTAAATGCAGGATTTAAGCAAATTTTAAAATTATTCATTGGTATGTGAATGTAAAAACTTAAGTTGTTTTGCATTAATTGAATTTATGACTGTTGTGTGTGTTTTTAAAATTTCAGATGTTCGATGCATTTATGCGTCGAACTTTTTAAAATAAAATTTAAAGTGCACATATGGCTTCTTATCCTCCCCAACCCCGTCACATTCTGATGAATTGTGAACTTCAAACGAAATTTATTTTTATATTTAAAACTTTTTACGGATTTAAATTTTAGCTTTTGTTTTCAGTCTTTTGGTCACTATCTTCTGTGTCTTTTTTTTCTTTTTGGAGGATCCTTTCTAATTATCTAAAAGCATTTTTTAGCCATATTTACATCTGGATTTTTTTTTCTCTTCCTTAATACAATAGAGTCCCGGAAACTGGGCACTCGATAACCCGGCTGTCCGTATAACTCGGTCACCCTCCCTGAAGGTCGAAAACTTTCCAAGTGCAGTCCCGTTCAAGGACCCATATTCCTTTGTGCCGGAAAATGATGAAGACGTCTTCGTTGAGGACACAGTACAAACTCCTAAAATATCACATATTGAGGGACTAAACGCTATGGAAATCACCCTTCAGTATTTTGAACTACAAGGTTCGTCGGTAATGGGTTTCCTTCGTTGTCTTCGAGAAGAAGCAGCAAAACGCAATGTGCAGTACGGAAGACACAACAGGACATACATTTCTTTAAAAAACTAACCAGTTTTTGCAAAATCTGCTACTTGATTTTCCAATACAGACAACCTTCATAAAGTATTTTTCTGAGGTGTGTCTGATGAGGTACATTAATGTATACTATGTATTCATTAATTTTCATTTTCATGTTGTAAATGCTGTGTCTTCATAAAATTCGTACTTTTTCCTTTGTTTAAGGATATCTGGGTAGTTCATTTTCTGTTGTATTCTCAAGTAAACAATACAGTAGTATAGTATCTTCTGAGGAAACACTCGTATTTATTTTTTTATCCCATTCTCGATAACCTGGCATTTTCACCACCCCGGCCAACCTTCGGTCCACATTAGACCGAGTTTTCGAGATTCTACTGTATTTGTGTGTGTGACTGTTCTCTTGGGAATCTTAAAACTCACACAAAATGAATTAATCTTTATTTGCAATTGTATTTTATACCAATACATCTAAACGAAAAATAAAAAATTTAACTTGAAAAAACTCAAGTCTTGTATATTTGATTAAACTGTGTAAGGAACCGCCCACCCGGTTCGTTGGTGTTTGGGAGTTAAAATAAAAATCAGCCATAGTCAAAACAATTCTTATTTATTATTTCCTTTACTAAATTTCAACAATCCAGGGTAGGAAGTGCACACTACTATAAAGTATAAGGGCAACTACAAGTTAGAAAGGATATTTAATAAAATTTATAATGATTCAATTAACTTACGCTTTGATTACGTACGGTCTGAATTACCGTGATTTCTCTCTCAGTTATTCTACCTCCCCGGTCGTTATTATTCAAGTATAACTTATTGACCAAATCATCAATTAACAGTCTCAAATATTAAATAATTAATAGTCGAGCCTTCCACTACTTTATGCTAATTGCTAACTTCTATCATCTACCTCCTACCTCTCTCTCGTACCTAAAAGTTAATGCTTAAATTTAAGTCTTCTTTTACGTAAGCCGCGTCTTCTTCGGGTGAAAGTTTTCAATAGAATCATTTAAAAGAAGTAAATTTCCCCAAGAGGATGAGTGAGAGGTTCGCGGATAGATCTGTTACAACTGTTAGTTACGAATTTGTGAAAGCAATTAGGCTAAAATAGGGAATGTAATACTGATTATCAAATTCGACATAGATGATTAATTATTAACGTGGCATCATTTTTTTTCACTTTCTTCTTCACTGGTCATGAAACTAAAACAGAGCGACATATTTTATGCGGATCTAAATTTACTTATCTCGACGCAATGCGAAGGTTCAGCGAAACAAAAAGCGCAAGCCTAGATCTACATTATTCATACTTCATACGCCCGTGCACTCCATCATGCATCAGGAGTTGCGAATTAAAAAGTAATTTGAAATTTTCAGACGTTGTCATCACATTCATTAATTTTAAGTCATCCTTGCTGACATGCATTTGTTTTTTTGTTCTCGCCCTTTTATGTTGCATTCGCTTCGCTCGAACGCTTTTGTCACTTTTGATAGATCGTAAACAAGACCTACTTAATAGTTTATTCGACAGTTATGATGTTGAACTTATTGGATCGTTATGCATTGCTTGAGTTCAAAAAGATAAATCTCTGGAAATATCAACAGAAGAAATATATTGGATTTCTGGTTTTGTTTCTTTTAAAAATATTCAGTTCGTGATCCCCACGATTGGTGACATTAAAACGAAAGGTTAAGGTCGACTTCTTAGCATTTTTTTCCTGAAGTGAATGATTTTTGAGCGATTGTTTTACTGAATATGGATCGATCAGTAAAATAGAGCGCATCAGAATAGGATCTAAACTCGAAATATTTATTCAGATAAAACAATGCACTAATATTAACATACGTTTATAAGCGTAAGACACATTTTCAAAAAAATTACTAAAAATTTTGAACATTCAATGAATACATTTTTTTCTCTTTAATTTAGAATTAATTTTGACTTTGCATTTTTAAATGTAGAAGTTGAACTTCTAAAAGTATCGCACACACACACAAAGGGAAAAAAATTAAATGATTTTAACAAAACTGAGCAATTATATATATTGAAGTATACTGCTCTTTATGTGTTCTTGTGAAATTAGAAGAAATTCTATTGAAATATTTTTTTGAAAAAATGATTCTCTACTTTGGATGATGTTATACAAATATAGCTTTAAATATATTTTTTAAAACCGTAAAAAGAGGACCATAGTAGTATGGTTGATAGAGAATTGGATTCATAGCTGACAGAACGGATTCAGATCTCATCCTTATGAAGAGCGGTTCTCAAAGTATTCAGGTGGACGGTGGATGAAGAAAGTTAATTGACAAAATTACTGTGTTTAATGAAATAGGCTGTTGAAAATAGTAAAAAAGGCCAACGAATAAAGTTAAAAATTTGGTGAAAGAATACGAAAACCTCTTGTGGATAAAGAAGTCGAGCGTGTCTCTAATTCATATGAATAATGAAAATTGTGTGTTAAAACTCTCCATGTTTAGTTGCAAATGTTAGTATTGTAAAATACATTAAAAAACTAAAAATTAATTTAAAAAAATTTCTTTATTTTGAAGCAATTTTTAATTAACAGTTTTAAATTACGCAACGTCGCCCAACCAGTATGGTGGCTATGACCCTCGGCTTATAACCGAGTGGGTTCGAATACCGAGTAAGACTTGGCTGTATCTTCTTCGGGAAAGAAGTCGGTCTTTCGCCTGAAATGAATTCCCGTCTCGAAAGGAACAGCAGCGCACCTCTTCTTGTTATATGCTGGGATCATCGTTTGTAATAAATCTGTATTCTTCTGTGGTTGTGTTATATGTGTTTGTTCATCTATCTTTCGTATGTATCCCAGTAATAAACACACAACAAATTACGCAACAATTATAGATATTGTTTAGGTTGAAAATTCTCTTCCATATTATTACGACTGCTTTAATTCATGCAACTATTTTATTTATGGTAAAATATGGCGTATAACGCGCACCCCCCTTTTTACGAAGAAACCTCTGAAATGTAATTATGCAAGTCTCTTATATATATATATATATATATATATATATATATATATATATATATATATATATATATATATATGTTTTGAAGTCATTTATTCGAGGCATTATCACAGGCTTTTGAAAAAATAGCATACTTCTAGAACTAGAACTCTTTAAATTCATAAGAGGTATGTCATTTCTTTTAAATAAACAGTATTTCGATGTATGTAGAAGTCTGATTTTTTTATGCCCATATATTTTTTAAAGTTATCCTTATATCCGGTGTGTAACGCGCACCCGTAATTTTCGATCGTATTTTTAGTGTTGAAAATGCGCGTTATTTGCCGGATTTTACGATAATTACTAAATTTATATGCTGATATATAATCGTTTGCTGTTAAAGTTATGTTGCTTAGATTGGCATCTTTTATAATTATTTTAAGTGTTTTTTTTAGTTGGATAAAAGAATTGCAATGCATAATCGATGCTGGCTGGAACTTAATGCATAATTATTTTCTGTATATTTTCGAGATATTATTCATCTGAAGAGGTATTTTTCCTCATTTGATTGATTATAAAAAAAAGGCGTTCATGAAATGTATATATATGTATATGGGAGTCCGAATAGATCTTCGAATAAAAATCAGACTCTTCAGAAGGCGGGATTTTAGATTGGCGAGGTGGTTGTCTAGGGGTAAGTCTTTAAGGGTGAATGATGAATTAATTGAATCAAAGTCATTTAAACACAGAATACTTCATTTAAGTAAAAAAGAATTTATTTAAAGTTAAAGGGAAATATTTACAAAAGGAGAATATTTACAAAGAGAAAAACATGCAGAAATTAGGTTAATTGAAAATTGAGTTATACCTTTAGAAGACGGGGAAGTTAATTACCTTTCTTATGCTTGGACGTTAGGACTGGTGGCATCGCGCAGGGCGCGAAATGCGCTAAAGACGTGACGTGTTGAACCGGCAGTGGTTAGTAGGCCTCTGCCGAAAAATTATTCAAGCCGGAGCTACGAAAGCTCACTAGACGGCGTTGCTTCGGAATGTAGTAATAAATAAAATTGACATTAATGGTCCTCTGAAAAGGATATGACTCAACCTTTTAACAAAATGTTTCAAAGGGAAAATCCTATATATATATATATATAAACTTTGGCTACTATTATTCACATGTAAAAGATAAAAAGTGAAGTAATTGCTGAATATCATCTAAATAAGAAAAACTTTTTATAAGATCCTACGTCAACAGTCGGGGTGTAGTTTTAGTTTGATGTTAATGTCAGCATATAAAAAAATAATAAGCAGAATGAAAATATGTGGCGTATATTACTCTTTTCATCCACAACTCCATACCAAAAAAAAAAAAAAAAAGAAATTTATATATTTTATCTTTTTGTTCCAAACCACGATCTCCCCCATTTTACCTTTTAAGACTTAACACTGGACGATTGTTTCTGATAGAGATTTATCATTGTCACGAAATCTACATTTTTTTTTTACTTAATTATACCTTTCGATTTTTCTGCGGAAACATAATTCCAAGGAACTCCACCAATATCTGCTGAGAACCGGAACTGCTACAACCTCAGAAATCTTGACTAATCGCTGCTCGTGAACACCAAATATACAACCTTAATAGCCCATTGAGTAGGAGTACCTAATCACTTCATTAGACGCGCTTCAGCGTCAGGGTCACTTGGGACGTGTTCGAATCTCGTGTTCTTCGCGAATGAGATGAAAAATGAATCGGCATGTAAACATTTGTACGTGCGGTGTGTTCGGACACCGACAGGCCTTTTCAATGACGCATAACTATTGCGGTTGTTTCAGTACCGTTTTAAAGAAGGCGGATATGTTTCCGCTTTAATTATCAATTGATACAAGCATATGTTCAAGGGGAATGTGGAACTCAGTTTCTTGTACGTATGTAAATAAAGCAATTAAAAGATCAAGGTTCAAACTACAATCAAAGCATAACATAATTGGGAGCATGTGTGTAATAATTTCGTTTAATTACCAGTGGTTAAAGGTTATTTCTATTTTCTTTGCAATAGAGGCCAGTATAAATTCCTTAGTTCGAAATATATGATGAAGTATCCTAAAATACACAAGGATTAGCGACGTAGCTATCGCCGTATCAATGATACGGGCCCCCAAAACGTGCAAGCAAAATGTCGCAAAAACATTAAGGAGCCCTTAGAAAGGGCCCCCAAGGAATTTTGATACAAAGTCCACTAAGTTCTAGCTATGCCAGTGATAAGAATGTAATACAATGACCTGAAAAGTTGATCACCTCTGTTAGTAACTTAATTTTTATGTTGTCCTGACACACACTACATTATATTCAATGTAAGATTGATCTCTTTACGTAGTCACTTCAGTAAAATGTTCATTGACCATTGGAACCATGGCGCAAAGTCCAAATATTAATTAACCTTCGTAACTTAAAAAATCGAATTCATTCCATACCGAACAGTAGAAAATATAGCGCGTGCTCTTTATCTCATCATGCTATTCTTTTGTTTTACGATTCCACTTGCAAGATATTAAGACAAGGTCTGACAGCTTATTATTCACTACAAGTTGAACTTAGTTATCATGCTGTTAATTATCAAGATAATTAACAGCATGTTCTAGAGTTAATAAAACTATATGCAATTAAAAAATAAATATTGAAAAGCTGAAAACTAATTACACATAGAAAGTTACTCATTTGTTAGAACAGTTAAGAGAGACTTTAGTGAAGACAGTAATTAGAATGATGAATAGTATAATCAGATGTTTTTCACTTATCTCCGTGAATCGAATAAAGCATAAAACAAAGCAAATATTTATAGATTTATTCCTAATTAAAGGAGTCGTCAAAAGATGATCTATTGCAGCAGTTCTTAAACTGTGGCTCTCGTACCCCTGGAATGTCCCCAGTGTCTTTCTAGGGGTGCTCAAAGGTCTCTCATTTAACGTTAAGACTTCTTTCTATTACAGACTCTGAAAAACCTTGTGGAAAAATTGAAAGATGTGACATCCTTGATTAGATCACTAAATTGTCCCCAATGAAAAAACTACTAGAACATGTATTTCAATTGAGAATATTGAATCAGTTTTTTTTATTGTTTGCAACCACACTGCTTACTGTTTCCTTAAAGGGAAAAAAAGTGTTAAAAAGTCTGTATAAATAGCAGAGGCAGTCTCAGAATCATTGAGGAACCTTTAAAACACCCAGGCTTGTAACTTGCCCGCTTCGTGAGCCCAAGGTTGCGGGTTCGATCTCGGCTGGAGTCGATAGATTTTCTGGATGCGAAAATTATAGGTACGCATGTCATGATTATGTGGCATGTAAAAGATACCCTGAGTGTCAATTTGGCTCTGGTACTCTCGGCAAAATTAAATTACGGTAATATTTAGTATCCGACGAGAGCTTACATTAAAATGAATTCAAGCGTCCAAATTTCGTAGTAAAGGCCGACACTAGGTGGCGCCACCACTGAAATGGCTCGCATTTGGGGACTTAGTTGCTTATATGCAGCTCATTAAAAAATGTTTTGGGAGTCGAGGACGGGTTTTCAAAATCTAACAGAGCTTACATTTAAAGGAATTCAAGCGTCCAAATTTGGTAGCAAAACCCACCACTGAAATGGCTCTCGCATTTGGGGACTTGCAGTGTCTGCTAAAGCTTGGTTGCTTATATGCAGCTCATTAAAAAAGCGTTTGGGGAGTCGGGGACACATTTTCAAAATCTAAAGGGGCCGCGATTTCAAGCTGATACATAAAAGGGGTCTGTGGTGATCGAAAGTTTAAGAACCTGTTTATCTATTGGGTGAATCTAAGCATATTTTCAGTTTTTATATGAGTGCATGGTATTTTCTATTTCATTATATTTTGATTATTTTTCGTTTAAGCCGTACAGGATAGACGACCTAAGGAGAAAATATTGACAATACCGGTTTTTTAGTAATTTTTCTTGGAAGTATTTCAGATTTTAAGAAGGTATCACACCACACAGTTGTTTTATTACGATTTGATAATATTCAGTTTTAATCGATTTTTAGCATGTAGAAATTATTATTAAGTCAATTTTTCAGACATAATTCATTTTAGTGAGCAACTTGATTTAAAATTTTGAGTTAAAATGCTGAATTATGATTGATGATCGTTTACTTAAGAATCAATTCCGATGGTATAAACATGTATTATTTTTTTAAATAATTTCTTTAAGTGAAAGATAGGTATACGATTAAACAAATGATACATAAAATGTAGGTAAAAAGTAAGTTCTTTTTTCAATTTTAAGGGCTTAACATACAAAAAAAAATCATAAAATCCATTTTTAATTGATGATTTATTTGAACAGAAATGGAAAAGCTTACCTTAATGTAAAAAATACAAATAATTCGCTGATTATTCTATGTATATAAAGGAAAAAGGACCCACTCAATCATCACGAGAGCTCCAGAATAGTTAGACCAATACACATGAAATATGGTAGGCTTGTTTCTTTTGTTGAGTAGAGATCTGCTAAAAACAACTTTTGGGAAAATCGTTTCCCAAGGGGTGGGTTGTAAAGGATTAAAGGAGCATAATGGATATAAATTCCTGTTTTTGAACCATTAGACACAGAGACTTGAAGTTTGCTAAGCATGTTTCTTTTGTTGAGTGCAGATAAACTAAAAACAGATCTCTTGGAAATCGACTCCCATAGGGGTTGCGCTACATACAAGTTCCCGGTTTTGAACTATCATACCTACAGACTTTAAATTTGGCAGCTTGTTTCCTTTGTTGAATAGAGATTCGCTAAGTAATAATTTTGCAGAAATTGATTTCGAAAGGAGGGTATTATGAGGACGTAAAAGATAAACGTACTTCTGTTTTAGAAATTCGAGTGATGTCCTTTTTAAATCAAGAGGCGAGGGCTATAGGAATGTTTTTGAGTGCGATTGAAAGCTTATTGCTAAGATTTAGATACCAATAACTTAAAAACCATGTACATATCCATTGAAGTGGCTTGGTAACAGCTTGTACATATATATAACTCTCCAGTAAAATATTTTAATAATGCAAAAAGTTATGAATAGTTAAAAAAACAATTTCACATATGAGTGATATTAACACACATTTAAAAAAAAATTCGGGCGATTTTGCGCGCATAGATCGTGAAACAGTGAAATATTTTATCATTCTGAGTCCCGTGTCTCTTTGATGCTTCACTGTAGATGAAACTGAGTGGAAAGTCATAACATAATTTGAAACAAAAAGTGCTATCGACCGTATTGATGTACGATAGCATTTTGCTTTTCACTCTAGGGATCAAATCCCGTTCCACTTCATTTTACGAGTTATTTAGGGACGATAAAAAAAAAAGAAAAGAAAACGCGGTTAATCCGGTTCAAGTAACCGCTGCCGATACAGGATATGCTTCGAAGCTGAGCCTCTTTATGTGAAAATACCTAAATAACATACCATTTCAAACAATGAATACAAAATTCGTACTAAACTGTAAGTAAGAAGATTAGTTTAATATTGCAATAAAAATACTTTTTTTTTTTTTTTTTTTTATCCAAACGTATCGACCGAACCTGTAATTTTATCCATTCTGTGAACTATATTGATTTTTAAGTATTATTATATCTATGTATCATCAAACATTTACCATTTCCAACCGCTTTAATAGTTACAAAGGTGGTTTCAAACGATTTTGGTACTAGGGACTGGTTTAGTTAAAAGCATTTTTTTACGCAATAAAAAATGGAAATTTGTCTTCTTTATTGTGCATTTTATTTGTATTTATTGTATTATAGAGTATGATGGGATGATTCTATTTCACCTTTATGACGTTTGGAACAAAACATTGTGATATTTTCTCATTGCTTTGTTATATTCTCATTATAACGGAATAATAGTTGAATTTTAAGGGAATAAAAGACGTGGGTTCCCAAATTATGTACGCAATAGCTTCACAGGGACGCCATGAAATAGTTAAAGCTTTAATGATTATTTTTTCGTTTTTATGTGATATAAGACATTTAAGAGAAATGATATAAATCTATGACTCAAATAAATCATCATATTTCTTCATTAACAAATGGCTTTCCACAAAAGAATAAAAGCTTATTTTAATAGCTCTTAGAATTTTTTCTTTTTAAATAGTGTTCTACAAAAATTACAGATAGTTTTTGTTATTGTTTGCATAATTTGCGTCATTAACTGGTGATGAGTACTGGCTTCGCGCGATGTCGCATTAGTTCTTGTTTATGATTTAAGATAAATAGTTTTGGGATTCTTGTCTTTTAAATCATGTGAACTGGTTTTTATTGAACAATAAGAAGCATTAGAAGAATTCAAATAAGAAAAGTATACAATCGAACTGAGGCACATTAAAAAAAAAGAAAATATCAAACATATGATTTTATATTTTGTAGTTAGGCTTGATGTTTGCAAAAGAGTGCACCGTGCATGAAAATTTTTGCTGGAGAGTGCATACTGCCAAGTAAATAAAAATACCATTTAAAAACCTATCACCGCTTCATGTTTGGCAAACCATATGATACCTTTGCTTTGAAAATGAAAAAAACAGAAACAGCGGGAAAAAAGAATTGATAGGGTGACTTATAAAAGAGCTTACATGAAATAGTGAAATGAAAGAAGTCTCACATCATAGCAGAGCTTATACTATACCTACTGTGTAGACCAGGGGTGGCGAACCTTTATGCATTAACGTGTCATTTTTTCTGAAAAAATGTTTAATGAGATATGGACGTGCCGTCAAATAATTTTGACTTGTGATTTTATTGGGAAAATTATAAAAAACTAAATACTAACAACTCAAAACTCTTTATTTACTACGAAAAAATACCTTTTGCACTGTATAGTTGTAAATGTTTCAGTTCAAATTAAAATAACATTAGTGTGACATCTGTTGTTGCAGATAGGATGATAAATAACTTATATTAGGATTGTAAGACGTATCTTTTAGTAGAATGCATGTTGTATTGGAGTCATCTGCCAAATGGCTTATAAGAAATTAATTATTTTTATACTGTGGCTCACTTTTTTGACAAGAGGATTTGTGATTTGCTTCAAAATGCCATTTTACAGACGATGCTCTACATACCACTGTTCCAGAACATAAAACACATACCGCTTTCTTGTCTTTACTAATAATGCCATATTTCTCAATTCCCCATGTTTGAAGTTCTCTATTACGCTCACTATCTTGCACTTTTTGTTCTTTTAATGAACTAGCCATGCTAAATAACAGTAAAAGATCGTAAATATAACACAAATAAACTTTAAAATCTAGTTGTGTCCACGAAACTGGCTAAGATATGCGTAGAATCATAAGCAACTGCAGTCCACAACGCAACTAAGGTAAGACAATAACAAACAAGTGTGCTCGCAGTCGTGACGCGACCGATTACTCGCGTTTATTAGTAATACTTCAAAGTGAACTTTGTTATTTTGAAATAAAATGCAAAAAAAAAAAAAAAAATTAATCGCTTCCGTGTCCAAAATATTCTGTCGCGTGCCAAGGGTTCGCCATCCCTGGTGTAGACATAATAAACATTGTGGTTAACTAGTCTACAGCTTTAATAGCTTTGAAAAATTCTTTTGCCCATGAATACAATTCGTTATTGAATATATTTGGTGGAGTACCTCAATGATAAATTAGTTGAAGAAAATTAAAGAAAAGGAGATTTGGTTACTTAGCCTGGAGGAGGCTAAGAATTGGAAGATAATAAGAATGTTTATTTGATATATAAAGTACGTTTCATCGATAGCAATGATATTATAGAAGACAAATTTTGTTTAAGCATCGCTGCAAGTCGGAAAACCCTTACTTGTTCGAGCTGCTTGATATTTTTCTTGGTAATAACTAGGACAACGATCTACTTGTCTTTGTTGTGCTACGAAAGTGCATGACGGCTTTTTTTCGTGATAGAGACGTGTTTGAATTGCAATAGGAAATACGTATTTTCCTTAAGACACAAAAAGAATTCGAAGACTTTACTGATGAAGTTTTTTAATAAAACTGGTATACCTATGTAATTTTTTTTAAAAGCTGAATCTCATAGATCTTTTTCAACTCCAGGTTTTCTTTTAGCATTCAATTACATGTTTTCACAAGTGTTCAAACGCAAATTTAGAAGATGTATTGTGTACAAGAGGTCAACTCCTTGCACTAATGTCGAATAAATACATTCATTAACAAATTTAGCATTGACATACACATTTTTAAATGCGCTTTTAAAAATATCATTCAAAAAGCAGCCCCTTTCTAAAGAACTAAATCACATAACCCAAGGACTTTTGGAACCGCAATTTATTTTATTGCCCAAGCAAAAGCCTTGTCCCTTGAGCTACATAAATAGATCTGGGTACTTACAATTTAAATAATTAGTAAGCACATTTCTATCAAAAGCTATCGGTAAGCCTATTTATCTCTGAAAGCTGGTTGTTCTCGTGGGTGTTTTTTTGTAAAAGGAAAGAAAAATGTTTTTGTTCGACAAATCAATGGCTTCTTTGTTCAAGTGGAACTGGTAACGAGTCCGTTAATCTCCTAATGGTGAAAACCAAACAAAACATACTCACCAAGAACAGTAACAATTCCATTGACTAGATAACTACTTGTGGATCAAGAAAACAATGTAAACTCAAGGTCATTAACAAATCTGAAGAGAAAGCTTAGTACTACGCTCGATATAACGGGATTAACATGGATCTTTAATGCATCAGTGCGTATCACCGTCGTGAAGCAATCTTAACTAGCAGGGATAAGTGGATTCACGCACGTCCCGTATTGCATAATGTAAAATATGTGGTGGCGGCTTCATTTGTTTTTCTGCCATGCGTCAAGACCGACTCAGCCGAAATCAATTATAAAAACTAATTTACTTTTGTTCATCTAAAAGTAATTATGAGTAGGATGTTTAAGCAGGTTTCTGGAGGGATACACTAGTTATTATGTTTGTTGAATAATGTTTTACCAAAGTGGTACAGCCTTTAGAAATAAGCATTTAAGTGCTTAAGGATATTTTAGAAAAATGTGCCCCTGATTCTTTATTTTATTCTTTCTGTAGCTCAATGTGCTGTGTAACTTATGGAAATTCAAATTTATAGCCCATTACTTTATCAGGGGCCTGGACAGTGGCGTAACGGAGAATATTTCGACCCCCTTGCAAAGTCAGGTTTTGGGTTAAATATTTACTTTGCGTCAGTCAGGCTTTGGGCTCCCTAGAATCCCGAGCAGGTGTACGTTACGCCACTGGGTATGGAATTGGTTTAATATATATGCTATTTAACCAGTGGCATACATAGACCTCTCTTCTGGAGAGAGGGGGAGGATTACATCTAAAAAATACATATACAAAAACGCTGAGGTGGAATTACAATGTTAAAAATTAAAAATCTGTTTGTCTGTAGTGGGTTTGACGCCCCCCCTTTATAGACTTTAATTATACCACTGTATACACCGCTGCATTTAACGAAGTTTAACTCTAAATTTTAAATTTAAATTTAATCGAAATTTTTACTGTAATCTTCCGATTATAATATCAAACTATTTAACTTCAGATCTATACATTTGAATAAGAGATAGAGAGGCATATAATTTTTGTATTTTAAGGATTTATAAGACATCATAGTGGGAAAGAGAAAGACAGTCGCCATTTAATTCATATAAAGATCATAAAACTATAAACTTAAGGAACTTTCTACAAAGAAAATTGAGGAAGGAAACTTATAATTTAATGTGAACACGCATCAATAATGTCTCTTATTCGCTGTTTATTTTGATTCTCCCATATTTACAATCAACCAGTACGTCGCTCTAATTTTTGAGAACTATTATGATAAAATTAGAATGTGATATATTTTTTAACAGAAATATGCTTTGAAATAAAAGATAATTTATTGTTTGTCAAAATAAATAAAAATAACATAAACTGCAGTAAACGTGCAAAGAAGATCGCATTATACATCACTGCTAAAGAAAAACAGACCTTTTTATGCGATTTTTCAACTCATTTTTAAAACGGTAAAGTGAGAGGGCAAATTTATACTTTTTGAAAAAGGAACATAAAAGCAAAATAGGTCATCTATACAAATATACAGTTTTTAACGATCTTAATGGCCCAACTTGACATACATTTCAAAAATAACCATTTGAAGTTATTCTCTCTACAAATACCTTTTAGATGATTGTTTAATGATAACAGTTACCATAATACCTATATTACTGTTTATTTAACTGAAAAGACATAGCTCAAATTGTATACTCATTTAAAATATTTTTATTGCCTTTTAGGAGTTAAGCAGAATTAGATTCCTTTATAAGTATAGATTTCAAAGTAAAATGAAAAATATTTATCATATTTCGAATGTGATTGACTTATTTTCACTTGTAAGGATCGTTTACATTCTTTTCTTGTCTATGAAGAAATCTAAATTATATTTTGCTTTTATATATTATATATCATTGAAATAACAGCCATTGAAAAGCAATACAAATGTTTTTCTATTTGAAAAAAAAATTCTGATTTAGGCAAATAATCACTTTTCTTTTCGATTTTCATATGAGTAATCATTGCCCCAAATCAGTACTCCCCCCAAAAAAAAGTATCAATATACAAATAAGCAAAATCAAAATATAAATTTATTCGGATTACTTTAACGCAATGTAATATTGCACATCAGATTCTTTTATAACAACAATTAATAAAACAAAATTATACACTCTTGACTATTTTTAACTACTTATATAAATATTTTTGATATTAAAGGTTCTAATACTAAAATGTGAAACTCCATTGTAAAATTCACACACACGTATATATATCCAAAAATAATGGAGAAATTGGTTGTTCCATATATACTGTCATTTAAAATCTTATTTTAAAACTGCCTTTAGCTGATCATTAGTTCTAGATTCGACTGTAAATATACATTTTAAAGTAAGTTTTAAGAAAATAAAGCTTTAATAGGATTTTCTTTTTTGAATTCCGTGTTTTCAATTAAAATAAAACCAGTTCCATTTCGAGCAAATACAAGTTATATCAAGTATTGAATATTATTTAATTATATAAAAAGTTTTTGAGCTTCTAAGCATACATGAACACCTTAAAGCAGAAATATGACTTAGGTTGACGGAATAAATACCTGAAAAATGTACCTGTTACCCCATTCCTGCTTTCTCAACCTTTCTTATAATTAAATGCGCATTCGTTTTCAATATAGAAAATACAGTTTCAGAGCTAAAAAAATTTTCTATTGCAAATTTAAATTGTACAGACTTTTTTTTTCAAAAATAAAGAAAATCTAGTCTTTAATAAAATCTAATTTCTGAAATTAGGAATGAGTACTCTCCACTTTCCGATAGGAGGAAAAAGTATGAATATAATTAAAGAAAACTAGTTAAAAAAGTAAACTTCTATTACAATTTAACAGTTCTACGATCTCTTCAGTGAAATCAAGTCTTAAATTATTAACTGAGTTCCACATAAAGATATTGGTACTCCATTTCGTGGGCTATCACATAAGATTCTGCAAGCAAAATTTTAACATTCATGATGAATCAACAATAACTTAAAGATAGTTTGTCAAGTTTCTTTCATTCGAGTACAAACTGGTTGGTAACTATTAGAAACCTTTTTCATTGTCAAAAATCATTACTCAGGTGTTGGGAGCTGGATATTTAAAATAAAATTAATTTTCTTTGTAGAGAGAGAGTATGATATAAATTATCTGAGTCACACCTTCCACTCCCATTTAATGTTTACAGGTTATTTATTTTGCGATTTACGCCTACAATATAAATTACAGCAGCAGATTATGGTATAATAAATGCGTTTGTACTGTCTTTGTCTACCATGTTTTTTGAAAAATCAACTTCTGATGCTACATATTACGATGTTCCATATGTTGCGAGTATCACCAATGAGATATATATAATTTTCTGTTCCATTTAGCTGAAAACTTCGAAAAATAGTTTCAGTAACTAAACCATTACACGATATTGACCTTCTAACAAAGGCAGGGTGGGATGGGGGGTGGAATTCATTTGTTCCTGAAAATGATTTCATTTTCACTGAGTCAAAATTGCTCCACTGACCCGGTCGCTGACTGTCAAGCAGACGGATGAGAAATAAAACCGCGGAAATCCCCATCGCCCTGGGCTATCCACAATACCATCTCCGAAGCGTGTAAAATGACCTTCTGAGAACACGGATGAGGAAGGGGGATTGATTGCTTTTCTTTTCTTGCTGGCTTACGTTTTTTCAGCTACCGGGCGAAAACGTTATCTATCAGGATTTAATGTATAATATGAGAAGGGGAGATTAAGGTGTTATGGATCGGAACTTCTTTTATAGTTCTTACATGTATAAACTGCCCATCGCAATTTCTGTCTTTGTCGAGGGCTTTTAATCTTATCAGAAATAAAAAGCTGGCGGGCGGATCTCCGAGATGAGAGACCGATATTGTTTTGAAGGTTTATTATGGTAGATTTCAAGTTATTAGATGGAATTTAAGCCAACCTGCATGCCAAATAGCTACTGATGTGCATCATGCACTCTTGATATGTAAGCTAATTCATTTGTATTCATAAAATTACATAAATATTTATTTTCAAAACAATGCTTTCATTGGCATTGTTCAATATGAATTATTATTGTTGAAGTAAAAGTGATTATAATGGTATTGATTATCATTATTGAAGTAAAAGTGATTATATATGGTGTTGATTATCACACAGTGATAAAATGACAGTTTTTTCACCATAACAACCTCGTAATATAATAACAGTTTCTTATAAAGACTCGTGTACCAAAATATTTTTCAATGATTTCAAATTTTTGAAAAAAATATTATTTTTAATGTGGATTTTGAAGTAAGAGTGTATACATGCTATTTATTCTGTTAATTGAGGATTCTTTGACCAAAATTGTGACGCCAAATACCTTTTAGACAATATTACAAATAATATTTTTAAGACGAGAATAGCTTAAGATACAAGTTTTAATGTATTACTTTCCTTAATTTTGTTATTTTAATGCTTCAGACTTTATGTACTTATCAATACAATAATAACTTAAAAATTATTTAACTTATACATAAATTTATTTGTAACTTATCGAAATCCACAGCATTGATCACATCTTTTCAAAATTTCTCAATTGGCATCACTAATGTTTCAAAGGAGCCGTAAATAACAAATTTATTTTTAGAGAATTATTTTGTAAAACCTTCTTGCTTATATATATATATATATATATATATATATATATATATATATATATATATATATATATATATATAAAAATGTTTAAAAACGGGTTTTATAGAAATCGACTCCAAGGGGGGATAATATAGATAAAAATTCCTATTTCCGGACTATTAGACCAATAGACTTGAAATTTGGCAAGCATATTTCTTTTGTCGAGTAGAAATTATTAATAGTAAGAAGGTTTTAGCGGAAATCATCTCCCAAGTGGGACGGTTAATATATATATTTCGTTTTTAGAGAACTTCAAGTCTTCTTTTAAAATCAAGAGGCGAGGGCTATAAAAATGTGTTTGAATACCATAGAAAACTTAATGCTTGGTTAGCAATAACTTAAAATATATATTATACACTATCATGACCCAACAAAACGGGTGGATAACGGCTAGGGCCTCATAAAAATATTTTTTTAAAATTTCTAATAGAACATTATTGCTGCTGTTGTTGTTGTGGCTAATGCCACCTGTCTGACGTAGTCAGAACGAGGCCCACGAAATTCATCGTGGCATGGGCAAGAGGTACGCCTGTCGTTGGCCTTGAGCACCATACAGGTGACAGTGCGATTTAAGCTCAGTGAAACTTCCCCGAAGGGACGATAGATGGCGACACGACCTCTATCTCCACCTCCACAATTTCTGCAAGTGAACTGAAGGGGAGGGAAATATTCTCCAGTTCTTGCGCTAGTGAATAAGCCCACAAGACTACGGACCCACTGATTTAACGAGCACGTACTCCGTGTGCACTCGGAACATTATTGCTGTTAATAAGCATAATGGATTCTTTTAGAGTTCGTAAGTGGATGATAAAATAGAGCTTATTTTTATTTCAGTCACATTTTCTACCCAAGTGTATTTTAGAAATTTATTTAAAGGAGATCACTCAGACTTAAATTACGATTTATCTTCCTGTTTTTAAGTAAAAGTCTCTTGAGCAAAAATTCTCATAACATACCTATAATTACTTCCTTTTTCCTTATGCATATTTGCAATCAAACCTCATCATTCATTTAAATACATTTTCTGCTAAAAAACAACATTTCCATGCATAAAATAATTATCCAATTTACTTCAGCTTGTAAAACGTTAAACTTTCACTTGTTCAACAGTCGGAAAGTTTCCTAAAATAAGTGCCTGCTTAGCCAACCACATGATAAGCAGTCGACATTACTGAAACCAAAACAACAAAAAAACGCGTCTTTTTAAACCAATGTAGAACAAGGTAACTTCTTTTGTGCCTTTTAACTTCCTCGAGGTTTTAATAGAAGCCACCGAAGCACGGTCTCTTAAATACAATGAGACAATTAATTAGTTTTTAGCGACACACGTAAATGGCTTGTAATGCCTTTATACGGGACAGACGTATACAAAGTTCCTGCTAGTAACAAATGTTGACACGGAGGTAAAAAAATAATAATAATAAAATACCCAAATGGTAAAATACCGCCCGTGACAGAAAGTGACAACTGAAGAATTGTCGTTGGGCCTTTGACCCTTCCGTCAGGCCAGATGAGGAAGGGAGAGGGCACTACTACTTCTCCTACTGACATGGTTTCGGAAGACAGTTTCGTTGTCCTTTTCATGTTCTTTTAATGTCATGCTCTGTTGCAGATGGCAGAGTTTTTTCATGAAAAGAAATTCGTCCAAATTTCTTGAGAGGGTAATTTAGATTTACATGGGTGTATTTCTTTTCCGTAGTCAAACGGAAATTATTATAATAACAATGATGATCTTCACAATGCCCGGCCTCCTTGTAGGTAAATCAGAAAATGGGTTAGACTTATTGAATAGCCCAGTGAAGAACTTACAATGAAAAGCCTTTTCAAAGGTCGACCACTAAAATTGAGAGCTCTGAAAACAATTCCAGACTTCCCGCGCTGGTTGGACGTAATATGCAAATTAAAACAGTTAGAAATGTCATAGATACTCCAAATGATAGAATAGTTCATTAACCAAAAGAGAAAAACCCCTCGTATCAGATTTTGTGTTCCCTTTTCAGTAATTAACAACAATTGATGGTAAACAAAGGAAGGCACCCATAATAAGGTTAATAGGTTAGGCTATCATACTTCAACCTTGATCCAGCTTTAAAAATCGATCACGGATTTGATGTATCTGCTTACTCATGTGTTACAAAATTGCTCATTTAAGCATTAATTACATTTTCTAGGTTTTTCGTAGGTTACATTGTTGGAGTTGAATTAATTGCTCCTCCATGTTTATATTACTGAATCAGAAATCTCGAATCACTAAGATTGCACACTGAACTAGTTTTTAAAAATTAAAAGTTTAAAACGAGTCATTATTTCTAAATTAAATTAAAGAAGTAATTGCCCTACCCAACTTAGAACCGGAATTATACATTAAACAAACTAGGTTTATTTTTTTGTAAAAATACTAAATGTTTTTTCAGCTGCATTATTCTAAGCAAAATATTGAGATTTTCTCTTTTACTTCCTTTCTCTCTCTGAAACGTTTAAGCCATGTAGGGCAGCGATGCACGCTAAATCTGTCAAGAGCTGAAATGTCCTCCCGTTGGTGTGGTGTGGTAGCTAGGAGAGGGGGTGCCAGCTCAGGTGTCGACCACGTCACTTGACCATGGTTCAAAATTACGTGGTCCATCGTCAAAAGCCCTCGTGTAGCTGAACAGTGTGATGTTAATATTCACTCACTTACTCACTGAAACGTCTAAGGTGACTGACTACCTACGGTTTGAACCATAATTTTGAAAATACGTATAAATGAATATTGTTTACTATATTTAGTGTCAGTTGAATTAGAACATACACATAAAATTGTCTTAAGCATGCTATCACAAAAAGAAAATTATTTAAATGCAATTTTTTTTTTGGTAAAAGTTGTAGAAAGAATGACATATTTTCAAAACGTTCTCCTTTGTATATAAAATAGCTACGATAATAAAAATATTTTACTTATATATATTTAACACGTCTCTCCAGAAACTAAAAATTTTGAAAAATTTACGTTATTTTAAGAGTTACGATCAATTAAAATTATAACCGGCTTTTTTTTTTTTGTTTTGTTAGAATTTCTCCACTGTGATGTGATAAAATATGAATAAACCCACAGATTTCAAAAATCCTAGTTTAGGCTCTTTAAAGATGTGGGCAAAATATTATTATAGAAATATATGAAGGCAAAAATGCTATCTTAGAAACAGTTTTCACTAAAGGTAAATGTTTCGAAAATACATAATTTTTCCTTCATATTTTACCAAAAAATTGCATTTAAATAATTTTTTCTTGTAATAATATTCTGAAAGCAATTTTATATGTATATTCTATAATCCAACTTACAGTAAATATCAAAAATTTATTCATTTATGTGCTTTTGCAAAATCACGATTCCGAGCGTAGTTAGTTCTTTTAAATTTGTTATTTCTAAAGGAAATATCTAGCGTAACTAATTCAGAACTACAAAATAGGGGATTAGATCTCACGGAAATAGAGATTTTAATGGAAGAACAAGATGCTTTTACCGATAATAGGATTTTGTTAAATCCTTTTCGTAATGTTCTGTGTTTAAAATAAAACTGGAAACAGAAGGTAAGCATTGATAAGGAAAAAAAAAATCATAACATGTTTTCCTTTTCTTTTCTTTTTTTTTGCATAAAGAGAGAGTTAATAAACATTTCTTTAAAAATTATTTTACGATAAACACAGAATCATATTTTTATTCATTACTTATTTTTAATAATGATGTTTTATTACAAAAGTGTGTTGGACAAGACGACTCTAATGAGTAGCTTTATTTCTACAGATCAATTAAATTGCGAGAAAGAAATCACGATCTTTGATCGCATAATTAAAAATCCCCAAAGTTACAAAAGAATTGTTGGCTATATTTTATCCTTGTTAGCATCGTTCACAAGAAAGTCTTTGTCGGCTTGTCAATATAACAAAGAGTGCGGAAAAATATGAGAAATGTTCTTTGAAAAAATATTTTTTAAGTTTGTGTGTGTGGCCACATTTATTAGAGTTTTCATTAAAAAAATTTTACTGTATAAAATACAGTAGTTTCCAGATCCCCACAGCAGAGCTATCGTATTATGATTCGAGACTTGAATCTTTATTTATATTTTATTTTAATATAAAGCGTCCCTGTTTCAGTATATCCCAAAGATTTTCAATTGGCTTAAGATTCGAACTTTGTGGTATCCAGTTTATGTGGGAAAAACCGTAAAATCCGGTGTGGTACAAGCAGTTTTAACACAAAAAATTTGCAGGTGCGCACTATTCGCCGGGTATAAAAATGATATCTTATCAAAAAATAAATAGAGAGAGATGTGCAAAAAATAACTTAGACTTCTACAAGGATATGAATACTGTTTATTTAAAAAAAATGTCATATTTTATGAACCTTGGGGTTGTTTTTTCTAGAAATATATTATTTTTTCAAAATCCTGTGATAATACCTCGAATTAAATGACTTTAAAACATAACAGCTTTGCTAACGTACATTGCAGGTTCTTTCGTAAAAAGGGGGTGCGTGTTATACGGAGAATATACCTTAAAGTTAAAAAATGCAGCTTGAAAGTATAGGTGCCCGTTATACCCAGGATTTTACGGTAAGTCCAGGACCAATTGTGAATATAATTTGTGCTCGGTGGATCTTAACATTGTCATCCTGGGATATACCAGTTCCATCGGAGAAGAAAAATTCCATTGCTGAGATGGCGGGTTGTTAAGCTCGTTTAAAGAATCCATTTATCATCGCATGCTTTGTCTTCTCTGACCAGGTCGTGGCCGTGGTGACCTAATGGTCATGGTAATAAAGTCATAGCCAGTGTGTCATTAGTACAAGCCCTAGTGCCACTGTGAAGTCACCGTCTAGAGGGTTTGACTCGTAGTAAATCAGTCCTGCTCAGTGTCCTCCCCTTGGTTTGGTGTGGAAATTAGGAGAGTGGACTCGTATTCATCATTTGACATTGGTTCAAAATTATTTGGTACATTGATTATAGACCTCGTGTTGCTTTATAGTGCTACATTAATAAACACTCACTCGCTCATCTAGACTAGATTGATTGAAGCAATCCCAAATCATAATACTGACTCCAATTACATGCACAATTCCATCCATTTTTGAAAAGGTGAATTAAGTATGTTATTTCGGGCCTATTGCAAATTAAGTGGAAATGGGTCCCAATGCCCTGACTTGGTACCTCGTGTATGTTCAAAAATGAGGTAAAAATACAAACGTCGACCTCGTGGATGAACTGCCAAATTTGTTGCAAACAACCAGTAGTATAACTTTAATACAAATTTAACTGAAGGAATTATCAAGGAAAATATATAACATAGTAGATAATAAGCAAGACACTCACCGCAGACTGGGATTCCAATAGGGATCCATGTTCCATTCTCTACACACAGTCTTCTGATAGGACCCAGTAGGTCGAAACCAGGGTCGCACCTATAGGTAGCGACGGTCCCGGTCTGAACTGTTTCTGTGTTGAAGGTTATTATCGAATGGGAAGGAGATCCGGGATAACCACAACTGAAGGCTATAAATAAACAAGAATATTTTTAAACGACAAGTTTGGTACTGCAAAAGAAATATAATTTGATGCTACGACCAGTGATAGTGTAGGTCATTATTTTCGAGTTATTGAAATAAACTTGTCAATAATTATGTTTCTTTACTAGAATGTATTTTAAAATTGTTACCGAAAATTTATTTTCGTATGAAAAATAATACAAAATACAAAGAAAGTTTTAAAATTTACTCCACTTTACCTGATACTTCTTCGATATACTTATCAACTATTAAAGGTATTAATGTTAAAATATTAATTTAGGGAGAAATTAAGTAAAAATTTCTAAATATTTTTATTTTTGAAATATCCTTCCATCGAATACTTTTTGAACATAAGTTTACATCTTCAATTAAAGAGGTTTACATCTTCAATTAAAGAGAAACTATTAATTTGCATGTTATATTTAACAGATGATATCCTCCAAAGAATGTCATAAAATATATAGTAAGGTGTGTGGATCGAAATTTTTTTTTCAAAATTTCAAAACTTACCAATTTGGAAAAGATGTTCTCTGTTACATAGATGAAGATAAAATAAAATGAAACAAAAAGATTTATTTTTATGTTAAGAATTGGCACAAGAGGAATGAAATTTAGGCATTTAAGCGTTTTTATTATAAAACGTGAAAGTAACTTTTGTTAAAGTGAAATAGGCAATTTAATACTTTTTAACAGTTATTACAATGAGAGGACACCTACTAAATAGTTTAAATAGTTACAAAAAAACATCAGGTACTTTTAACAGTTTCTTTAGTAATAAATTTTTTAAAAAACCATCTTTTGAAATTATATTGCACGATCAACCGTAAGATGGAGAAAAGCTTGAACGCGACTGATTCGACAGCTCAGCAAAAAAAAAAAAGCTGTGACGACTCTATCCGCAATCTTCCTACTAACAGTCCTTTTGAGGAATTTTTGGTCCTTAAAAATTATTGTATTAGAAAGCTTCCTCCGAAGAAGGAAACGTGAACATGCAAATTAAGATTACTATATAAAGTATAGGCTTTCAGGTTAGAAGGGGAGAGAGATAGGGTAGACTGCTAGTGGAGCAGTGATTGATCAAATTTAATGTGAGGCGCGGATATTTAGTAATTGATAATTGCATTACTTAAGGTGACGATCTGTCTCTTGAAATTGAATCTAGATTAGGTAGCTAAGAAGACAGGGCTATTGAAATGACGTATAAGCGTCCTATTTAGTTAGTCTTATCATATCTCGTGGACCTTGTTAAATGTCTTTATATTGGGTGCATCTCTTAACTTTTGTTGATCGAACTTGTGTTGTGGTTTGTGCTGTGAATAAATTAAGTGATTTTGAATATGGCTAGTCTTCCTTTCCTTTCTGCCACACCTTTAGGGGCGGAGGTAAGACCTTTACAGAGTTAAGTTATGAAATGTTGCAATATATATCGTATTACTCAGTAATTATTAATCAGTCAACTAGATATATACTGTCGAAATTTAATATATACTTAATACAACTTAATTTGTGTATCTATAATTATTTTGAGTCTAAGAACATCTGACCAAAATTAAGTATTTTCCTTTTTTTTTCGAAAATTCAACCTTTTTGTGGCAATATTAAATTTTGAACTTATTTTCTTAATCTCCAATCAGTAGAATAGCTTTTCCTGAAAGGTATGTTCTGATTGATTATAATTTTTTTCCCTCTATATAACTACGATCCTCTCTAATTCATTTTTATTTCTTTAATTCAGTGGGGAAAATTTTTATTATGTTTTTATTTAAAAATTTATTTTTAGTTTCATGAATCATTTTTATTTTCACATTCAGGCAGTGGCGCACACAAGGGGGGGGGTCCTGGGGTCCGGACCCCCCAAAGCCCTTGATTTTTTTTCCGATTGATTTAATTCTAAGTATATAGTACGTAAAATTTAATTAATTACTTGCTATTAATGATTAATTTTATTAATTAATGCTAATTATTTATTCAAAAACTAGTTTTTTACTGTGTTTTGTTCCCGAAAATCAAACGGACAAAATCAAACGGAGCATGATACAAGAATGGTGAACTTTCGACTCCGGACCCCCTTGAAAAATTCCTGTGTACGCCACTGCATTCAGGAGATTTATGAAACTTCAATGTGACGTTGAAATAATCAAATGTTTAATAAAAGCTAATACATAAACACTTTTAAATACATAAAATCCTCATTAGAATAAAAAAAAGCTAATGTGTCTATGTCAGAATGAAAACTAATGCTATTTCTTTTCAAGTCACACAGTTTTTAGATGACAAGTAAAATGACTTTTTGATGCTAATTTTGACTTCTTTTTAATGTGCTAATGAATGTTAAAAATGAAAAGAATGATCGCTGTCTTTATTTATTTTAATTTTAATATTTCCTGATTCCTCAAACATACAGATCAAATACAAAGTGAAAATTGATGGATTATTCTTAACTTAATAAAACGTAGGCCTCTGTGGACTTCTTTAACACAGTATTCGATTTCTTGGTTTTGTTTCTTTTCTTTGCTACTGAATAAAGGGGGAAAACCAATTGGAATCAAAAGTGACATTCCAGGGTTATCTAAAAGCAGAGTTAATTACACGAGATAATTACAAAAAGATTTCCTTTCTTCTTTTATTTGGTAAGAAAGCTACTGACAGAAGCGAACGGATGTTAATATTTTTTCTAGACACAAATCTTGTGGGGTTTTTTGTTCTTTCATCTAAATGTCTATTTGAAATACCTTTTAGGGAAAGAAAAGTGGCCTTTCCGTATCGATATAACTTTTATTTTCAATGATTTAAATGCTAGCTATAATTATGAACTAAAAATGGATGAATATTCTTCAAAACCTATTTGTGTATGATATTTTCGTTATTAATTCCATGCAGATCATACAAAAATTCAAGAATTTAGCATTTTACTCTTCAAGATTACTTAAATATTCAATAATTAATATTTTTTCCCCAAATTATTTTAAGTAACTGTTTACTTAAAATGTGTATACGTGCACATAATTTTTTTGCAATCTATAAAACTTTTCTTAAATTTATTCGTACCGTTTTCATACGTTATAATTCCGATTTGTCCTATGCATTATGCTTCTTCATCCAAAATGGCGAAGAACGACCTAAACTGTTTGATAATACACAACGTGGGAAATAATAGGTGGAGTAAAGAATTTCAAGACCATTTCTCGGTTGCCGTGGAAAAAGTAACCTCTATTTTCGATTCACCTCGGCTGTATGCCTTCTTTCGTCACTACGCCTGAGAACCATTTGCTTGGTTAAACTGTTTTCAAAGCTTATATTAACGTGCAAAATAAACGTCTTAATGGTTTTTTCAGCGCTGTTTGCTTTTCGCTTCTACAGTGATACAATTTTCGGGAGATTCTTAAGATTAATATAATCTCTTTTTTTTTCTTCTTTTTCTTTTCCTTCTTTCTTTCTTTTTTTTTTTGACTCTATTATTCTGCTAGTCGTCACCCACCCACTTCGCTGGGTATTGTATGACTATATATATACTGTTTTTAAAGTTATAGATATCTTAGATTGTTTTGAAAAAAATATTCTTGCAGCTCTCGCATCTAGATTTAAAAAATAGGACAGTATTTCAATTTCTAAAGCGGAAATATATTTACCTTTTACCTAGCAATGTCTTCTAAAAATAGATTTTAGAGGGTCTCTACCCAATAATCTAAGACGAGATTTTGTTTTATACATATAAAACGCACTCGTTGCAATGCTTGCCAAATTTGAAGTCTATAAGCTCAATAATTAAAAAAAAGTGAGTTTTTATAATGCCTCCTCTCCTTAATCTCTGGCAAAACCCTTTGGAAGTCAACTTCCAATAAATACCGTTCATTCTGAATGAATACTCAGCAACAGAACCTGTGTACGAAATTCTAAGGTCTATAGGTTTAATAATTAAAAAATGAGATACTTTAGGTGCCCCGAAATCCCCTTTGGGAGTCGATTTTTATGAAACCCTTCCTAGCGGATCTCCACTCAAGAAAATGAGCGTACTTACCAAGTTTCAAATCTGTAGGCTCTAACTCAAAAACGGGTATATATTTGTCAGAAACGCCCCTTGCCCCCTCGTTAGCTTCCCTTCCGCCCTTGATGGTCGTTTTCCGCAAAACCCATTCTTGACGGATCTCTTCTCAACAATGGAAACCTGCTTACCAAATTTCAAGTCTATTGGTCTAATAGTTTTGGAGATCTCGTGATGAGTGAACGAGTGAGTCGCTTTTCTCTTTTTCTTTTACAATAAATAGGTTTCCTTCTTTTTTTTCTTTCGGGAGAGTGCTGGAACAGTAATTTAGCTCAGAACACTTGGAATTTAAGACTAATTCCGCCGAAATATAACTCCCCGTCGTTTTCTTCTCCGATGTAACGAAAATTTTCCGAACAATCAATCAATGTTAATAGAGTTCGTATGCAAAACAGCATTGGTTGTCGGTTTGGATTCATTGATTTATTGGAATAATTCCCTTAAAATTATAAAATACGTAACATTCTAATAAATCGTTTCTGACTCCGGATATGTTCTTCCTGGATAAAAAGGACGTTACATTTTACATTTCTAGCCTACAACGCATGACGCATAAGATTTTTAAAAACACAAATCATATTATTTGTTTTGATTTTTGAAACATGAATGTGTTTTTAACGAAGCAAACATGGGCATGAATGAAATGTATAATGAGTTGTAAGTAGAATATAATGATGATATTTTTTGTTCGAATTGTTTTCACTCCATATTTTTCCTGAGCTGATTGCAAAATTGTGATTAGAAGTCCTTTCATCCGTAACAAAAAAAAAGTTGTTGAACAATTTCTGTTAAAGATGGCAGGGGACGAGAATCTTATTGGACTGTTTATTGTGTCTGCATTTAAACAAGTATTGTATCCGCAGTCTTATCGTAAATCTGGTGTAAGACTTAGACTTTTAGATTCTGACAAGGTTATCTGCTCATGTAAGATGCTTAAAAAATATAACAAAATGCCCAATCAATTCTAAGGATTTTTCTCTTAACAATGTTTATGTTCATGGGCGTTTTAAGGCATGGCCAAATGGGTCTAGTTCCATGGTCTCGACCTCGAGGAAGGGCGAAGGCTCGTCTCATTCTCGACACAGTCTCAATAAGACCAAGATCCGAATCATTTTAATATGCAGATCTTATTCCTGAATCTATTCTCTGAAATACTGGAAATTTCGAACGGTGTGCCAACCGGCATTAGTGGAAAGTTTACATTGTTATGCTATGTCCGTCGTCCTTGTCGAGGCTTAAGCCTGCCATCATACACCACCATTACTCATTTAGTCAAAAAACGGCAGCCGGTCGAATCTATTTGTGCTTTGGTTTAAGAGATTATGAATCATGCACATGTATTTGTTACTGGTTACCATACTGTCTTTTTTAAAGGGTCGCAAGTGCAGCCTGCTTTTGCATAGGAGTGCAATGCCTCAAGAAGTCTCAAGATGTTACTGTTTATGTAAAGCGTATAGGAACTTTAAAAGACAGTCAAAGAAAATAAATAATTTAAGGATATTTAAACTCGATGTTAAAGAATGAAAACACTTATCTAGATCAGAAAAAGCCCATCTAATATCAATATAATATATTCCGTTCTCATTGTTGAACAAGTACAGCATTATACGTAAAATACACAATGTATTAACAATTTGCGTAATATTTCCTCTAATTTTATGTAATTCATTTTGTATTAAAATGGTAATTGATAATTAATTGAATATATATTATACTTTAAAGATTAAGTATTATGCACATGTCCTAGATCAGGGGTGGTGAACCTTTTTGGATCAACGTGCCATTTTTTCTTTAAGAAATGTTTAATTAGGTACAGACGTGACGTCAAATAATTTTGACTTGGGATTATTGAGAAAATATATATAATAAAACTAAATACTAAAAAATCAAAACTCTCTATTTACAACAAAAAAATTGTATTTTGCACTGTATATAGTAGTAAATGTTTTATGTATACCTTTATACGTGTAATTCAAACTAAAGTAACGTTAGTGTGAATTCTGTTGTAGCAGAATAGATGACAAAAAAACTTGTATTATGATTGTAAGATGTTACTTTCAGCAGAATGCAAGCTGAATTGGAGTCATGTGCCAAACGGTTTCTAAGTGAGTCTTTTAATGTTATTCATCTCTGAAAATAATGACTCGGAATCATAGGTAGATGAAAATATGATTAAAATAGTATGAGCCAGTTTCTTCAAAAAGCTAAATGTATCTGGAATCGAATTTCATGTTTGAAAATTTTCCTTACTTGCATTTTTACTTATATTGCTTGTTAATTTCTTTCTGTTTCAATTATATAATTCCAACTTTCTTCTTTTTCCAACAAATTTTTGAATCCATATTGAACTAGACTGAAAATCAATCAGTTGCATTTCAAATTTTTCAATTTATAAATAATCGAATAGGGGTAAATTAAGTTTATTAAAGGAAGTAACATCAGGGTACATAAAAAAACTTGACCGTTTCCGATAATTCTTTGAACTGAGAAAATCTCGCTGGAAACCCCGACCGAACCCTCCTATTTGTTCGTAATACTTCATATTGAACTTTGTTATTTTGAATTAAAATGCAAACCGTTTTGATCAGTGGCGTGCCCAAATATTGTGTCGCGTGCCATTGATGGCACGCGTGTCACTGGTTTGCCATCCCTATCCTAGATCATTCTTATAAGATATAAGATAAGATGTCTTATAAGATATCTTTCATTGGAGTTTGATCAAAACAGAAACTGGCCATTTAAATCCTATATTTAAACAAGCTAAAGAAATTTTCGTAATGAAGCTTGCACTCAAGAGAAGAATAGAGAGAAAACAAACATGAACGCTATTAAGAATATTCATTTATCAGTCCATCAGTCTGGGAACATTAATGCCGCTCCACCGCTTGGTTACAGGTGACTTCCGTTCATGCCCTACAGTCTACTTTTCTCACTCGTGAACGAATAACCAAAAATATAATGAAAATACATCGCTTACAGCGAAACCCGAGTGACTGCCTTCCGTTTTCCCAATGATCACAAAGAAAAGATTTCTTTTTACAGCTAGCCATCTGTGACTGACTGTCATCTATACTCTATTTACCAGAAACTTACTTTTTACGCACACAAAAACGGAACTCTAATTTTAAGTAAAATATAATTATTGTTGTAAATAATTGGCTTTTTGTTCTGTGTTTAGAGACAAAAACTACAATTAACGATTATTAAAGAGGGAATTGGGCTGCCATTATAAAGAATAACATAAAATTGAGAATCGTAAAGATATTTACATGATATTGAGTGTGACTGTTTTCAACTCACATTAATTTATTGAGTAATACTTATTAACTAAATATTTATATTGACAATGTTTCTTAAGCTATTTTTGTCGCAGTTTATAAAATAGTCTTTTCTTGTGTTTGAATGAAGATGATTTTGAATGGTTTTTACTGGGGACTCTACACCCTTCAAATAATATTTTAAAACCTCTTTAAAATTTTATAAACAAGTTATGTAATATACTGTGCAAAAAAAAATTAAGGAGTCTTAAAGTTTCAAACTAATCGATCTTAAAATGTGTATTTATTTTTCTGTACCCTAATTTCTTATTCATTTTCAGTGCTTCTCGTCTCAATGATTATTGTGTATTTCAAGTTCATAAATGAACGATGCAATTTTATGAACCATTGATAGAACCCAACTGAAAAAACTGCCCAATTTTTTTTTAAACAGCCTATTGTATTCTTTCGTACGTAAGCGGATAATTTTTAGAAATTTTTTTAAAGTGAAAGTAAGAGGTTCGGCTTTTTTGGATACAAATCTTCTCATCTCGGTAAAAACGTAGTTTAGGAAAAACGTGTTTTTTATTTTTATTTACTTATTTTTTTAACATTTCTGTTAACCATGCGTAAGCAATTTTAATCTTTTAACTTTATGGGTATTTGGAAGAAACATATTTAAAAAAATGTCACTTAAGTTCTTCAAAGTCAGTGTCAGCATTTAAGTTTCCGAACAATTCGTAATATTCCCATTTATTCATTGGGACGTTTGAATTCATATGACCATGCAGCGAGTTTTTCCTTCAGAGTATGAAACTTCATGTATCTCATACAAATTTTTCTATCTCTTTCCACTCATTTTTCAATTAAACAACAACAACAACAAAATGACTCAAAAACATATGACTAACACAGATATTGTACAATATAACGAACGAAAATTTAAAAAAATGTCACAGATTTATATAAAATTACTAGAAATAAAACTGTCATATTGGTATTTTACTTTACTTAGCAATTTGATTGAAAAATACCCCATCTGTTATTTTCTCCATCATGGCGACATGTTTGAAAATTACAGGAATTTTTGTTAAAGATTCGGTTTATGTACGGGTTTCGAATTTTGAATGAATGTTTTGAAGAAAAGACGCACTTTCGGCTTGCATTCGGAAATATACAGCAATACGAAAAAAGATTTTTTTTAAACAAAAATTATCACATTATAGCATAAAAAAAACTTCCAACCTTCAACAAGAATTCTTAGCCAGAATGCAAATCAATTTTCTACTTTGAACTAAATACTCAGCACCGTGCCATCAGTTATTACGTTGACGGGGTTGCCATCTTACGATTGCCCGAGGCATTTGTATTCAAAATCTGACACTTAAGTTAATTTTTTTCCTATCATTTCTTGAACTGTTGAAGCAGGTTTTTCTAATCCTGTCGTTTGACAACCTTTTGCAAGAACGTGTATTTGCTTAATATTTTCTTTCGTGATGCATCGTATTTTTATTCTGATTTCAATATAGCGGTACTTTTTAAAAAATATATATGTAATTTGTTGGTTTCATGGTTAAATCTTAAACATGCGATCTAGAAATGTTATTTACAATCTATAATCAATTTTTATTTCACTAACATGAAATTGGGTTAGTGCGATCATTTCTATTTTCAGGAACATACAGCAGCAACACTAGAAGATCAATCATACATCATAGGTATATTCACAAAATGCGTTACATTTATTTATTCATTACAGAATATAAATGATGAAATTCAGAAAAGTGTTTCATTATAGCAACTGAATATAAAACTGTTTTGTTTCTTAATGATACCAAATTTATGAAGTTGTTAAACTTTATTAATTTTAGTCATTTGTATTTTTGCATCAGCTTTTTTTTTCAAATTATAAAGCTCACTTTTAAATCAGATAATTTTTTAAATGGATCCGCAAGATAGAAAGATAAATCCTAAGCACACAATACATTCTGGATTTTATGTCTCTCTCAAAAAGAGAGGAATTTTTTTGAAAAATACCTTTATATTTGTTGAAATGAGAATTTCTAAGAAAAATACTTTAATTATTTTTATATTATATGATTCTTGTTCCTTGAGTTTTCAAAAAAAATTTCCCTATACGTGGCAGAATCACTCTCATTATGACGACTGTATTTAAAAAAAACAACTAAACTTGGTCACAAAAAAAAAAAAAATGCTGAAATAAGAGACTAGGCGTTTACCGTATCTGAGACTTTTTAATCTTAAAAGTAATATTAGAATATGCCTATAGTCTAATAAAACCACATTCGAAATCTATCTATTGGATGTATTCGACATTAACTAATAATAATTAATTTTCTAAAGTAAATTAATAGTGAAACAACTTTATTCCAATCCAATCCTACTTAGAGGTTAAAAGCATCAATTAGGTGGAAAAGTCATTGAAACTGTAGTATTATGATGAGTGACAACCTGCAGAAGAAAAAAGTTTCAAAATAGGTCTAAGCAGTATCAAACTAGATCTTCGAAGTAAAGCAGGTAAGATTTTTTGGAATAAAGATCAGACTTTTAAGTTAGGAAGATCAGAATAGACCATTATGACTTCCAGAAATTTTAAGCTTATCTGTAAGCATTTTTAATGAATCACAACAGATTTGTAAGAATTAAAATAAAAGAGTTTTTATATGCCAAATAATTTAATTCATTCATGAATATTCATATTTCGTATTCACAACTATTTTTGCTTTTCTTTCAATCTCTTCACCGAATATTAATGAATAAAACAAAAACTCGGAACATATTGTTTTTAGATAGATAACCACCTCAATATTAATATATTTAGTTTTGTAATTCACTGTATAAATAATATGCTACGTCTTATTGTACTGCTTACTTCAGTTTCATTTTATCATGCATTATTTGGTTTTTACACTTTAACGCGAAAAAATTGATTTCTAAACTTTATAGTTAAAGAAAAAAACATTTCAGTTGAATTTTTTTAAATTTTAAGAGGAGATAATGTAAAAGTTTTTTTTTTAAATGGTTGCAAATATCTCAACCTTGGGAAAATATAACAATAGATTGAAATATTTTTCAAACAGAATATGGGTTTCAAACTTAAGTTTTCGAACATCAGCCAACGATAACATCTGTTTTCTTATAAAAATATTAACATTTCTAAAATCAAACAGTATATTGTAACCTTGACTTTCTCTCCTAAATATAGCACGTTTTATACTCCATATTCTATTATTCCATCAAAGGTCACACAGGATACTACAAAAGAACACAATATGGCGCCAATTTCAATGGAATAACACACACTGCACAAAATAATTCCAATGTAATTATTACGAGATCTTACACAATCAGTTTTAAAAATGCGGAGGTTTTTGTTTTGAGAAAATAATCGATTTCACGCCTTGGCTGACAGTGAACAGGTGATACCATCTGAAAATGATCGGAAATCAGAAGTATTACACTCGAAGTTATTGATCAAGTTTTCTAAAGAAGCGTTGGTGAAGAAAAAAAGCATGTCAAGGTTAAAACACTTAATGGTAAATTTTCATACGATTATAAGTTCTTGTTCTTGTCAGAAAATACCGCACAATACGTTTTACGTTTCTGGGTTTTTCAATGCCGTACTTCGGTTAATTATTCGAATGTATTAATTATACCGCAATGTGTCATAAATACCTTCCGTACTAATGATAATCGATATTACACAATGATCCATATGGAATGTTACGTTATTGTTTTTTGTAAATTATTTGTATTTAACTTATATTAATCTAATTATCTCCATATAAATCAAATAAGCATTTTTGTGAGAAAAATTAAAAACTTGAGGAATTAAAAAAAACTATAAACCATTTCTCTAAAGTAGAATGGGAACAATTTGTAATGGACTCGTTTATGCCTGCTTTCACCAGTAATTAACGTAATTTTTTTTAAAAACGGAAGTTGTTAAATGATAATTTTTTAAAAAGTTCGTATTGGATTGAATTAAAATTCAACAAGATCTCGAGTGTTTTTTAACTGTCAGAATATTACCTTTATTTCTATGTAATAAAGAATACAAAAAGGGGTGAGAGTAGAAAAAAGTTATTCGAAACTTTTAAGATAATTAATCGCAAGACATTCATTTTTGTCAAAATATGTATTTTTAAATTGATTTTGTAGCTGGCATGTTTAGGTACTAAAATATTTTGATATGTTATCATATCGTGGTTTGTCATTTCTTCTTTTGTTTTTTTCATTCTATAAAAATCTTCGCGTAACTATAAATCTGTGGACTGAATGAACATATTTCATGCTAAAAGAATACCTAAAACTTTTAATCGTATAACTGAATGTTTTAAAACAACCCAATTATCAACGAGGGAAGTTATTTCGTTTTATCTTTCGAGAAAAAAAACTTATGCGTAAAAAAAAAAAAAAAACATTCAACTTCTGTGCAACGCCTGTATACAGGTATGCATTCTTAAGATTGTTTTAAATATCATGATTTTTCAATTTTTATATTTAAGGTATAACAATATCCTAAAAATGACAAAAATATCAATTTTTTTTGCAATTTTAATAGCCCATATATTGGGAAACTTTGTCACAAAATTTCAGATCTGAAAACCAATTAGTTTTTAAGATATTAGAAGTTTTCTGACTCTAGATTTAAGTTTCGGTTTCATTTTATGGCCTTTTTTTGCATTTCTAAATTGAGTTATTTGAAAATATTTTTGACCACAATTCATTTTTTCAGTGTGAAATGGCTATTAACTGCAATTTCCATCATCTAATAATCATTTCTGTTTGCTTATGTTTTGAATTTTTTGAATTTTCATATTTACTTAAGATTAATTTCAAGACCAATATATTTTTACTCATAGTGTATACAATTTAGAAGCTTTTTAAATTTGTTTTTTTTTCATTAACTTTTTCCTGTTGAGTAAGTGCCACGGCCAAAACATAGGTGGCTATGAGAAATAATATTTGGAAGAGATGGAATACGACTGAAAAACATAAATTTAAAATCCAGCATTCAGCTGATATTACAATGAGACTTCAGAATACAAATATTGCAGAAAGAATTAAACGTTTACTTGCTGTACTAAATTACAAAAAAAGTAAACATACAGTATTTTAAAGTCACGCAAAAGAACTTAAACTTTCTAAACTAAAAAAAAAACCTGAGAAAAAATTAGGCATAATTTACAAACTTGGTGACTTCTAGCTTAAGCTTGTATTATTATTATACTGAGTATAAATGTTTCGTGTTTAAAACTTTTGAGAAAATATTGTCTTGATAATATTGAATAATCTGTCGTTGTAACAAATGCTATCTATATTATGCAAAAGTATATTTTAAATTTTAAAAATGTTTTCAGTTATAATTAATTAAAATTATTGTTTTGATGTAGAGCATAAGTTGGAAAATAACACATTAAAAATTACAGCTTTACAGGCATTAGTAGTTTTTGTTTTATTTCTGTACAAACTTTAAATGTGATTCTATCAGACTTTTAATTTTGAAAATACAATAAGTGTTTCTAATCCCTAGAGCTTTTTTCTCATACAAGACAGAGTCTTGAAATTTTTTTAGGTACTCCCAAATCTACGTTCTGTAAAAGTTAGCAGGGATTTCAGTCTGTGAATTTCAATTATTTTTTTTTAAAAATGCTAAAGTTAATATTTTAAAAATTTTCGCGTTTTTTCCAAGTATAGCTAGAAAAATAATCAAAATTCAACAAGGGAGCAGATTTTCAATTCCATACCAACTTTTGTTTCCTATAATCTAAGAAACGTAAATTCCTTAAAATAATTAAGATTTTTAAAAAAAAATTTAGCATTTCATAAAAGTTTTAAAAAAACTTCAAAAATGTATAATTTTTAAAAATTGTTAAATAATGGCTCGTCAGATGGATTTTTATTTTCAGAATCAATTTAATAATATAATCTAAATAAAAAACAAATTATTTCTACTGTTACTGTCTCCAAAAAGTTTTTTGAAAAAGGGTACTGTTAAGAGATGTTAAGATATTTAACTTAAAACAAATTATCCTCATATTTTATACCTTACAACTTTTTTAAAAAAAAATTCTAATAGTTCTGGCACCATTATTTTAATCATGAAGTTAAGTTTAATGAAGAGAAAGTACTAAACTCTGATCAGTATATATATACCGCTTCTTTTAATAAATGGGTGACTACTTCCATATATCTATCTAAATGATTACATAAAATACCAAAACGATAGTAAACCAAATAAAAAAAAGTGCAGCTAACACTTGATAGAACTATTGATTAACTATGGATTCTGTTTTAAATTGGGAAAAGTTATCATTATAAAACATTTGAAATTATTCTGAGTTTTCTTTACGGTTATAAATCAATGAATAAAAAAATGTTTATAAGTTTTTCCAAGATTTTCTAATGGTCGATAAGATGTAAATAAGTACAAACAACTAAGCTATCGAAAGCGGAAACATCAAGTAATAAAAATAGACGGAAATTCTCTGGATTGATGAATCTGGAAGACTGAATCAGTGATTCTCTGCCAAAATCTAAACCACTTTTGCATTTGAATAAAAATTAAAGGAAGTGAATAGTTACTGAAAATATTTTGTCTCATCTAGTTGACGATTGATCACAAGCATATCACAGTAGAATATTGCTGAAGCATGTAAAAAAGCGAAAATAATTGCATCTGCGAGGATTCAAATCAGTCACTGTAAACAGATAATTTGATACAGCACGGTGCTTTAAAACAAGCTATCAACCAATTACAGAAATAAGGAGTCAAAATAGTCTATAGAAGGAAAACAATTTTAAAACAAAAGATAAGATAATCGAAGTGCTACACACACATTTTTTAGAAAAATTTGTATAAATTACTCATTAAGGATGCATTGTTGAAAGGAGAAAACTAATGATTATTTGGTGTTCTAAATTGTTTTTAGGATAGATATTCAGCGTAAAGTACACACACACACACGCACACAGTGAGCAAAAGAATATTGGTTCTGGATGAATGGCAATGGGTCACATTAAGATCATTGTCGGTGTTTTAGTAAGTTGCACTTACGATATCCCATTTGCTAGAAAGAAATTTTAATCTCCTGAAGTAGAATTCCAATTCATATTGAACGTTTCTGAAATTCTTATCAAATTTTTATCTTATTCTGAAATTTAAAAAATATAATGAAAAGAATACATATATATAATGAGAGTCAAATGAGAACGTTCGTAAGGTTGAGACATGATTTTTGTTCTCCATTCTGACGGAAAACAATTACAATTCAAAAAAATTAGCGTTAATTATGTATATGAAGTCTAATTGAATAGTTAATAAATGTTGTATATATATATATATATATATATCAAACATTTTTGCCTCTTCTTTTAACGATCAAATAAATTTTGTGTAATGTTTTTTTTAATATCAAGTGTATGTTTTCTAATCCTTATTATTGCAAAGATTTAATCGAAAAAAAAAGATCAATCGAAAAAAAATTAAAAAACTAAATTTAATTATTTATTTTCATGAATAAGTTGAAAAATATTTCGGAGCTATATATTTTGATATTTTGTAGCTGGATGTAAGTAGTTACATCTATTAAGTTAATGTTTTCTCATAGCGGCATAATTTTCAGCACAAATATTATTGTTTTTTGGAGGGGAAACTTTCTGAACGATTAAGTACTCTTTATTACTTTTAAGTATGAATAAAGCAAATTTGATAATGATACAAATTAATGCAATAAAAATTAAACGAAAGTTTAAAAATTTTCTCAGATCTCAAGTTGCACTGTATTTAAAAATATTGAAGCGATATTTTTTGCTAATATAAAGCATTATTCCACTGAATATATATAAAAATATTCAGAAAAATATAAATTTGGGTTTTAAAACAATGATTACATAATATACTGTGATCAATAAAACGTGTTTTAAAATATTTAAAGACTTTGGCGAAAAAAAAATCCTCATGCTATAAATAAGACACGGTGTTCCCTCCCCCTTACTACACTGGTCTGCAAAACTTAAGCAACAGGTGGGTTTATTGCCATAACTTCACGAAAAGTCATCAGAAATGAGGGAGAGTATTATGTACGTAAAGGATGACGAAAGCATCGGCGCTGAAAAAGGAAAACAATGCATACGGTATGGAATCAAACAAAAGCAAGCTTTATTGAACGCATAGTATCGTGACTCATGATGGTCTATCCAACAGGAATAACAACAAGCAGATGTTCCTTATTATGGTATATACCCTCCCCTCACGGCAATGATTGCTTCGCACCGTCTCCGCATACTCAGAACCAGCTGGGGCAACATTCCTTGCGGTAGGAGCGCCCATTCCTCAATCAGCATCTGTTTGAGTTGTTGGGTGTTCTCCGGATGATGTAAGCGTGCTGCAATACGTCTCCCCAAAGCATCCCACACATGTTCGATGGGATTTAAATCTGGGGAGTACGCTGGCCAATTCATTCGAGTGATATCTTCACTTTCCAGCAGCTCCTCAACAGCAAGAGTCCGATGTGGCCGTGAATTGTCATCCATAAAAATGAAGTCTGGGCCAATGGCACTTCGGAACAGACGCACATGGGGAAGAAGTACCTCCTCACAATAGCGGTCCCCGATTACAGACCCTCTATCGAAAATGTGGAGCTCAGTTCACCCGTTCAGCATAATGCCTCCCCAGACAAGAACTCCAGGACCACCGTAATGGTGTCTTTCCTTGATGTTACTGGTATAAAATCGTGTCCCTATCTTTCTCCAAATCAAAACGCGTTGAGAATCGCTTCTGGTACTGATCCGACTCTCATCCGTACAGAGGACACGACTCCATTGACAGTTGTCCAGTTTTTGTGCTCTCTGCACCACTGTAAACGGTGGCGTCGGTGGTCAGCTTTCAACGAGAGGCAGCGTTCAAGACGGCGGGCGAATAGGTCCCCTTTGTGAAGGCGTCTGGCCACAGTAAACCGCGACACTTGTCGCCCCGTTGATGTAGAGAGTTGCTAAGCAATGACGCTTGCTGACTGCCGTCGGCCTCTTTTCGGCTGCAGGATGATATATCGGTCATCCTCTGCAGTTGTCGTCCTCGGGCGAAACGACACTTTTGTTGATTCCGAACTCTGCAGCTACACTGGTGACAGTACGCCCCTCCTCCAGCTTTCCGATCATTCTTCCACTTGTGAAGTCGTCCAGGTGATTTCTTCTAGCCATATTTCACGAACTGACTCACTGGCACTTGCATCGAATATGTTGAATTGCGTCTGCGTCCTTCATTTTATTTTACTGTTGAACAGCACGCGCCGACATCACGCGTTTTGCGTACGCTCACGTCGCTTCTGACGATTCGTTCCTGATATTTGCATACGCATGACGTTTCTACTGACTTACGTGTTCCCTGTACTGATCTCCAGACCTCCTTTTCTGCAATTTCATGGTTATCTGCTTAATTTTTACATTGTTGCTTAAGTTTTGCACACCAGTGTATTATGTTTATGCTGTTGTCTCTGCGCCTTAAGGTGTGAAAGAAATGGAAGGAAGACTAAATCAATTTATATTCTCAGTACTAACCACAACACAAATTCAATCAACCAAAGTTAAGAGATGCACCCATTCATTAAACATGAAGAACAATTAGCGAGGTACTCGAGACATGAGAAGACTTTAAATACTTAAAACACTTTCGTCAATTTAATATCTCTGGCTTCTTAGCTATCTAATCTAGATTAAATCAAGTGACAGATCGTCAAGTTACGTATAACAATTATCAATTACTAAATATCTGCGTTTCACTTCAAATTGATTAATCACTGCTCCGCTAGCAATCTACCATTCTCTCTTTCAAACCTGAAAACTTAGACCATATATACTAGACTTAATTTGCCTGCTCACGCTTTTTCTTCTTCGGGAGGGAAGCTTTATAATAAAATAATTTTTAAAGACCAAAAATTCCCTAAGAGGACTATTAGTAGGAAGATCACGGATAGAGCCGTCGCAATGTGAAATATGTATTTTTGAAACTAACACCTAAGACAGTTTTTCTCGAGCTACACTTTTAAATTCTGAGTAAAAATATCAATTTTAAAGCTATCTCATTTTTTTAATGATAAAGGTGATTACATTACTTAGTTTCATGGTTAATTATTCATTTTAAAAATATTACTTGATTATTCTTGAAATTACTTCCCATGTTCAATTCCACAACATTGTGCTATTATGGTTTTCAGACTTAACAAAATTATGTGGTAAGTACAAAAATCAGGAAAGTTAAGTATTACAGACACATATAAAAAAATCTCTCTTTTAATATTCTACAAACATTTTACAATCTAGCGCATTTAAAACAAACAAAACAATATATTTATTAAGGAGCCACCATTCTGAAAATTTACGACAACAGCCTTTTGTCTGAATTTTGACAATACACTTCGTGAATATTTTATTGAGATCTTTTATATATTGCCACACAATATTCATTACTTTAAACATAAAAATGGTATTTCTTAACACGCTGTTATTTTTAAAAATAAGTACTTAAAATGTTATTGTCTTAGAACAGTGCGTGTTTCTTAATATTCTATTCAAACTGAAAAGGGATGAGTAATATGTTTGAATAGTTTTGGATGTGATGTGCTTTCTGAATGTTTCTCTAATTTCAATTTCTTACTTTTTTTGTCTTGCTGTTTTTGGAAACGTTTTACTACATTTCATTCATTGTTACACATAGTATGTAGAAAATTGCTAGTTTGCTTGTTCACAATAATTGGATAAAAATGATTTTTTTCCATCTTAAGAAGGAAAGGAAAAATGTATATATTTCTGCATAACTGAAATTTTCTCTTTTGTTTCAGTAATTTGGAATTCTGTTCATTTGTTTAGAATCACTTTCTCTTTTGTTTAGTATTTATAAATCAAAGAAATTTGAATTATAACGAAATTATAAGATCCCGAAAGTTGTTAATATAGTCTTAAATTCTTAAACATATAAAAAGTTATCAAGCAGTTTAATAATTAATGAAAATGTTATTAAATGATGTTAAAGCTATTTAATAACGTTTTGTGTTTTTAAGGTATCCGACTACGTTCGGAACCACGATTTTAAAAAGGCGCATAAATGGATAATTTTCATGATATTTAGTGTCACTTAGATTAGAATACATGTATTAATATGTTTTAAGGACGTTTTGACAAAAACAAATTATTTAAATACAATATTTTGGCAAAAAATTAACTTAGAATAACCTGTTTTCAAAATGTTCTCCTTTTATAAAAAATTCTTCTAAAATAATAATATTTTGCTTAGATAGAGTAGACTTTTCCAGAGAGTCTGAACTATTTTTTTTGAAAAATTCACATTATTTTCAGAGTTACAACCAATTGAAATAATTATCGGCGATTTTTTCTTAAAATTTCTCCCCTCTGTTGTAAAACACATGAATAAACCCCCACTTCTAAGTTGTATATTTCAAAAATTCTAGTTGAGCCTCTGTAGAGAGGTCTGTGCTATACACAGAGGAAAAGTATTATAATAGAAGCATTATTCACAAAAGGAAAATATTTTGAAATTGGGTCATTCTATGTTCATTTTTTAAAAATATTGTACTTAAAAAACTTTTTATTGTAATATTCTTAAAAAAATTTTAGATACATTTTCTAATCTAAGTGACTCTGTTGTTGTTGTTACTAATGCCACCTTATTGGCAAAGGCCAGATCAAGGGCCACGAAATTCATCACGGCAAAGGGCTAAATGACGCCTGTCGTTATCCGTAGCTTTGAGCACCATGCAGGTGACAGTACGAATTGGCTTGGTTCTAACCCAATTTAGAAGGAGAGCACTCTGAGGGGTGGTCAGAAGCCTCTCACCTCTCTTCCCCTTCCACCAACCACACGAGAGGACTTGAGGCTTGACGGCTATTTAGAGTACCCCCTGCCGCAAAGGCACTATACATTTACAAACATCCATGTCTTTTCGGGGATTCGAACCCAGTCCCTACGGCACTGCAGTCAGCGTCGCTAACCACTATACTGGTTGGGCGACAAGTGATACTAAATATCATAAACATTATCCATTTATACGCTTTTGCAAAATCACGGTTCCGAACGTAGTCGGATACCTTAAAATACATAAAGCAATATGCTGAGATTTTATATTTGATTCCATTTAAATATTATAATATTAAATATAAATAATTATGAAATAAATTTTAAAAACTTAGAGTGATTGTATATACTAAATAAAATAAAGAGCTATTAATTTTCATGAAAGAAAAACAACGAAAACTTCTTTATCATATTAGTTATTTTAGAAGCTTCTTTTGGTGTGATACACACACTGAAATTTATTCTATGATAAACTTCTTATGTATTGGAGTATAATCAATGTGCTCTTCTTTAAAAGTCATTATATTGTAAAATTGTTATAAGTTCTTTTATATTATGAAAAACATCCAACAAATTTTACTTTTAAAGTATATTCAATACTATACAGAACTGAATCAAAAATGGAAGGTGGTTAGCGTCTTTTATTAGCACATTCTATTCTTTCACATTAAACCTTTTTTAATAAGAATGTTTTTTTCAGGATCCATAAAATCTATTCTTTTGGATAAAAGTGTTAATTTATTTACTAAACTGAATAAACATTTTTATAGCTTATAAAATAATAAAGATTGAATAATGATCCTTTTTTACCAGGTTGAATGATTGCGACTTGAAGTTTTAAAATTTTATAATACATTATCATCAATATTTTTTAAAAAAATATTTAGGTAACGCAATACTAGTTTCTTAAATCTTTAGTACAACTAAATTAAAAGCAACTTTTATTTTCGAAGTGTTTATGCATTATTAGCACGCACATGTTTAGTATAATTTAGTTATCTATATGAAAATGATTGTTTCTATACATCACTTCCAGATGTTAACTTCGAGTTTTCTGTACCATCCCGAAAAGAGACATGGAAACTCGTAACCTTCAAAAAACATCCAAGAATTAAGTTGACCCGGAGCGATTTTCTTCTTCAGTGCCGTGAAACACTGTCCTAATTTTAGATTTATTAGCACCGGTTAGAAGCAATTACGTCTGGAAAACGAAAAGGAATTTTTTTTCCATCACATTTTCTCGGAATTTGTTATGGAATGAGCAAATTTACAAATGGTTCCTTTGATCTAGTTTATATATATTACAGCATTTCTTTGATCTGATTTGTTGACTCAATGAAATATTCCTCACAGTAAACTAATAATTGTTCTTATATTTTAAAAAGTCTCTGAAACGCTTAGTTTTTTTTTTGTATTGTTAAATAATTTCAAATTGTTCCCCTAAGCAATATTAATGTCGAGCATAGTAACTTTAATATAAAAAAAGTTAGTTTTACATCATAAATACTCTTGAATGAATCACTTGCATTGCATCTCTATTTATTCTTAATTGAGAAAACATTTTTAATTAAATTACCTTATTTTTTAAACAAAAGCAAACGTATAGATACAACATATACATAAAATGTACATGTTTTTTTCCCCACTGATATTTGGAACCAGATTGAAGCATTTTCTAAACAATTTTAGGGCATCTAAATTTTGATGCAATACGTAAAAACTCAATGAATCAAAACTCAATGAAATATTCTTATACAATACTTTTTTTAAAAAATAATAACCAAACTATAAAAATATTCTTCTAAATGTATATTTTAAGAACAACGAAACATGCATCGATACATGTAACAGACCTAAATTCCTCAAGTGATTTTTTCATACTGAAAAAAATCTATCACAAAAATTTTATGTTATTTTAAGCAATAAAATAAGAATTCCAGTGTTTATATCCTTTTAAACATAATTTATAAGCTAACTTTGATTTTTTGACAATTTATTTAGACATAATTTTAAACCAATCTTTTTCTTAGTTTAATGACAATTTATTTAGACATAATTTATATAAACCAATCTTTTTCTTAGTTTAATGACAATTTATTTAGACATAATTTATATAAACCAATCTTTTTCTTAGTTTAATGACAATTTATTTAGACATACTGTAAAATCCGGTGTATAACGCGCACCTATACTTTCAAGCTGCAAATTTTAATTTTGAGGTATATCCGCCATATAACGCGCACCCCCTTTTTATGAAGAAACCTGAAATGTATGTGCATCTCTTATGTTTTGGAGTCATTTTTTCGAGGTATTATTTGAAGCCTTAGAAAAAAAAATAGCATACTTCTAGAACTACAACCTTTTAAACTCATAAGAGGAATATCATTCCTTTTATATTAACAGTATTTAGAAACATGTAGAAATCTATACTCACCTTTATCCTTTACTTTTAAAGCTCTCATTTTTATACCCGGCGTATAACGCACACCTTTACATTTCGATCTTATTTTTTGTGTTAAAAGTGCGGATTTTACGGTAAGTTATGAAAACAATTTTTTTTAGTTTAATGACTATTTTTATTTAAACATAATTTAATGATAATTTCAAAAAATTCTAATTCGATTAAAGAATGCAAATATTTTTCGGGGCAAAGGTTTCTTTGAAAGAAGAAAAATTACATATCCGTTTTAACCATAACCTTTTTTTTTTAATGCTTATCTGAGATATTCTTTATTTGGTTCAAAATGATTGCGGTACATACATTTTGAACCCGAGAAACACTTGAACCAGAAAAGTGTCATCTACCGACTTAGCAATCAATCTTCGAGAACAATACTATTTTTATTTATATTCACAACAATATCGTACACCTCAGATTGTTTTTTTAAAGAATCACAAAAACTGTATAGGACTATTAAAATAAAGTAGGACACAAAAATTTATCTGCCAATAATTAATGAATAGTTTATTAGCATATTTGATCTATAGCATGACCTAATTTTTAAAATTTCGATTCTTTCTTTGAAAATAATTACTTGCACAGGTTTCAAATTCATTTTCAAACAAAGACTATTGTTTAATAAAATTTTAATCATTTGAATCCTGCTTTACGGGAAATGTCTTGATTATCTAAAAGTATGTATTCGATTTGAAAGCTTGCAATACTTTCCTCGACTTTAAATATCTTACAAATATCCTCAACTAGATTACTGGTATCTTTAATTTAATTATGCATTCAAAATTTATGAATATATTTAAAAATGCTGTTTTTTCTTTAAAATACGCCTTAGACATTTTTTTCCTTAATAAATCTAAAGTAATAGTATTCATTGTTTACGATTTATTTTTGCATTATTGTTGTGAAATTATTTTTAGTTTACAGAGAATGAACAAAAAATTTATTTGTATGCACACACACACACAAAGAAACTTGTTCAGATTTTCAATCGTTAATAAAATACTTTCTATTCATCCAATCAAGTTCAAATAAATTTTTTTAAACTTGTAGTGGATGACACTTGATGTTAATAGATTTCTTTAAATATTAATAATTAAATTAATTATCGGTTTTTGACGCCAACTTAGATTCGTCTCCATTGTTGTAACAATGTAACTGTTAAAACAATGACAAAAGTTGGCATCGAAAACCAGTTTTTCAGCCAATCTAGCCAAACCAGGTATGCATTGTTAAAACAATGCAGACAAAGCATGCTCTTTTTTGAATTCGTACTATTAGTTAACTCTCCCTAGAAATATCTTGTTCAAATTTTCAATCGTAATAAAATACTTTCTATTCATCCATTCAAAGTAGGAGTTGACTTAATTTTTTTATATTACTTGTTAAAATTATATTTTTTAACAGCAGAACTTTAAGGTGAGGTTTTCTCGAAATTTGAATCTAAATCATTTCTCATCGAAATCAATATTTTATAATTAAGAAAATTCACACGCATACGATGAAAGTAATTTTGTAAGAATTCCACATGCTCTCTTTTGAAATGAATACGATTTTCTAGAATTAAAAAAAGTAATTCCATCTTTCTTCACATTATTTTTTGAATTATAAAAGAAATTATCTCTTCGTTAAATATCAAGCATTATTTAACATTATTCCATTTTGTAGCCTAGTGTTCATGGTCATGGACTTGTGGCCAACTTTCGAGCACTGAAAACACCCACGTAGACAGACTGATGCACCCGAATTCTGTGGAAGCTCAAAGTCTTCCCGTTGGTGTGGGATATCTGAGAGGGGGTTCCTCTCAAGGTGTCGTCCTTGTCACTTGACCATGGTTCTAAAAATCCCGAAGTCCGTCACCAATAGCAATTTCATTGCTTTATAGTGCGACGTTAATAAACACTTTCTCATCCATTTTGGAAAATAACAAACTCCTTATGTACCACAACGTACAATAGAAGGCTTGATAATAAGTTGAGATGCATTTCGTTAGCGTCATTATCCTCACACATCAAGAAGTTTTTAAATTAAAGCAAAAGAAAATATACCGTCCATTGTTCATATGTACTCAAAAAAATTTCAAGTACAAAAAAAGAGCTTTTTTCAATTGTGAATATGTTGAGGAAGTCTATTTAAATCACTTTCTAAATCTAGATATTAGTTGTTTATTAGTGTTATCATATAAATTTGAAGAATTGGATGTCCTCTCTCTCTCGTCAATAGCTATTTATTTCTTATTGCACAATTCTCTTTCCAATTCATTGTCATTATCTTTTTACAAGATCGGTAGATTGGTTAGGAGAATAGGGTTCGCGTTTCAGCGAATCTTGTCATTCTTATAGTCAAAAATAAAAAAGTTAATACAAACCGGTATTTCCCAAACCAGTGCTTAATTCACAGTATCGTGATTATTTTTGTTTCAACACATACACACACATCCCTTTGGGAAAATTTAATTAATGATTCGCACACATATGGTTTTTTTACAGATTGTCGAGATACAGTGGTCTCAGGGGTGTTAAATTTCTCTAGAGGTCTGAAAATATAAACAATTTTCAAACAGGTATAATTCTTTTAAATTTAGATTAAATGATTCGAATCTTTTACACATTATTTATAAAAGAATAGGGCTTCAGAAAAGTATAAAATGTTTAAAATATAATTCTAATTTTAAAAATCATAAGCATATGAAAATTCTATAATAAATATTAAGTATTTTTTGCGTTGCGCACGCTGTTTTTCTAAAATAGTAGCCTCTGATGTATAAAACTTTATAGAATTATAAAATGCATCATACTCCTTAACCCCTACCTAATTTTAGTATTGTTTAGTATCTTTTGTACTTCAAAATATTTGTAAAATATTGCAATTTTTTAAAAATGCATTTTTTTTATTTATTAAAATGTATAAGTTATTATTCTATTTATATAAAAATAGCTACAGTGTAATAAGAATACATTTAACTTTATAAATCAACTTATAGCTAGTAATTAAAGCTGCAATTTTAGAAAATAGCGTGCGCGGCGTAAAACTTTATAAATATTTCTTATAGAAAAGTTTCTTATTTTCATATGCTTATAATTTTTTGAATTAGTACTATATTTTAAATATTTTATACTTTTCTGAAGCCCCATTCCTTTATAAAGAATGCATAAAAGATTCGAATTATTTAATTTAAATTTAAAAGAATTATACCTGTTTGAAAATTGTTTATATTTTCAGACCACTAGAGAAATTTAACACCCCTGAGACCCCATTAATGATACCTTAAAAGTAAAGGGTACTGAGCATCGAAAGTAGGATATGAAAAATGCAGCAATAATGTCTTGAGAACGTTTTGATTACACTTCTCCTGTTTTAGTTTGTCGTTCTGACTGCAAAGCTGTTCTAAAACTACCTGTTGGGAATATGATTTAAAATTACCTAGAATCACGAAAGATATGCAAAAGTAAAACCAATTCACACAAACCCAAAAGTTTGGCGTGGTGTTAAGTGCTCTTCGGACACAACAAATATCCTCAAAAACACACGCTACGTTCTTTTCCAGCACAGTTATAATGTACTGTGGAGAGCACCCTTCTGTGCATTATTCATAAGATTCTGCTATTTACTCTTAACTGATAAGGAAATTGACCATAATTGTTTTCTGTTTTGCAAATTGTTTTTCAAATGCTCTGAATCTAGAGATAATGAAGCTTCCAATTTCCGTTAGGGTTCTTATCGGACGTTAGATTGATGACTTGAATTACAAATTTTATTCTGGCACTTGTTTTTCGTCGACTGGAAATTTGACGGAAGTGTTCGATTGTATAAGCAATTCTGCAAACAAATTATGTTACTCATCGCGTTTCCTTATATCTGTCCCGTATCACATTGTAAAATTCAGTGATGCATAAATTTCATGGGAGTGTCTTAGGAGACTTGAGAAAAGATTGAAGAGATTTGAAGTAAATAATTTTTAGTAATATTGTTTAAAGATGAAGCTTTATTGACATTTTGCAAATGGTAAAAATACCAATCCGCAGCCCCATGGGAGAAAAAAAAAGTAGCTTCTACAGTACAATTTCAAAAATTTCTTTAATCCTTTTCATAAGTTAATTGAAATAGCATTTCTTTTTTTTTGTTTTGTTTCCTAACCAAGAAAAAAACCAATATGTAGAATCTGAATAATCAATATTTCAGAATTATCATTTAGAGTTAGTATTCTTAGAAGAATAAATAATTTAAAAAAAATGAAATGATTAAATATATTTGCCAAGCACTTAGACCTGCCAGAGATAGAGGAGAGAGAGAGAGAGAGATTCCAATCTCCATTCAATACAATTTAAATGGCTATGATAACGATTCCAATACCGAGTGTTATTTTAAATTCTTATATGATTAAATAACTTTTAAATTTATTAATGAACTTTCAATTAGTAAAATTATATCAAAATTTAATTTTTAAATAATTTTATAAAATCAGAAAAAAGATTGTAAAATATTGATTAGGAAGATGGGCGGAGAAACTCATTCCAAATGCAGCGAAAAAATCAGAGAATATAAAAAAGGTTAAATAATGTTAAAAATACTTGTGCTGATAAGAGAAAGATCGTGATTGGATGTCAGTAAAGACACGGAAAATACTTTTGAAATTTTGCCAAAACGCGAAGAAATTCGAAAGTGAAAAAAAACTTTAGCTTAAATGTACAGAGTAACGTGAGTTTTCGGATCTAAAAAGTGGTAGTTTTTATAATAATTTAGGATCAGTTAAAATTTTTCTTAGTCTATGCGTATTTAAATAGGATTGTGACGGACCTATTCGCGTACCTTCCACTAATCTTCTTCGGAAATCTTTGGGCTATCCTTCGCGTTTATCCACAACCAAACCTGGAGGAAACTGTGATATTCAAATTAAATCTACTATATATAGTCAGGGTTTTCTAGCTAGCAGGAGGAGAAGGAGAGAAAGAAAGACAGGAGTCAGGTGAGATTGCTACTAATCAGGTATCACTACAAATTATTAAATATTTCAAATATTAAATAGACGAAGATTTAAAGTGGCGACTGGCCACTAAACCTGAAGTAAAGTTAAGCTAAGTGAGATAATTGAATTGATCCTAAATTAAAATGGTCGATATTCATAGTTTTCGTATAATTTGTGCATCTCGCTATTGTTCTACTTATATTGTTCATATTGAGACATTCTCTTCTTGAATTTCAGTGAATCAGTGTTGATAATTTGGTTGATCAATAAATAAGTTGATTTTGAATATGTCTGGTATTTCTTCTCTTCCTCCCACACATCCAGACGGCCAAGAGAGGGGGGTAATCCCTGGGGTTGTTAAACTACCAATTTACTGTAAGATTTTTATTGCTTGCTTTCTAATAATTTGTAGTATAGTTTTAACTTTATTCGAAAGTTTATCAATAAGCCATTCTCATTGACCATCCTGCGTTGAGAATCTGTCTTTAATATAAGATTTGATGCTCTTTCTAAGTTATTTCACTGATCTTTTTTGCTGCATGTCCTCAAATAGAGGAGACATGTGTCAGGACACACAAGTCTGAGGATCGTAGTGCAGATATAAGCAGTTTAATATACTGCTTAATACAGATATACACAAAATTAAGGGAAATAATTTATGAACATTATCTTTAAGTTTCTTTCTAATATTTGATATGTGTTCGGTCGTGCGAATTTGCGGATGAGGAAGATATTATTCATGTATTTAAATCTGTAACTAACTTAGCTTTGAAACTAAAATTATTATTGATTCTGAACAATAAATAAAACCGGAATTTGTCGTTTAAAAACAAGTTATATTATTAACAAATTGTTGTTGCTGTGTGTTGATTATTAACAATATGTTGATCATTTCAACGCTCTGATTATCAGAAGAACCGAAGCATCTCACGAATAGTAAAACATTTGTTTTCCTCTAAAAAAATTTTTTTTAAAACTACCTACAGTCACAAAAAAAAAATTCGTACTTTTATCTGATGAAGGGTATCAAAAATCGTACAATCTATCATTCTATTTGAGGATTTATAAAAGATATCATTTACAAGAATGAGAGTTTGGGCAATTTGAACTTTATACAGGGATATTTAAAAAATGAATTGTTTTTTGCTTTTAAAATTTATACCACAAATAACTGAGTAGTTATTTTTGAGTTATAAAAATGGTTGTTTCACCGATTTCTAAAGACACCGAAATATTATTCATTTTTTTCTAAAATATAGAGTGAATTATTAATATTACTAAATAAGTTCTCAGAAATAGAATCCAAAACACGATATAGTTCCATTAAGTAAAACAAAAATGGTTAAAATAAAGGGTCAAATATGTAATTCTCCATTGTTAACAGATCTTTTATCTAAATTTTTAAAAACCACACAGAATGTACGAACTACTTTTGCGCTTTAAGATATATTATACTATTTAATTTTATATTGCCAGTATTTGATAAAATGACCGGTTTCTTAGAGATTTAAGTTACAAATATTTGTGAATAAAACTTCTTTCAAATTTTTCGTAATAACTTCAATATGAATTTCAAATAAGTTAAATTAACGAAAACTAATCTTTTAGTTAAATTCTACGCGCGCTAAATTGTTTGTAATGCAGTTTGGAAAATAAGTTAAAAATAGTTTTTGCAAAAACATGATGCTATTCTAATAGTAAAACTACAAACGTAGAAGAATTGCTTTATTTAACAATCCGCTAAAAATAATTTCGTGTTTATTTTTTGCCGACCCAACGAACAATTTTTCCACATGGAAAACTTTTATTTAATTGCTCGGAAGCTTCACATAAAAACAATCGAAATTTCAAGAAGTACACTCTACATAACAACTATAAATATGTATAAAAAAAAAAGCAATATTTATTCATTCGATGCTCCAAACAATGAAAAGGGAAAATCCATCTCACAACAACGTTTATATACGTATTTTAAATACACTCCAACTCAACACAACAAGAAATCAAATTAGCTGTATCTGTCACTTAAAAGTCAAAGTGGCAGTAAGGTATGTCAGATGTCATTATCCTTTAAAAGATCAAAACCACACGTCAAATGTTGTAGAAAACAATGACCTAAACCTAATGACATCATCCAGAGTCATTGTTTTTCCCCTTTTAATGAAATGCGGCTAAAAATAAGAGCCTTTGTCCATTTTAAGTAAGGAAAGTGATTAGAGCAGGAGATTTCCCCCAATTTTTTTACGAAATTAAATCAAGCATCATTTAAAGTTACGAGTGACGGATGAAATGTTTTCAACATATAACCCTTATTTTATCCAGAGCTTCATTACATCCTAAATACGGTTTTTGAAGGAGAAAATAAGCAACTGAACCGGAAGTGTAAATGAGGAAATAAACTGATATACTTTTGCGAGAAGAATATATAGTGCTATTGTTTTCTATTGATATTTAATGACACATTCAGATGAATCGCGTTTCAAATATTGTTCTTTTAATATATTTTATGTATTGTAAGGAAGCACAGATCTATAATGAGGATAATTTCACGGAACGCCCAGAGATGCTCAGTTCGTGTTATATTGTCACTAAAATTATTTATAGCGAGATAACTCAAATTTTAAGAGCAAGAAAAAGGCGTCACTAAAACATGACGCAAATGGAGCGTGTTTTATATATGGCGATCGTTTAAAAGGTCTTCATATAGTTTAATGAAAAGATAAACTCCATCATAATATCGTGCGTATGGTTCGGAACTTCAGAAACAGACTCAAGTAAACGTTTTTTTCCCGCCATGTCAAACAACACATTAATTTACTGGTAATGAAGTGTAGCACGTTAAAAACTGCTATTGCATATCCATGTCCTAGACATGGAAGAGAACGGGACAGAAATATTAATTAATTGTTTATTAATGTCGGAATAAAACAACAGCTAGTGGAGACGTAATCCGTTATTTTAAAGAAAGTTCACCAGGTCGACACCAGAACTGGCACTCCAGTCTCCAAAGGTAAAGAATAGACGAAAAAGTTAAGTATTAGTTAGAAAAAGAGAAGTTTGGGGGAAAAAATGGTGTTTGGGATGCCTCAGTAAACCTATCATCCATCCATACAAAAAGTATAAACGTTACAGGAAAAGAATGACAAATCCCACGTTTTGCTCTAAACCCAGTATTTTCCGAATTAGATAGGACCCTGAGGTGTTCAGAAGGAAAGTTAACAAAATTTTAGAAAGCTAATGACCAAAAATTACTATCATAAGCTACACAGAGTTTAATGTAAGGAAAAAAATTGAAAAAGCAGTTTAAAAAAATGTAGAGTTTAATGTAAGGAAAAAAAATTGAAAAAGCAGTTTAAAAAAATGTTAGTATTACAAAAAAAAATCCCCTCTTCCATTTTGATTATTTTTTTCTTATTTTTTTAATCACTAATCCATTAAAAACATATTTTGATCATTCTTTTTATATTTTCTATTATATCTTACGTACTGATAATTAATGCATAAAATTTGGCAATTATTGTAATTCGAAGTACTACAAACAAAATACAATTCAAATTTTCCATCTACAAAACAAATCTACCTTTTCGAAAACGAAACGAACTGGAACTGAAGTAGAGTATTCGGAAACTTGTACCAATTAAAAATACCGTTTTGGTTTGAATTTTTTTTTTTTTCATTTTTTATTAAATTCATTTTTGGTACATCCTATCTTTGAATCTTTTTTCACGCACATATTAGGTAAACGACAAGAAACGTAGAAAGTCCATGGGGCGTGGAAAAAGCAAAAGAAGCTGAAAGGAAGCGGGTATGCTCTTCTTAAATACGACTTCAACTTATTAATAAGCTATTAACCTTGAGCGAAAGCAATGGAGCGAAATGCTGAACTGCAACGGGAATCTTTTAAGTTCCTAGAGGACTTAACAGTATTTCCTGCTCTCTTCAAATTTGTTTGTTCAGCAAAAGAATGGACTGTTGACTGTTTGGTAATTTAATTTTTTAAATGCTTCTTTAACTGAACTTGTATGATTGACCGATTATTAACATCACACCCTAAAGCAGGCGTATTCAACCTTTTTTCCCACCGGGCCGCTAACACATGATAGGTATTTCACGCGGGCCGTATACACATGACAGTTATTTCATGCGGGCCGAAACATGCGGATAGTGAAAAAAAACACTATAAGACCGAAGCAACATTGACTAAGAAAATTGATCAAAATATTAAAACTCATTTTTGGCTTTTATTTTAATAATATATTAACATTTTGGTCAAACACTCATACGAAAATAATAGGTGTACAACTTTGATTCCGCCGTTTTGAATAGATGGCTGTAGCGGTAAGTGGAAGTCGAAATAAATAGATCGTAGATGTCATACAATAAGCTTGGGTATTTGTAAACATAACGCCATCGAAATATTAGTCGATTTGTGTCTGCATCATAAAGTTATTCTCGATTAAATATGTCAGCTTACGAGCCAAATTCTCGTCATTTGAGGGAGGTTTTAATTTTCTGCTTTAATATGAAGAAATCTGCGGGTGAGGCTCATCGAATGCTCTCAAATACCTATGGTCAGGCCGCTATTAGTGAAAGAACGTGCCGAGAGTGGTTTCAACGCTTCAAGAACGGTGATTTTGACGTCGAAGACCAGCATGGCGGTGGAAGAGAGAAGGTTTTCGAAGATGCAGAATTGGAGGCATTACTTGATCAAGACTCGTGTCAAATGCAACAAGAATTGGCAGGATCATTGGGAGTGACGCAACAAGCCATTTCAATACGCCTGAAAGTCATGGGAATAATTCAGAAACAAGGAAATTGAGTGCCGTACGAGTTGAAGCCGAGAGATGTTGAACGGCGCTTGTTTGCTTGTGAACAACTGCTTGTAAGGCAAAGACGGAAGGGATTTTTGCATCGTATTGTGATTGGGGACGAAAAATGGGTTCGTTACGATAATCCCACGCGCAGAAAATCATGGGGATCATCCCTGCCAAGCTTCCACGTCGACGGCCAAACCGAATATTCACGGTTCCAAGATCATGCTCAGTATTTGGTGGGACCAGCTCGGCGTTGTGCATTATGAGTTGTTAAAACCGACTGAAACAATCACAGGCGATCGTTATCGAACGCAATTAATGCGTTTGAGCCGAGCATTGAAAGACAAACGGCCGCAATACAACGAGAGACATGATAAAGTGATTTTACAGCATGGCAATGCTCGACCCGATGTTGCGAAAGTGGTCAAGACATACTTGGAAACGTTGAAATGGGAAGTCCTACCCCACCCGCTGTATTCTCCAGACCTTGCTCCCTCGGATTATCACTTGTTTCGATCAATGGCACACGGCCTGGCTGACCAGCACTTCCGGTCTTATGAAGAAGTAAAAAATTGGATCGATTCGTGGATCACTTCAAAATATGACCAGTTTTTTCAACGCGGGATTCGTACGCTGCCCGAAAGATGGGAGAAAGTAGTGGCCAGTGATGGACAATACTTTGAATCATAAATATATAATCAGTTTTTTACAATAAAGCCTCGAATTTCGGGAAAAAACGGCGGAAGCAAAGTTGTACACCTATTATTTATTTTTATGAATTTTTACTGAGTTAAGGGATAATTTATCTATTTTCTTTCATCTATGAGCAAGCTTCTTGCTTACATTCTACTATTAAAAAAACAGATTGATAGCAAAATTGATACATTTGATTGCTTGATTGATAGAATTTTCTGTTAAAATTTTGTACATTGTTCTCCAAAAATTTAATTTCTTAGTGCAATGTGCCGTGAACGGGCCACTCAAAAAAACTCACTCACTCTCACTGCCCTAAAGCAACACAAGGGCTACTGGAGACATTTCTCAAAGTTTTGAGCTTCGATCAAGTTACGAGGACGACACTGAAGCTGTTTCTATTACACCTACGTGAGGACTTGGAACCTCGAGAAGTTTCATCCTCATAACTTCATCGAGGTTCAAAATTATGAAATCCACTCTCAGGTGTCTTCATGTTGCATTGAAGTGCATATGAGTTAACGATCAATTAATAAATTAGAGAACCTAGACGGCATCAGGAGAAGTTGCTTTTTAAATATCAATTTCAATGAGTAAAACCATTAATTAATGTGAAAGAGCTTAAATTTTTAGATGAAAAAAAAGTTTGTTTTCTTTATTTTATTGTGTTTTTTTCCAAAGTTTTACATTTTTGTGTGGTTAAAAAGTATTTAGATCTGTCTCGCTGGCTTGAAATTTCTTCTATTTGCGTATTTTCATTTGCAGCGTAAGTTCGAAATAAAAGGAATTTTAAACGATATTTTCTCTAATTTTAAGCCTACAAGTAATCTTAAGTGTACATTATTTTATAACCAGTAATTTTAAGCATACGCTACCACAGGCGTCCTTAAATTTAATTACTGAAAAGGTCTGTTTTGTAAAATTATGTCTATTTCTTTGCTCTAGGTGAATTAAGCACCTGGTAAAACCAGTTCAAGGTCATAAATCACCACAAAACGCGCTAAAAGAGAGAATAATTTGAAAAATGCCTCGAAGTATTTTAAAATTCGAGGGGTAAAAATCAAATAACAAGAGTAAAAATTCTTTAAATAGAAAAAATGCCCTTCATTATTAGGAGGTTATTTTACAAAGAATATAGTAAAATGTTCTTGGTTCCTCAGAAAAAGTTCGCAAAATAGAAAAATTCGTAAGATAGAGGTTCGTTATATGGAATTTCGACTGTATGTACATATAGGAGAAAAGCCACTCACTCATTCATCCCGATATCTCCCGAACTACTAAACATACAGACTTTCAATGAACGGGCAATTATAGGGGGAATTCATGCTTTTAAAATTGAATTATTAGACCTACAGACTTAAGATTCTGCAAGCATGTTTCTTATGTAAAGCAAAGATTTTCTAAGAACGGGGTTTTTGTGGAAATCGACTTCTAAGGAGGAGGTTGTTACGAGGTCGTAAAAGTTAAATATGGGTCCGCTTAAGAAATTTTAAGTCCTGTCCTATTAGAGGATAGAGCTATAAAAATGTTTTTAAGTCCAGTGGAGAACATGATGTTAAAATTTAGATATTAATAGTTTAAAAATAAATTATGTTGCCAAACAACATCACGGAATACACAGCGAAGCAAGTGAGTAACGGTTAGTAACACACACACAGTTGAAAAGCGTCTCAAAAAACAAACGGTGAAATGTAGTAATGAATTTATGATTGTTCGAAGAGAAGCCTCATACGTAGAGCTGGGTTTTAAATAACGGACTCTTATAGTATAAAAGTTGACTTTATTGTTTGACAATGACTTTCAAATAGTAAGGATGTGAGCTATACAACAATATATCTTTCTAATAATTATCAATTAACTTAAAAGGATATCAGTAAGAAACTTAAAAAAGCTGATCACCCTGTTAATTTCAACAATTAAGCCAGAGAAATTACATTAAATCAAAAGGTAACCCAGAAAGAATAATACAATATTAGCAAAAAACACTGATTGACTTTTAAAACAAATTATTGAGTCATATTTTCCCGTCAAGAATTTCTAGAGGGACAAAAATTCAAATTTAAGATAAAACATTAGTAGAGTTAAAAAATATAGGATAGAAATTTATGTAGAAAATTATTTTAATGGAAATTTTTAGAATGTGAGATGCTGAATCAAGCACCAGTCTTGTCTTGTTTGTATTGCGCAAAATTTTCGGAAATCATGGTCTGCTTCTAAAACATTAAATGTACTCCGATCAACAAAAAATTCAAATCTATGGTTATCGTACCATTTCTGTTATAGTCAAATTTTTATGTTAACATGAAAAATTAAAATGTAAATTTAAACTTCATTTTAAGAAACAACTACTGAATTATGTGACGAATTTTACATTTATCTCAAGACTCTTTGAAAGACAGTGGCTATTAATGTTCTTCACAGAGACATTGTGTGGCTAAGCTTTATTCTTTAATAATAAGATAAGTCTGACGAAGCTTAATAGGAAAAGCGGAAAGAGGTTTCAACGGGTGACGGTGAGAAGAAAAACAAACATAGAAAATTATAGCTCAAGAACAAGAGAGACGGCCTTTCTTTGTCATTCCTTTTTATTTTATTGGCCGTGTAAAATTTTCAATTGCTTCGTTATAACGATATGAAAGTGTTAATTCTGCATTGTAGATTGCACACAATTCGTATGGTTAGTAATTGATGCGTAATTGCGTCTTTGAAAATTTATTTATGAAATAAATTTTCTATTGAGTGTTATATAATAGATAATTAAAATTAAAAAAATAATAAAGTATGATACATAATTACACAATAAAAGTTACATTTGTCTAATAACAGATAAAGTATTCACCGAATTATTGCTTTATGTAATTGATATGTTATTTATATGTTACCAAGTCTTAGAGTTAGTTGTGCTTATGGTTAACAATGATTAAATTTTGAGGTTTTCGCAATTATTCGACAATTTAAAATATTACGAAATATAGAGGTATTAGACTTTTAATCTTGTTGATTTTTGAAAAATATCCTATAAAAAGGTATTGAGATATTTTTTTTTTCATATCAGAACTTATATATTAAAAAATATAAAGGGGCATCCATGTTAAGGCCAACAAAACAGGCCTACTTTAGTGGGGTGAAAAAAAGAGCAATGAAGCGGTTTCATCTATAAATATCAGTAAGAGAAAATGAGCAAAGCGCGAAACTTTTTAAACCAAGAAAAAAAATGCGTAATTTTAGGTTGACAGCTGTTGAGATTCTATAAAAGGCATAACATTTTAAGACAGGCAACTTCAAATGCATAAAAAGCACAATGATGATTGAAAAATCAACTACAAATTGAACCTAAAAGAACATATTCGAATACAGTAGAACCTGTTTTTGTGCGGTCCTTTTTAATGCGATTTTATTTTTGTGCGACCGCATAAAAAAATTTCTACAATATTTCGAAGAATTTGCTTGTTATATGTGAGAATTAATGAAACTTTCAAATATTTTTTTTGTGTGTTGTTATTTTTATGCGGGTTTTATCAATCGCACAAAAACAGGTTCAACTGTACAGAGGAGTAAACGAAATTCAGGTGCTTAATAATCAGTTTTGGGGGAGATTTAGATTTTACATAGTCAAAAAAAAGAAAGATTTAAAGGTGAAATGATATATTTTTTTATTAAATTATAAATGCATTTTTTCTGAAATTTTTGAACTGTAAATAAATTTTTATTAATAATTAATAGAACATTTTTACTTTTTGATTAACAAACGAGTTTAAAAGATTAGATTTAGTATTTGCGAATTAATAAAATGTGTTTCTGGAATAACTTTTGGATTCTCATCTTGGTTTTATTAATACATAGAGACACAGTGATATTTTTTAAAAAAATATAGCTTTTTTGTTATGTTGTTTTTCAGATGAATAATGAATATTTTCCATAAGAACGAATCCTCAAAACTGGTTATTGAGTTTTGAGAAAAAAAAACTTTGCGAAACGGGCTTTATTCTAGGAGGCGAATAGATTCTCTACTTATATTAACTTTGCAAATGGGCGATATCGTTTTTTTTTTTTTAAATTCATGGTACGATTATTAGAAATTTTATCGCATTTATGAATGCAGAATTTAAAAGTAGAAAAATAACGAAATTGTTAGAATAAGTAAACAAATTTTGAAAAGATCCCATGTGTGAAATAAATTAATAAATATGTACTAGAAAGTTACAGCGATTTTGAAACACTTTGTCCTGACCCGGAATCTTCCCAACCTCAGACGCATTAATCACCAAACTAGCAGGACAAAAGTTCAACCTCCTATTAAGCTATTTAAAGAAGATACTTTGCAGTTTAAAGATGGTTATATTTTAGTTTCGATTCACAAGTTATAAATGATATTAGTATTCAGAAACTTACTCTCTGTATATAATCTAATAGGAAAATGAACATAATACATTCAAGGTTAACGCAAATTTTGCTTACCCGCTCTCTCTGGTTTAAAAAAAAAAAAAAGTTCATTTGAACTATACAATTTAATTCAGCTGCCAATTTAGTATATATTATGATTTGAATACAGATTTAGAATAAAAGCAGTTTTAAAAGTAAATTAATAATAATAGAATGGAAGATATATACTGATGGCAATGTTCATTGTTTTCATTTACCTGTAACGAGATTAGATATTGAGGGTATTTAATATGGTTTAAACTTATATTTGCTGTACGGCTGTCTTCACTTGATGTAAAAGAGCCTAAATCAAACTCGAAACACATTTTCTAAAGAAAAATGTCCACATTTTCATATATATTCATAATGTTGAAACATATATCTGTGTCCGAAAACTACATCTTTGACATTTAGAAAAAATCCTTGTATACGCAGCTCTTTGCATTAGCATATAAAATTTAAAATCATGGAATATGTTTCATGCAAGAAAAAGAAGATTCGCGTGTAATTGAAAATGAAAAATATTATAGAATAATCTATGCGCTGTAGTATAGAGAAGTCAGAAAGCAGGAATAATGCTGGAGTTATTTTCAATCGGAAAAAAGAGAACTTCGCGAATTGAGGATCTATTTTTTGACCTTACGCAAAAACAGCCTTAAATAGAATACCATCCATAACCTAGGATACAGTTCACTGAATAATAGGAAATATTTGATTGATCGAGATCCATTCTTATAGTATTTCTTTTCAAACTCAATATGTTAACTTAACTTCAGCTAAATTCTCGTTTAGTTTTAAAAAGGCACACGTGTGTGTGTGTGTGTGTGTGTGTGTGTGTGTGGAGAGCAACTCATTTCTTTTTAAAAAATATTCGAGTTTGCTTTACCAGTCAGCAGCACGTAACAATTAATCAGTGAGAAGTAGCACATTTCACACACTTTAAGTTATTGTTATTGTTCTGATTAGTTTTATCCTGTGCGTGAATATTTAAGAATTAATAAGAATATTACTAAGAATCAAATTTTTAGAAAACTGTTGTTCTTAGATTGTAAGATTGTTGTTGTAAGATTATTTCAAAGCATGACGCATAGTGAAGGTACAGACACACACACACACACAAGAACGTTTAATCAAAACCTTTTCTTTCTTTCCATTTTTGAGGTTGAATTTTTTTCCATACTATTTTTAATCGACTCTCCTGATGTTTTAATGTCTATGTAACATTTTTCAATACTGCATTAAAGATTCAATTCTTTGCATTCTACAATTTGAAAATAAGAACTTCAAAGGAAAGCTATTTAACAGTTTTTAGAGTATTAAACGAATTCAAAGACCTATTAAAAGTCCTTCTGTTCTCATGCAAAAAATTTAAAAAAGTAAATAAAAGAATTTAAAAAATCGAAAATGTTTTTACGATAGTTAGAACAAATATCCAAAAATTGTGAACACTCTTTTTTCATGAGCTATTATGACAAACATTGAACATTATTTTAGGAAACATGAATATAAAATTCAACAGCTAGTTAAAAATTGCCGAGTTAATTCTAAATATTTTTTATCTCCATTCTATCTATTTTGCTGATAATCTCGAAATGCAATGGCTTCCAACCTTTCTGTATTTCCACCTCACCTCTTTTGTCACTTGCGGGATCCTCCTTTAGGGAACGCATCCCTCAGTGTATCGTATGTGTTTTTACGAATATATATATATATATATATATATATATATATATATATATATATATATATATATATATATATGTTATCTTTCAATAAATTTTTATACCGTCAGATATGTTGCTGTATTCGTAGCAGCGTATATGCAAATATGTATATAATATCACGTATATTAACTTAAAATTATCATTTATATCCCAAGAAGCTTATATGTACTTAAAGAAATATATAAAACAAAATTAAAACTGAGAGAGAGAGAGAGAGGGAAATGTTGAACTATACAACGCAGTCGTAAAGACCCGAATTCAGAACAATTTTTTGAAGGAAAACTCTTTATATCTTGATTTGTGAATAGTTATTTTATTAGTTTACTTACTAATATATCGCCAATTAAATAAAAAAAATGTATGTAAAATAGGGAAAAAATGCATTTTGAAAATTTAGTTTCAGAAAAATATGCACATTTCTCTTTAATCTGTTTATGAGTGGCAGCATTGTATTTACATTGAGAGCAGTACCCTTGGTGTTTTTATCTTGTTATCTTGTCATCTGCAATATTCAAATTTTGGGCGGATAATTTCAAATTGTTCTTTAAAATATTTAAATAGAGCTCATGATTCACAATACCATAAAAATACCTAATTACCTAACCCTGAAGCCGATTTACACACCAACACAAGAACATCACCACCTCATTGCTTCAATGTAACTAGGTTCTTGGGATTTAGTTTCAGAAAATTCAACATTGAAAGCAAATTAGTTGGGATCAGAGAAAATTCAACATTTTTAGTTCCGACGAGTGTATAATAGTTTGTATAATAAATAAATTAGGAACTTAATTCCAACTAAATTCTTGGGATATAATAGTTTGTAGAAAAGAAAAAAAAATGAGAAAATTCCAAATAAATTCTTGGGATTATGTTCCTCATTTTTTTCTTCTACAAACTATTATACACCCTTCGGAACCAAAAATGTTAAATTTTCTCTCATCCAGCTAATTTATTTTCAATGTTTAATTTTCTGAAACTTAATCCCAAGAATCTAGCAGGAACAATGAAGCAAAAGGTGGTTGTGTTCTTGTGTTGGTGTGTAAATCGGCTTCAGGCTTAGGTAATTAGGTATTGTGAATCATGCTCTCTAAATATTTTAAAGAACAATTCGAAATTATCCACCCAAAAACTTGGATATTGTAGACGACTTCATATTTAACAAGATAATGACACCTGCTTTCAATGTACAATGCTGGTGTCTGTATAATTGTCCCAAATTCTGAAAAAAACTCCTAAATCATCTACTTACTAGAACATATATTGTGATAATTTGATTTAAAAAAAGGAAAACATGGCATATAAAAAGCAAAATGTGAAGTAAAAACAATAAATACAGAAAAAAAAGGAACATCAATGAAGAAATTGCACAAAAAACAAAAAAAAAAAAAAAACGATGAAATCTACACCAAGACGTTTAAAAGTTATATATATATTGTGAACTCTAAAATATATCCTATTAAGTATTAAATTAAAAAAAAAGTACAATATTTAAAACTATGTTCAGATTTTTTTGAAGTGCACGAAAAATTTTGTGGTGTAATTTTATAGTGGTTTTCCGATTATTAAATTTTAAAAATAATAGTTATATTATGTTTTAAAAATGGGTTATGTTATTCCATTAAATAAAAGTTGCAGATATCATAAAAAATTACAATTCCGATACATTAATTTTTGTTAGTCGAAAACACAGTTAATTTTATAGAAAATATTGCAAGTATACGAACACTTTTGTGGTCCACTGTATAAATTTTGCTAGAAATTTGTAATTCAATTAAAATTATTATACTATTCAAAAATCAATTGAATTTCCCCTAATAAATGCAACATTTGTATTCAATTTTCGGAAGATTTAGTTGGTGACTGAATAACATTATTCCATCGTGCATTATTCCATATTCCATTATTCCAAATGTAAATCTATCGAAATTTCCCCCCAAAATTCGAAATTTTAGATATAATAGTCAAGAAAAATATCAACTACAATAAATTAAGAAAAATTAATCAAAATGAATTAAGAATGATTTCATAAACTTAAATTAACATATTTTAAAACCAAAAAAATATATATTTGTATTTATAAACTTATACAACATGCATTTCTATTCTCTGGAATAAAATTAACTTTATTTTTTTAAATTATACTTTTATAGTAAAAGTTTTTTTTTGCTTTATAAAATGTAATACTTCACATATCTTATTTGTAAAACAAAAAAGAATTATTACGAAAAAAAAATTATTTCAAACGAAGCATCTTTTGCCATTTTAAATATAATTATTTATTCATCATTTGAACAAGTTTCATCTAAGTGAATAATGTTCTTTACTTTTTACTTAAAACGGAATTTTTTCAAAAAAAAAATATTATTTCAAATAAGTAATACATTTTAAAACTCTTGTTTATATAAAAAATGCATTAAATTTCATTAATTGAAATACAAAAAAGAATATTGCTTTACCTTTCGTAACAAAGTTTGCCAGTAGTATCCACAATAACATTTTTCCACGGATCAAAAACTAAACCACAACACTTCTTACCAAGCACTGTTGCAATAAGCTCAAATCTTTCTGGAAGATGCAAAGATTGACTGGAAAGAGAAAACTTTTCTCTCTCCGCCTCTGACGTCAGGTCGTCTTCAACCAATCGGAACAGTGACTCGAAAACCGAACAAACGATTTGTTCGCTCTACAAAGAAAACGAATAACCGTTCAAGAAAGGTATTTTATCGTTTGGCAGAAAGAAAAAAAAAATACATCAAGAGAATAGCGTATATTCTTTCTTCTATTTTTTTTTCTTGTAGTATTTTCGATACGTTGTTGAGTCTTTTATAACTTTTTGTAATTAGTCGGTCATAAACCCATTTTTAACGATATTGAGAAGTGAAAAAATTCGTGATCTTGATCTACTTTTCTTGAAACAAAATTCTTTTTCTGTTGTTCTTAATCATCTTTGAATTTTTTTTGTTTTTGAAGAAAATATCGAGGGAAAAGTAATGAAAGTTTTAAAATCACTAAAATTTTTTTTTTATTGTACGTTCAATATGCTTCACACATTTGCTATGCTTGAACGAAGCCTTAAATAACTCCAAGTGTGAAACCTTTGTTTGAATTCGTTTTTCTCTATTTTATGGGAAGAAATGAGATATTTTTAGAGTTCTTTCCGAAAGTGAAGCAAATTATAATGTTTAAAAATACTCTCATTTTGAAGGAAAAAATTTTTATGAAAGGAATTTTAATGATTCTTTTTGTTTTGTTTTTTGTTTGAGAGCGATAGTTTTAATGTAAGCAAAATAGAATTTTGTTCGAAAAAGAAAAAAACAAAGGTTAAATTTAAACCCAAAGTAATTTCACTTCATTTAACTTAAGGTAGGCTTTAAAAAAACAAACGAAAATGTGAGTACAGAAAAATTATTTCTCTTTCGAAAAATATACCTTGGGCCACAAAAGTGTTCGTACATTTGGAATTTCCAAAAAAATTTAATGTTTTCGACTAATAAAAATTAATATATTATAATTGTAATTTTTGTATGATATATTCAACTTGTTCTTAACGGAGTGATATAATTAATCTTTTAAAAATAGTATAACCATTTTTTTAAAAATAGTATTTTTTAAATAGTATAACTACTTTCGAAACTCGATTTATAACTTAGCGAAAAAATGTCAACTTAACTTTAAATATTGTATTTCTTTCTTAATTTAGTATTTAGTAGGATATCTTTTAGTGTCCACAACAGCTTTTAAGCATCTTGGTTTAGATTTAATCAGTTTTTTGTAATTTCTGCATCGATTTTCCTCCATTCTTCTGAGATTGTTGTTTTTACTTCACATTTTGGTTTATTTGTCATGTTTTCTTTTTTTACATCAAAATCTCACTAAATATTTTCTACTGGACCAAATAAAGTGATTGAGGAGGTCTCTCCATAATTTGGATACAGTTATAGAGGCACCAGTGGCGTACATTGAGCAGTGTGCTTGAAGTCATTATCCTGTTAAAAATTAAGTCGTTTCCAATATGCAATTTTTGGGCAGATAATTTAAAGTTTCTTTTTAAAATATTTAAATACAGCTCGTGATTTGCTATATCAACAAAAAATGCCAAATTACCTAATTCTGTGGCCGATTTACACCTCCACGCAAGAACATTTCTACCTCCATGTTTTATTGATCCAACTAGATTCTTGGGATTAAACTTCAGAAACTTCAAAATTTAATCAAACTGATTGGGATGGCAGATAATTCAACATTTTTGGCTCCGATGGGCCTATAATAAATTATAAATGACAAAATAAGGAGTCTAATCCCATGAATTTATGTGGAATAAGAACTCCTTTACCTCCATGCTTCAGCATGAAAGTGAAGGTGTTCTAGAGTAGGAGTGTAAATTGGCCTCAGAATTAGGTAATTTGGTGTGTTTTTTATGGTATTGTTAATCATGAGCTCTATTTAAATGTTTTAAAGAGAAATTTTGAATTATCCGCCCGAAATTTGGATATTGGAGACGACTTCATTTTTTTAGAGGATAATGACGCCAAGAGCACTGCTTTCAATGTACGCCACTGGTGTCTCTATAACTGTCGCCAAATTTTAAAAACACATCTTCAATCACTTTATTTAGCCCAGTAGAACATATTTGGTGAGATTTTGATGTAGAAAAAAAGAAAACATGACAAATAAACACAAAATGTGAAGTAAAAACAATAATCACAGAAGAATGGAGAAAAATCGATGCAGAAATTACAAAAAACTGATTAAATCTATACCGAGACGCTTCAAAGTTGTTGTAGACACTAAAAGATATCCTACTAAGTACTAAATTAAGAAAGAAATACAATATTTAAAGCTAAGTTGAGATTTTTGCTAAGTGTACGAAGACTTTTGTGGCGTAATTTTTAGTAGCTTTTTGATTATTAATTTTTCAGAAAAATAGTTATATTATTTTTAAAAAATTAGTTATGTCATTCCATTAAGAACAAGTTGTAGATATAAAAAATTACAATTACATTATATTAATTTTTATTAGACGAAAACATTAAATTTTATTGGAGATTGCAAGTGTACGAACACTTTTGTGGCCCACTGCATGTGCGCTCAAAACCTTAACGAAAAACTAACGGGTTTTTTAAGTCTTTTTTTTAAATTATATTTTGTGGAACATCATAAAATTATTTAGTTATTGTCATTTTTTTAAAAGAAGAATTAGTATAAACAAAGAAATTATTAGTAATAAGGTAAATTCATGTGACATATATGATAAATGCAATCACATGTTTCCAGCCAATCAATTCATACGTTTCCCTTTTGCCAACTTTTACTTTTCCCGGAAACTTTATTTTATAAATATATATTTGTTAATAATAATAGATACTAAAAAAGTCTTCAATGCTCAACCAATTTTGCACACGAAGAAAGGGCAGGCCGAATCTCAGATGGATTGATGGCCTAGAAAAAGATATCTTAGTTTTAAGAACTAGGAATTGGAGAACACTGGCAGGAAGAAGGCTGGCCTGGAAAAGGCTTCTTGAGAAGGCCAAGACCCACCCTGAGCTGTCGTGCTACTGAAGAAGGATGTAATAAAATAATAAATAAAGCAAATACATCTTATTTTTAAGAAATAGAGAATTCTCTTAATTTTTTTTTTCAATTTTCAAAAACTTAATGAAGAATATTTTAGTACTTATATATCTTTCACAATTATTGTTTGAAATTGTATCTAATGTGAATTTTGATTTAAACGAATAATCAAACAAAGAATTGTGTGATAAATTTCGAAGATAGATAAGGCTTAACTGATAGTTTCCTTGTGTACAAGAACTTCTATTAGGAAATCTATTTATTAAAGAAATGCTTATTCGAAAAAATGAAAAATGATCAGAAGTAAAAGAAAAAATAAACAGTTATAGAAATTTTTTTGTGAAATTTGGGAATTTCAAAGTGATACGTGGTAGAACGTTATCAAAGTTATTCCTATCATCGACGAAAGCATTTATCAGTGAAGAATAATACTCAACAAATCACTGCAGATTATATTCGCCTCATTGCTTTGGAAAAGCTGAAAACTTTTAATCCCTACAAACGTATTTACCACGCTACAAGAAACACTTAGACGCTCGCCAAAACCGTTCTTCTGAATTAAAATCAAGAGACCACAATAGCCAAGAAAGAAATCTCTAATTATTTTAAATTTCATTCACGTTTTAAATTGCATGGTAATGCGTCTTATGTCATTTTTTTGGTGAAATAAAAATAATCTAGGATTGTATTTTATCAGAGATAGGTGAAAAAGGTGGGCCTTTTCTACTTAATTTTTGGATTTAAAAGGAATAAAATTAAAAAACAATAGCCATTACAGACCTTTAATTATTTTAAATTTGATTCAAATTGTATGGAAGTATTATTTAGAATGTTTTCATGTGTTCACATAATTTTTTGGTGGAGTTTTGGAGAATGTTAGATTTAAAAAAGATGTTTCGGTCCATAGTATTCGAATTTTTATAAATCAATACCTGATAATCAAGAGTGAACTACAAAAAATACATATTGTTGAAAGGAAAATCACTGATGTTAGCCCAAAAAAGTAGTTTTAAACCATCCATTAGAGTTAAACATGGAGAAAGGAAGATTCGAACTAGGTACCTTCCGTTCCGAACGCGAGTACTTTATCGACCACGCCAAAACGATCGTCTTCGTGTGATGTTTCGTACTAGTTTATATAGATATCACACCGCCAAATACCCCCATGCCAGTGAATAGGCGAACGAATGGTATCATATTCGTGGCGAGCATGTAAATAGTGGCGTCACTTTGTGGCTTGCGTCATTCGTGCGTGACGGCTTGAGAATTGCGTCATTCGTGTGAGACGGCTTTGTGTGTGACGGCTTAATTGTGTCATTTTTGTAAAAGGGCTTTGAGAAGTAACTGCTTATTTGCATCAATGTTTGACGGCTTGGTTGCTTTTTGCGGTGAATAGATGGCTCCACAACTGCAGCGCGTGAAGGGTGCGATTCCTTTGCACGGCCAGGGTCACCAACGAAGGAAGGAAGATTCGATCTGGGTACCTTCCGTTCCGAACGCGAGTACTTTATCAACCACGCCAAAACGATCGTCTTCGCGTGATGTTTGGTACTAGTTTATATAGATATCACACCGCCACATACCCCCATGCCAGTGATTCGGCGAATAGGCGAACGAACGATACCATATTCGTGGCGAGCACGTAAGCAGTTGCGTCATTCGTGCGTGATGGCTTGAGAATTGCGTCATTTATGTTATCCGCCGGTGCTAACTTAAACACAAAAGACACTAAAAATAACAGACCAAGTTACTACCATAATAGATCACATTCGGGTCACCATTATGGTAGTGACTTGGTCTGTTATTTTTAGTGTCTTTTGTGTTTAAGTTAACACCAACGGATAACATAAAACACACACATTTATTAATCTCGAGAATGGCAAGACCCTCTGTGGTTCATAGCCTCGGAGTAACTGTTCAAAACTGAACCAGTAGGGTTGCCAGATACGATACAAAATATATACAAAGAAATGCTACAGAGCCAGTCGCCACAAACAAAATTGTATATACTTATTCAGTTCTGGACAAACAAACAAAAAATAAAACTGATTGTTGACAAAAAAACTTGTTTTTTGATTAAACGTTTAATGATTTAAAGCGCTGATTTCAAAAATTTAAGTTAAACTTCATCATCAGAGAAAAAAAAGATTTAAAAAAAATCTAAAGACATACAGACAATACAGTACCTAAAAACAGCAGCGTTAAAAAGTATTAGAAATGTTTTTTCATAAAATGATTCAGGTTAACTTACAAAAAGAAATTTTATTGAAAACGCTAAAAAAAGTTAAGTATTTTAGAAGTCCATTATATATATTGTATTTTTGATACTAATATCAGACACAGGAAAAAAATTATTAAAAATTCATAGTAAAAACCTCTATAAATATCAATCCAACAAACAAAAGTAAGTTCAACATAATTAGCACTGAAAAGGTACGTTATAAAAAACGTGTTAACATTAAAGTTAGCGAACACGACGACTAAAAACTGATTTTGGAACTGAAAATATCAATATTATTTAATATATATATATATATATATATATATATATATATATATATATATATATATATATATATATATAAAGGAGAAAAGCGACTCACTCACTCATTAACTGACTCACTGACTGACTAATCACGATATCTTCAAAACTATTAAACCTACAGATTTGAAATTTGGTAGTTAGGTTCTCCCTTCATGGAGTAGACATCAGCTAAGAACGGATTTTGCAAAGAACGAAACCCAAGGGGCGTTATAGATAATTATTTCCATTATTAAACTATTAGATGTACAGTCTTGAAACTTCGTACACAGATTTCTTTCATAAAGTAGAGATTCGCTACATAATGATTTTCACGAAAATCGACCTCCAAAGGGCGTTGAGGGCGCTTAAGGGGCGTTATGCATAATTATTTCCATTTTTAAACTATTAGGCGTACAGTCTTGAAATTTGGAAAAAGCGGATTCCTTTCATAGAGTACAGATCCGTAACAAAAGGTGTTTTGTGAATATCAACCCCCAAGTGGCGTTGTGGAGAATTAAGAGGCGTTATAGGCAATTAACTCCTTTTTTAAACTATTAGACGTAAAATTTCGAAATTGAGTAAGCTGATTCCATTCTCTGAGTAAAGATCCGCTAGAAGATGGATTTTGTGAAAATCGCTTCCCCTAAGTAGCGTTGCGGGGGCCTTAAGGGGCGTAATAGATAACTATTTCCATTTTTAAACTATTAGACGTACAGTCTTGAAATTTGATATAAGCGGATTCCTTTCATAGAGTACAGATCCCCTACAGAATGGGTTTTGTGAAAATCGACCCTCAAGATGCATTGTGGAAAATTAAGGGGCGTTATAGGCAATTAACTCCTTTTTTAAGCTATTAGACGTAAAATCTTGAAATTGAGTAAGCAGATTCTATTCATTGAATAGAGATCTTCTGTAAGACGGGTTTTGTGAAAATCGTTTCCTAAGTGGCGTTGCGGGGGCTTAAGGGGCATTATAGATCATTATTTCCATTTTTAAACTATTAGACGTACAGTCTTAAAATTTGGTAAGCGGAGATTCCTTTTATGGCGTAGAGATCCACTACAAAATAGTTTTAGGGAAAATTGATCTCCAAGGGTCACTGAGGGGGATTAAGGGGCGTAATAGATAAATATTTCCGCTTTTCAACTAATAGACCCACCTGCTTGAAAATTATTAGGTATGTTCCGTTCGTGGAATAGATTTCCTTTTACAAAGAGTTTTGCGAAAACGGACCCCTAAATGAGTGGGGTTGCGAGGCATTAAGGCGTGTTATAGAAAAATTCCTGTTTTGAATTTAACCCATTTACTTGAAATTTGTTGAGCACGTTTCTTTATAGTTGAAAAGAGTTCCACTAAGAATGGATTTTATGGAAATAAATTCCAGGGGGGAGCGGGGAGAGTTATTGGGGCGTTTTGATAGACAAATTTCCCGTTTTCGAACTGCTAAGACTGTAATATTAAAATTTGGTTTGCATGCTTCTTTTTGTTGAATTAGAATCCGCTAAGAATGCTCTCAACGAGGTATTGATGATAAAAATTTCGATTTTGCTCTGTTAGATTTAGACTTGATATTTAGCTCGCATGTTTATTTTATGGAGTAGAGATCCACTGAAAGTTGCTTTGGTGGAAATCCACTTGATTATTAGGTTAAGTGAGCGCAAAAAATCTTTCTACTTCTATTTTAGACAAAAATAAAAATTAGATATTTTAATTTATGTCCTTTGTATATCAAGAGACGAGAGTTACAGCTATAAATTTATTTTTCAATACAATCAAATTATTAATTCTAGATACCAATAATTCATATATATGTAGGATTTTCCGTTTAAAACATTTTGTAAAAGGTTCATTCATATCCTTTTCAGAGGACTATTAATGTCAATTTTGTTTATTACTGCATTCCAAAGCAGCGTCGTCTGGTGAGCTTTCGGAGCTCCGGCTTGAATAATTTTTTTGCAGAGGCCTACTAACCCCCGCCAGTTCAACACGTCACGTTTTTTGTGCATTTCGCGCCCAACGCGGTTTCAGTCCAAGCGTCCAAGCATGAGAAAGGTAATTAATTTCCCTGTCTTCTAAAGGTATAACTCAACTTTCAATTTATCTAATTTCTGCATGTCTCTTTCCCTTTGTAAATATTCCCCTTGTAAATTTTCCCCTTTAACTTGAAATAAATTCTTTTTTACTTAAATAAAGTATCTGCGTTTAAATGACTTTTATTCAATTAATTCATCACTAACTCTTTAATACTTACCCCTAGACAACCACCTCGCCAATTTAAAATCCCGACTTCTGAAGAGTCTGATATTTATTCGAAGATTTTATTCGGACTCCCACATATATATGTAAACAGTATACATTTATACAACATCGTTAAATACCCAGTGAAGCGGGTGGGTAACGGCTAGTAATAATATAAATATCAGAATATTAAAAATTTCAAAGCATGATATTTTGAACATAAATGTTTTTAAAAGTTAATAAAGTTTAAAAGCGTATAAATATTCAAATTTTGTGACTGTGAATAATTTTGAAATTCAATAAACTACAATTTAAAAAAAGAATATTTAAATACTGTTAATCTAATTTTTTGTTGTATACCCACGACATACCCATACACCAGGGGCCGGCAATCTATGGCACACGGTACCATTCACAGTGGCCCTTTGCACTACACTACAAATTTGTCATTTTTTAAGTGTATCAAGCTGATAAATTTGTAATAGAGCTCATTTGACAAACATCCTCAGAATTATGGGCATTTACGGAATTATGAAAAAATCTGAACGATCTCTAAAGTTAAATTTACATCTATTTTGTGAATTACTGAATGTCTCTGCTGGAGAGATTTAATTGTTTAAAAATTGCATGTACTGTACTTTTCGCTTTTGTACATGTAAACTTTTCCTCTTTTTTACGCATATCTGAGTAGAAAAAAAATTTCTTATATGAAAAATATTTTGAGTCCCCGCAAAGAAGCTGTTTAGTAACTGCATGCTCAAAATCGTGTCAAATTGAAAGCCACAAATTATACCCCTGTTTCTGTGATAGGAAAGTTAAGCCGCGCAAGTACTAAGTTAGCAGTAACATTTTTATTTAACTTAAGAGTGTTTCTTTTCCAGGTATAGAAGTTTAAGCTGGCATTACTTTCCAAGATGGCGGCCGATTTAACAGCTGTCAAGTGATTTATTCTCAGTTTGGTTTGGCAATTCATCAACACGATCATCAAGCAAGGCGTAGATTCGTCGAATGGGCCCAAAACGAGATTGCCGTTGTTCCCGATTTTCATAAGCGAATTTTGTTTAGCGATGAAGCGCACTTCTGGTTGAATGGCTACGTCCACAAACAAAACTGCCGCATTTGGAGTGAAGCTAATCCACAAGTGTCTGTCGAAACACCATTACATCCAGAAAAACTGACTGTTTGGAGCGCTTTATGGGCAGGTGGAATCATTGGTCAGTACTTCTTCAAAAACGATGAAGGCCACAACGTTACAGTCAATGGTGATCGGTATAGAGCCATAATTACTAACTTTTTCATTCCTGAATTGAACAATCATGATGTCCAGGAGCTGTGGTTCCAACAAGACGGCACAACATGTCACACAGCTCGTGCCACAATCGATTTATTGAAAGACACGTTTGGTGACCGCCTAATTTCACGTTTTGGACCTGTGAATTGGCCTCCAAGATCTTGTGATTTAACACCGCTAGACTATTTTCTGTGGGGCTATGTAAAGTCATTGGTCTATACGAATAAGCCACAAACGCTTGACCATTTGGAAGACAACATTCGCCGTGTTATTGCCGATATACGGCCACAAATGTTGGAAAAAGTCATCGAAAATTGGACGTCCAGATTGGACTACATCCGAGCCAGCCGTGGTAGTCCTATGCCAGAAATCATATTTAAAATGTAATGCCACAAGATTATCTTTCGAATAAAAAAAATTCATGTCAATCGAATAATACATCGTTGTTTTATTGCAATTTAAAGTTCTATACCTCTAAAAAAACACCCTTTATATATATAATGAAGGGAATTATACTTATATTTTATTCTCTCTGTTCCTTTTTTTAATAAATATGTTTAAAAATACACAATATATGTGTGCAACTTTATTTTTTTTTTTTTTTTGTTGAAGAAATGGTTAGATTTTGTGCTGTTTATTTTTATGTTAAGAAATGTTTTTAAATGATGAAAAATTAATATATAATAAAACTGTAAATCTAAATTATTGACCTCTATTCTCTAACTCTAACTTACTTACTTACTCCGGAAAACTGAGCTCAACCAAAGGGCTTAGAGCTGCATCCAACCCTCCAAGAAGTTATTTTATTTGCAAATTAAACGAAAAACATGTGCAAAAAGTTCTTGAATGTGAGGGATCCTCCCCCAAAATTCTTGAGAACTGGGGGAAGAATACAGCAAAAGCACTTAAAAATTACAATTCAAATACAAAAAAATAAAACACACACAAACACACAGAGGTGCTACCTTCTAATGAGAAGGAAAGACCCTGAAAAAGGCATGGAACACAAGGGGAAACCACTCCCAAAAGGAATTGCGAAAATAGGGAGCTAACTCTGGATGCATTATCGCGAGAATCGAATTGTTTCAAAAATTTCCTACTGTGCGGCACGCTGGCCCCTGCCATACATTATCTTGAGTATTATGTTTTCAAAGTTGCAAAACACAATTCTTAAATATTTATGCTTATAACTGATTTTTTTACGAAAAGGTTTGAACTTAGGAATAATGAATTCGAATTATACTTTACTTCAAAATGCTAATGTCATAAAAAATATATAAAAATATTCTAAAAGGTTATAAATGTTACATTTTGCCAAATCATCGAAAGTATTTATTTACCCATTTTTCATTTTGGAAAGGCTTAATCATAAAAATAAAGAAATAAAACCTCTAAGGCTTTCATAGCTTTGAGGAAAGGGATAACTATATTGTCGTCAAAAAAGAGAATTCTTTCAAAGAGATATCTGCAAATCCCCCTAAATTATTTGAGAAAGTTTGATTTTTTCCCTGATCAACACACTGATAACTCTTTGTATTACTCTATTCAGTTAAGGGAGCTAAAGTATTAAAGCATGAAAGATAATTCTATCAAGGTAGCGTATCAAAAGTTATTTTGATTATATTTATATTTAAATAATCCTTTCTCACCCTCCGGACTTTTTGCTTTTGAAAAATACTCTGGTTTGAGAAACCTCGATGAATCCTGCTCGGTTTGTTTTTATTAAAACCAAATATGGATGCTATTCACGTCTTGACAAAGTGAATTGGTAATTCGATTTCCTGCTTTAAATTATGGTGTTCCGAGCTGAGTTGTTTCTTGCTTCGATCGTTTAGAAAAATGGTTTCTTATCTAACGGGACTTTTTTTATATGAACTGTAAAAATTATTCCACAATATATGCTGGAAAGATTTATTCATAGGTTATTCTATTGCTTCGGTGTTAAAAAGAAACGCAGTTCACCAAAGTTCTAAAAGATAATTATACTATTCGAATATTTTTTTTCGAATGTAGCAAATATGAACAAATTCTAGGAATGATTCGAATTTTTTAAAAGGCAACGTGTCTCAGTATTTGTAATTTGAAGTTTAAGTCATTTTTTTCAATATAGAAGAGACATTGTGATGAGATATTAATTTTCTGAAGAATAACTTATTGATACAAATTTAGATGTATCTGATAATAAATTAATCAATAATAAATAAATTATACAGATCTTATAAAATTGTACAGTGTAAAATTTTATTTCTATGATAACTTATATGGTTTTCATCAAACAAAAATGAAAGATGAATATTTTTTAAGAAGTATACGAGCATTTTCCCCACAAATAAGTAGAGTGACGAATAAGGTGAGTATTCCTATAAAGACAGGTGTTTTTTGAAATAGGAAACATTATCTTCATACAAGAACTATACTTATATAGTTTATTCAAAACAGTCAAAATAGAAAAAAAATTAGGGTTTTGTAATTAAATTTGTGTTTGAGAGATTCATACTTTTAAACGATAACTCAGAGCTTTTTTTATTGTTATTAAAACTTAGATAATTTCTCTTAGTTGCCATTTATACTTAATTTTTGAGAACAGCCTTAATTTTAATTTTACAATCTGTATTCATTCTTGTTCTATCGAGGAATCTTCATCAAATACAAGGTGGCCGCGGTAGCCGAGTGGTATAGGTATCGGATCGTGGCTTGCCTGGTCACGAGTTCGAGTCCAGTACCACTAAAGACCCGCCGTGTAGGGCAGCGATGCACGTTAAATCTGTCGAGAGCTGAAACGTCCTCCCGTTGGTGTGGTGTGGTAGTTAGGAGAGAGGGGTGCCAGCTCAGGTGTCGTCCACGTCACTTGACCATGGTTCAAAATTACGTGGTCCGTCGCCAAAAGCCCTCGTGTAGCTGAACAGTGCGACGTTAATATTCAATCAATCAATCAATCAATCATCAAATACAAGTTGTTTTCCCGAAGTTGATGTATGCAAATGGATGAAAAATTGAAATTAATTGAATTGTTTAATCTCAGTATGAGTTTTCTTTTAAAAACAATCAAAATGAGAATAGGCTCAATTTATGACGGTCACATGATAAAGACAAACACGTGTTCTCCATTAAATTCAAACAAACATTAAACAAATTGTACTAGTTCTATTTGAAAAAAATAGATACAATTTCAAATTTGATATTTGAGTAAAGATGTTCAAATGTTATAAAATATCTTCAAAAAGATTCTAGAATTAAAAAAAATATTATTTTATACACGTACTTTTAAATAAAATGCCTTTTGTATACTTATGGGCGTTACTATTGTTGAAAAATATGTAATTTTTAAGAAAAAGTTTCTGCAAAGAGCAAAAGTTGGCAACAAAGAAACACAAAAACTGAAAAAAACATGATTGTTTGCTGTGACGTCTTATGAAGTATTTTTAACTGATTGGCTAGAAACACGTGGTTATCATTATCATGTGACTATGACGTCACATGCATTCAGCCCATTAGGATAAGATAAATCAATATTGTGAGTACAATATTTTTGTGAGTACAGTATTTTTGTGAATACAACAGTTTTTCATTTATTTTAATCGCAGATGCTATTGTAATTCGTTAAAGTGATTACGAGATATTATCACACAAAAGTAGGTTACTTTCAATGCGTTTTGAACTACAGGGTGATGCGAATTCGACCGAAAAATTCAGAAGGGTGATAGTAGACAGCATGGGAATGACAAATCATCATGGATCATGGGGTCATAAACCACGTTTAATCGCGGCAATTCACAAGAACAGTTATAAAAAGTGTGTTGTCGATTGGAATCAAAAGGAATAACAAAGGTAAAAAATATATTTATTAGACGTAAAGTATGTTTACACTACGAACAATGCATCGCAACTCGACGTCAGAAATGCTACGGTATGTGATTGTCACAGGAATTTGTTGAAGTTGCGGATGCTAGGTCATAGCACAGCCAATACCGACGGACGAAGGATTGTCGGATGCATGCAAACAAATACGGTTGCATTTCTGACGTCGAGTTGTGATGGATTGTTGTTATTGTAAACATGTTTTACTTAATAAAATGCATTTCTTACCTTTTTTTGGAGCTTTTCATTCCACCTATACAATCACCGCTATACTAAACTTGATTGTGACCTCCGCGATTTGTCGTCCTCATACTACCTACTATCACCTTTCTGAATTTGTCGGCCTAATTTAGCAACATCATGTACATCAATTTTGGATTTAGAATGTAATTTGCAACTTTTGTGTGTGTGTGTGTGTGCCTCCACTGTACGCTTTTAATTGCCTTCTGTGCTTTTTTTTAAAAAATGGTTAATAATTGGGTGCATACTGCTTCCACCAAAAAGATGCCGATATTTCCTTGTGTCTCTGAAGTTGAAATCTTTGTATATGCATTTAATTGAATAAAAAAACTACTTAGTTCTTAATGTTGACAGAGACTGGTATAAGGTTCCTGAACGCTGAGAAGTTAACCGTGGAAACGCCACTAGGCACACTCTACAAAGTTTTATATTATAACCAGATTTCAGTCTTTCATGCATTTCTAAATTAATAAGAACATTAAAAATTAACATTATAAAGTTATTGTAATAGCTTAATACTTACACAAAAAGAATAGAGAGAGAAACAAGTGTTTATAGAGGATTTATTCTATGTAACCAAAACGTTTATTTTTAAAATTTACTTAAATTTTAAATTATTTCTTATTAAAATTAAATTTAAATTTATTTAAATTTTTATTCATCCACTCAAGTTCAAATACATGTTTTTAAACTTGTAGTGGATGGCACTTGATGTTAATACAGTATTTTCACGTATTAATTCATTGATTTAATTTAATTAATTAATTATAGTTTGAGAGTTATATTTCAGTCGATATCAGAGGCGCACACAAGGGGGGGGGCCTGGGGGTCCAGACCCCCCAAAACTTGTTATTAATGATTAATTTTATTAATTAATGCTAATTATTTATTCAATAATTAGTTTTTACTGTGTTTTGTTCCCGAAAATCGACAAAATCAAAAGGAGCATGATACAAGAATGGTGAACTTTCGACCCCGGACCCCCTTGAAAAATTCCTGTGTGCGCCACTCTCTCTGGTCGATATTATTCCTCTAGATGACATTCCCATTGGATAAAACAGTTTTTGTTAAATATGTGATGAATATTTAACTGAACCTAAATAATTCTATGCTAGTAAAACGTCAGCATTCCTTTTACACTGCTTTTAAGAAAATCTTACCTATTACATTTAACCTTTAATAAAAACTGTTATTACAATTTTAATGTGGTTAAAAAGTCTTCAATATTAATTTAAAAGTTGTTTTTCCATTTAATATTGTGATTCTGTCATTTGTGTAAACACATTTATATTAATTGTAATTATTTAATAAAAAGTAACTAAAATAAAAATTTTCTTTGTTAACCTAAATAGGAATTCACTTAAAATTTTTTTTATATTACTTGTGTGTGTGTTAAAAAATTAAGACATATAAAATTATGTGGATTTGCACCCAACTTTCTAAAACATGCATACTTTTTTCAGGATTTGAATCAGAAAAGCCAATAAAAATATTGCGAAGTTGAAGTGTCTTACATTAAAACTTAAAAACTATTGAAATAAGTCAAACGTCAAAATGCAGTGATATTCCAAAGATTGGAAAACGCAAAGCTAGACAAGTCGTGCAATTGTATCCGTGATATTACTTTATACTGTTTTCATCTGCATCTCATTTATGCAACAGAAAAGAACATTAATGTTACAGCTGAACAAGAAAAGAAGATTTTATATGATAATACAATTAGTCACGTGCTGAATTTCAGACACTAAGAAAACTTAATTTCATATTCAGTTTTATGTATTGGAGAATACTTAATTGAAGATGAAGTGTTCTTTTTTCTCTGAGAGAGAGAGAGAGAGAAATCGAGTAATATTCATCTTAAATTCAATCGGAATCAAAAGCTTCTATTTAGCTACACTAGATTGAGAAATGAAATTAAAAGTCAAATCTATATTACAATTTGTAACGTTATTTTGTTAAATTCAACTTATCTTGTTAAACAGGTCAGTAGAGTAAATTAATTTTTATAGTATCAAAAAATACAGATAAAGTTATCTATAAAAGGCAGTCATTTTGCATACTAAATGGATTAGTACATTTTAGAAACGAAATAGTAAATTTTATTACATTACCATTTTAGATGTTTTTCAGTTATCCGTATCATTAAACAGTAAATAATTTTATGATTCTTTTTTAAAAACTTATTCTGTGCATTTAAGTTATATTTCAGAACCTTTTTTTTTCTGTTTGAAATTTGCACTTTGTACTTTATTTGATTTTTAGAAAAATGGAATTATTTCTCTCATGAATTTAATAATGAATTTACTTCCCATAACTATTAGTCTCGAAGAGGAAAATAATTTCTCTATTTTATTGAAATCCTTTTTTCTACTTTCTACTATTCATTGAAGTCATCGAGTCTAACATTATCAAATCATACTAAAATAAAATACTGATAATTATTGATTGAATTGCAAATTGTAATTAAAGTACAAATCTTATATTGCATAAATACTTATGCATTTATTTATTCATTCTTAATTAGTTTTCCCTTGACAATGAATTGAAGGATATTGAAGAACAAGATCTCAAATCCAGGTCAGCATTAAATGAACTTAGGTAAGCGCGAACAAGAAGTTGTTCTTTCTTCAATATACTCGCTATTCTTTATAATTATTCTGCTTTATAGGTATTTGAACTGAATGACACAAGATTTTTGCTTTCAATGAGTACAAAAATTTTGTTTAATAAAGGATTAAATGAAGCCCAGGGGCTGATTGGTTAATGAACCACGCTTCTGCACCACAGGTCCGAGGTTCAAACCCAGGGCTAGGCAAGTTGACTCAGCCTTTCATTCCTTCAGTGGGTCGATAAAGGAGTACCAAGCTTGCTTGGGAATTTATCACTGGGAGTTTTGCGTCAGACTAACCCCCTGATCGGAACTTCTGCTCCTGCACCTCAGGACCCTAAGTCACATATACTGAGTTAGGCACAGTAGATCTTGGCACTCTTTGGTTATTGCACCACTGAGTTAAGTTAGAGGATTAAATTCAAGCCTCGAAACGATGGATTAAAACTACCATGTTAATTTTTAGAAAGACTAAATACTTAACTCCTTCTCTGTCGGCGTCGCATGTCATACATTCGGCGTTTTTGTACCCGTTTTGTGGGCGTCGCAGATTATGCGACGCAAAGAAAAATTTTATCCTGGAAACTGAATTGTCACTACTTACACGTCTTTTTAATATCCGTGATACTTTTGTATTTTTGAATATTTGTACGAGATTGCGCAACTAGTATTACTTTCTTTACAATTATAGCACTGAGATTTCCCGCCTGGAATCTAACACTAATAATCTCGTGGTCTGTGTAAGAATTTCAAATTAAAAAAAATCAAGATATTTTTGATATTTATAATCAAAATTTTGTTTGACAAGGTAAGCAAAAAATAATATGTAATATATGATTTCTGTTTAGTGATAAATGTGATTTGTATGCTCTGATGTCCAAAAAAGATTGCAAAGCTGTTTTAACGGCAAGGTACTAGTTGCCAAAATATTTTTTTAATATAAATTATTCCTACTATTTTTAAGCAAATACTTTTATAGTGTTTTTTTTGTAGATATTTATCTTAAACACCTCAAAATAAGTAGAATTAATATAATATATTATCACAGTGGTATTTTTTAAAATTTGAAACTAAGTGCATTGCAGGGAATTCTGGAGATCAGTGAACGGGATATCACATATTTTTCCAGCTATAAAACAAGTAAGAAACTGCTTACTGATTAACTCGCGATCACTCGCGTGGGGTGTTCTGTACACCCCAGCAACAAGAAAATCCTCCCAGGATTCTAAAAAGAATGCGCAGAACCCCGATTTTTCTGTAGCTGCACATTTTATGTCATTGAACCTTCAGGCCTGATGCAATCCCTCTTTCTCGAACGAATGGAATGTAATGACATTCAAAAGTTTATCTGGGGGGGCTGAGAACTCCCGTGAGAAGTTGAGCATATGTATACAGTCTGCTCTGAATGTTTGAAAATGATTAAAATATTTTTTCTACTTTCCACTATCCTTATCATTAATTATAAAGTATGTTTATTACTGGTATATACGTTTTACTTATGGCTTATGAAAAAATATGAAATTATGCATTTTAAGATGAAAATTTTGTATGTTTAGTTTAAATTAATGTTAGTCTCATTTGTATGCAATGAATTTAATAATTTTATTTGTATGATACAAAAAACATATTGTAATTGATAAATATGTATCATATAATGACTTAATTTTATTTTCATAATTAAATACACGTGTTAAAAGTTTTGAGTGTTCTCTACACTCCGCGAATAAAGACGGTAGCAAAAACAGGCGCAAGTGACCGCGGGTTAAGATAATTTGCATTTTTCACTTTAGAATAGAATATATACTAATTTTGGAAATAAAAAAATATTTTTTTGTTTGTCAGAAATTCGTATAAAAATTCAGCAGAGAAAGGGTTAAAATATTTCTATTTAAAAAAAAAGTAAACTTGAATTCAAATAATTAAAAAAGTAATACGCCCACAACTCTCTTGATAGAAATAACACCGACCAAGAGTTTTTGACCATGACCACTCGTCACCATGGCCACCAAGAACCTGAGTAAATATCTCTTTTAGAAACAGAATGATAAAATTTTGCTTAAAATTTGACAGAACATCAAAATGTACAAAATTTATCAAACGTTTTCTATTACTTTTCATTCATGATAAAATCATCAGTAAACTTACAAGGTGGTCATTTCATAAATGATAGAATGGTGTGCAATTTTATGATTTAGCTTAAGGTATCCGACTATGTTCAGAACCATGACTTTGCAAAAACGCATAAATGGATAATTTTCATGATATTTAGTGTCACTTAGATTAGAATATATGCATAAAATTGTTTTAAGGACATTTTGACAAAAATATTTATTTAAATAAAATATTTCGGAAAAAAAATTAACTTAGAATAATCTTTTTTTCCAAATGTTCACCTTTTGTGAAAAATGCTTCTATTATAATAATATTTTGCCTGTATATAGCTCAGACCTCTGTACAGAGGCTCAACTAGAATTTTTGAAATATATAACTAAGAAGTGGGTTTATTCATATATTTTACGACAACAGAGGGGAGCAATTTTAAGAAAAAAACGCCAATAATTATTTCAATTGGTGGTAACTCTGAAAATAATGTGAATTTTTCAAAAATTCTCGTTGAGCCTCTGTAGAGAGGTCTGAGCTATACACAGACAAAATATTATTATAATAGAACCATTTTTTCACAAAAGGAGAACATTTGGAAGAAAGATTATTCTAAGTTAATTTTTTTTCCGAAATATTTTATTTAAATAAATTTTCTTGTCAAAATGTCCTTAAAACAATTTTATGCATGTATTCTAATCTGAGTGACACTAAATATCATGAAAATTATCCATTTATGCGCTTTTTTAAAATCACGGTTCCGAACGTAGTCGGATACCTTAAATCTTTAATATGGAGAAATACCAAAAGCACTTGTAGAGTTTTCTTTTCTTTTTTTGTCGAAAACACCTCTAAGTTACTCAATTTTTAATATCCGTAAGTATCGTAAGATTAAAATAAAATTCTCATTATTGTTACAAAATCATATATTCCTCTGCCTTTTGACATTTTTACGTCGTTAATTAGTATAAATTAATAAAATATTATTAGAGAAAAACAAATTAAATATAGCACATTTCTCTCCAAATATCTAAATTATTATAAATAAATTTTAATAGTCTCATTACTATTGACAAAAATTAAAAATTGTAAAAAAAAATTGATGTAGCTTTTTAGTCCTTCCGTTCGCTTAAAGCCATTTTCCCATTTTACGTGAAAAATAGGGGGGGGGGGAAATACCTAAACATGGAAAATCTTTTTTTAAAGAGGTGCAAAGTTTCTTCAATATTAATAAAATAATCAAGAAATAATCAATAATGAACTAAATCAATATTTCACAAGTATAAGCATAATTTCTGCTACACTTTTTTCAATATAAAATATTGAAGAAATATATCTCCCTTATAATGCCAAATAAATCTCACATTTCATACATTAAAATGGAAAAATTTCATCTTTCTTCAATGTTTCTACACTTAAGAGACACGAAGTACTAAAGGCATTTTCATATGAAACGTTTTTTAACGTTGTACGATAGTTTATTCTTTTTCTAAATGTGTTGCAAGCTTGGGATCTGTTATTAAGCAAAGATATCCTCAAATGAATCTTTATCTTAAGGAAAGAAGGGTTTTTAAGGAATATACTCTATATCTTTAGAGTTATTTGTAATACATTTCTTTTCGAAGACTTCTCTATTAACCCTTTCATGGGCCTTGGGAAAATTAATTTCCATCTATATGATCTTGCAAAATACACCTTTTTTGAAGCGCAAAACCCGTTATAATACCTTGGCCTTGCTATTATAACGATGAGAAGACTTCAGTTGCGTGCTTCTGCACATAATCCAGCGATTATGACATCTGTAATTCGGACAAAAAAGATGGTACTAAAGAAAAAGTACCTTGTCCAAAAGCTATCGCTGTATGTAACGAGGTCATGGGAGGGGTGGATTACTTCCATCAAAGAAAAGAAAGATACCCAATAAGAAGATCTTTAAAATTGTGGCATTGTATCTTGCACTTTCTTATTTACCTTGTCATCATGAATAGTTTCACAATGTGGCAAGTGAACAAAAGAGACAGAAGTTTAGACCAGCTAACATTCCGTATAGCATTAGCTCGCCAGCTAATAGACGGATATTCTTCAAGAAAAAGGAAAGGACATCCAGCTAGCTTCCAAGCAAAGAAGTGTGTAGTTCCAGATGATGTACGCTAAGCCAGTGAAGGAAATCATATGCCAAAAATGGTTTCCAACTATAGACAATGTAGGAAATGAAGCAGAAAGGGAACAGAAAGGAGGATTCGCTACATGTGTGCAAAGTGTGATATCCCCTTGTGCGTTGAGACATGCTTCTCCTCTTTTCATTGCAAATAATCACCATTAAATTTGATTTTATGACGGTGAATGGTTCCTTGGGAAGTATTCTTCCCACCCCTAAAACTTAAATATAAACACAAAATTCGGCAAAATGAAATATATTTTCTTAAATGCTATTGTTTAATTGTTAATAAAACCTAAAAAACTGCGAGAAATTCAAAAGAGAAGTAAAAGGCCCACAAAAGGATTAATATATAAAAAAATCCGATATATCCTACGATGCATATAAGGCTCTAATAGACATTTTCAACCTGCTTTTGTTTCTAAGGCTTGGCAAAAAGTTTTCTTAAAAGCATGCACTTTTACTTTGATATCACCTCCATCAGAAACACCGAGTCGCGTGTCAAGTAACTTCTAAAACAGATTCGGAGAATTCGAAAGAACATTCATTCTTCCGATAAAATTATGCGTTTCACACATGTCGCGTTCTCAATCCGGAGCATTCATTCCGTCACCCCAAGAATTTTTGCAAAAACAAAAGATGCGAAGGATGACACAGAAAATGTCACGATTGTGTGATCCACGAAGTAATATTTCAGCAGTCAGCGTTTGTTTTTTGAGGTTAGAAAGTATAAGCAATGTTTTAAGTTATATGGACAATGTTAGTTATTTGGTCGGAAAATGTTATGCTGGAATTCTTGATGAAAATAAAATCCACGGGTAACGGTCTGTAATGGTGACGTACTATGAGTCTATGCCTATTGTTGTAAATGTTTTCAATCAACAGTTAGGATCAGATAAAGAAGACGGAGTGGAGAAATAATGCAAAGAATATGCGTAGGACGTTTAGAAAGATTTGGAGAAACTCAGTTATATATTGATCTATTTCAGTGGTATTTATTAGTTGCATAATTTTCTGCATATCTTTTTTTATCGTACTTTAGTACTACAACAGTAATACACCTACTTCTAAAATAAAATATGATCGCGATAACCGAGTAGTCATGCTCGCGGCTGTGTTGTTTTTGTTGGTCGCGAATTGGATTGTTCCTACTACAAAAGATTTGTCTTGTAAATGGGCTGATGTGAGTTAAACCTGTGGAGAATCAATGTCTTTACCAGGAACGTCTTTAGGTATCCGACTACATTCGGAAACGTGATTTTAAAAAAGCGCATAAATCAGAGTTCCTCAAACTGTGGGGCGTGATAACCTTACAAGGGGGGGCGAGCATATTAAAAAGTCAAAAATAAAATATTTAAAAAATTGCAAATTTACTGAAAGGAAGCAAAACAAAATACATTCTGGCATAAACAAAAAGTAAAATACACTTTTACATTGATATAATATACTTATAAATGCATCTGTACTGCATAATGTATTTGATAATTAATTTATCAATACTAAGCTAAGAACAAGATTAATAATTTCTAGTGACTCCCATGAGCTTGACATATACCAAATTATACACAAAATTTAATTCTTAAATTGATAATTTGTACGGTTTATAATTAAAATCATATTGTAACTTTAGCATGTAGCTTTTAGTACGTTAAATTTGAAATAAATACATTGTTATTGTATGGAGGGGGGCGATGTGAAAATTATGATTGATAATTGGGTCGCAAGTTTTGAAAGTTTGAGAAGCACTGGCATAAATGGATAATTTTCATGATATTTAGTGTCACTTAGATTAGAATACATGTATAAAATTGTTTTAAGAACATTTTGACAAAAAAAATATTTAAATACAATATTTTAGCAAAAAAAATTAACTTAGAATAACCTTTTTTCAAAATGTTCTCCTTTTATAAAAAATGCTTCTAAAATAATAATATTTTGCTTAGGTAGAGTAAAGACTTCTCCAGAGAGTCTAAAGTGTTTTTTTTTGAAAAATTCACATTATTTTCAGATTACAACCAATTGAAATAATTATGCGTTTTTAACGTTTTTTTCTTAAAATTTCTCCCCTCTGTTGTCGTGTAAAACATGGATAAACCCATTTCAAAAATTCTAGTTGAACCTCTGTACAGAGGTTTAAGCTATATACAGGCAAAATATTATTATAATAGAAGAATTTTTCACAAAAGGAGAATATTTCGAAAATGGGTCATTTTATGTTAATTTTTTTTCAAAATATTGTGCTTAAATAACTTTTTATTGTAATACTATTCTTAAAACAATTTTATATACATTTTCTAATCTAAGTGACACTAAATATCATAAATAGTTTCATTTATACGCTTCTGAAAAAAACCCGGTTCCGTACGTAGTCGGATTCATTAAGACTTTTTGTGGCCCAGGGCCCTAAGACATCTTAAAATTTTTTGAGGCTCTGGGCCCCTACATAAAAATAGGCCCTACCTGGGACCTTTAAAGTAGACAGTGTACAGCATGCATTGTCAAATACACGTACAAACGGTAATTTGAAACGAAATAAATGTACTTGGTTCATAATCCCACAAACCTCGATACAAACCAGCTTGATCGACAGCAGCATTTCAACTAAATGATTTAACAATCGTGTTGTTGCTTATGCCACCTGATCAAGATCCAATTATATTCATCAGGGCTAAGGACTAGATTTTTACGCCTATCGTTAGCCTTAGCTTTGAGCACCATGCAGGTGACAGTACGATTTTTTGCTCGGTTCCATCCCAATTTTGAGAGAACACTCTGTGGTTGGTCAGGGGCCTTCCACCAACTTCACGAGAGGACTTACAGCTCGACGGCTATTTAGGGTACCCCCATGCCGCGAAGGCACTGTACATTTAGAAACATCCATGCCTAATCCGGGATTCGAACCCAGGCCCAACAGCACAGCAGTCACCGTCGCTAACCACTATACCGAATAAGTGGCTGACTAATCGTTTATGGTATTAGGCCTAAGCCTAGGCATGGACAACGGTCATGCAAACTGTTGCCAGCTGACATGTAATTTCAAATGCCCTGTTTTTCGGAGAATATGTACCTGAGTAATATTCGAGTAATAAAATTATTCAGATAATGATCTTATTAAGGATAAGTCAGAATGAAGTGAGGCCCCGTCGAGACTGAGTGCCCGGGCCCAGTTGGCCCATTCCTTCAGATATCCCTTGTCTTCACGTTTGCACGATGTGGAAATTTGAAGAGTGGGATGCCGATTCAAGTATCAGCTTCGTCATCTGACCATGATTTTAAATTACGAAGTCCATTGTCAATAGCGTTTGTGCGGTGCTTCTATTTGACTTCTGACTTAAATTTGCGTCATACTGGGAAGCAACACGATGGTTATTGGGGGCAAGCCTGGTAATTTTGAGCGATGGACAAGTGATGAGAACGACACCTGAATTGACACTTCCCTTTCCCAACTTCCACACCACACCAATGGGAGAACTTGAGCCTCGAGAGATTAAACGTGTATCATTAATTTAAAACGGTTCTTCAGCGGCACTAGGCTTGAAACCCGCGACTCGACAACGCCGACCACGACTATGACCATTCGGCTACCACGGCTTTGTGGTGCTTTTAAGTGATTCTCTTTGCTCTCTGAAGCTAAGCATCTTTTCGTCTTCATTATATGTTCTTTCTTAAATTTGAGATTTTCTGCCACAGAAGGGTATTGAATTTATTATCGTGCTTTTAGATACGTATTTTCTTAAACGTTTTACCAATGTTTGCATATCTAAAAATGTCTTATTAAGATCATATTTGTCTTAAACGAGTTGTATAAATTTTAAGTCACAACTTTAAAAATTGATCCTCTCCCCCTTCTTTTTAAAAATTGATTTAAGACTTTTTTAACACACTGTTATTATCTTCACCTGTATGTAACGGAATGAACTCGATTTCTACTCACTTTAAAAGGTCAGATTCATTTGAAATTTTACACACTTGTCAAGGACCGATGACAATACAATAGTTTCGTTCCATTGCCCTGATCAGAATGATGAGGATTAATGATTTTCCATTCCTAGATTTGGCGACTAATTCCAGATCCCGTTTTCCAGATTTGGCAATTAAAACAACCCTAAAGTAAAAATGCTCATGGTTAACATAAATCAACAAACAAAAAATATTAATTCATCAATGAATAAATGATTTTTTAAAAACTAAAAAAAACACGCTTTTTTTATTGTATATCGAACTAAAATTGAAAAATAAATTTTAGTTTAAAAAAAGCTAAAAAATATGCTTTTATAGTGAATCGAACTAAAAAGTAAAAAAAAAATTCTTAATATATGAATAAAATGATTTACGAGAAATTTAATGTCATTGTGGTAAAAGCATGGGCTTATGGATATCAATTGTTATAATTTCTTACTAGTTCTATTCCGAAATGCAAGCAACCACACGCTTTTACCATAATGACATTGATTTTTTCGTTAATTATTCTTATTTTATTTTTATCTTAAGAATTATTTTTTACTTTTTAGTTCGATTTCTCTCTCTCTCTCTCTCTCTATATATATATATATACTGTAAAAGCGTGTGTTTTTATTTTTTTTAAAACTATAATTTATTTGATATTTTTTTTAATGTTTTAACAATAGAATTCCAGTATAATACAAAGCAAAAAAATCTGTTTTTAAAGTTACTTAGCGCGATTTGACTTATGCGAAAGAAATGTAAGTGTAACAGTATTAGGAAATATTCTTCAGAAAAGGATAATTATCAATTGTGTGTGTGTGTGTGTGTGTTAAAATAAATTATTTTGTAAATGTAGTTAAATCATTCACTTTTAATATGGGAAAAGACTTTTAAAATTTTTTCTAACTAAATCTTACACAGAAAATTAAAATTATATTTGACGATAAACACAAGCTAAAAAAGAGAGAACAATCTTCTAAATATTAATTTCTCTTTTTTAAAAGTATTTAGCACGGGATTGCTTTAATATCAATCGAAAGAGATAAAATAAGTGGAAGAAACAGAAAAGTAATTATCAGTGAAATTTTAAATAAGTATATATATATGTTAAGATAAAAATCCACATCAGCAAATACTTAGTTTTTACCTAATTTTAGAAAATCCGAATGCTTTCATCGAAAGATGGCAAACACTATGGATTGTTAATAATTATACTGTAATTAAATTAAAATTCACTATAATTTGTTAACTAATTCATTTGAAATTAGTTGTTAAAAGTCTTTTAAGTGTTGTAAAGGCGATGCCTAATATATAAGCCTAATTTTACGCATGATCGTGTAATTGCAAATTATCAAAGAAAAAGTTAACAATTTGAAATGAAATACCTTTAAGCAAACAGTAATTAATTCCGAAACGAATAATTCATTAAAATAGGTTCTCAAAATATAGTATGTGAATCTTGCTAGCCTCCAATATTATTTTGTTATTTAGAGAAACTATTTGATTGCCCAATTTTCAATGCAATATGCTACAAAAGGATTTTGTGTTCAAGATAGTAAAGTAGAATAGACTCCAAATGCTTGAAACTTTATTTACATTGAAGCAATGCATTCTTATTTTTCATTTGTTGTTCCGAATCCGGGGAGGGAGGGAAACAGGTGCAACACCACCGGTGACGATTATCACGATTTTCGTGGTTTGCGTGAGGTACGAATCAAAAAATTTCCATCGGGGAGGTCATATTTAGGGATAATCCACCACCAACCTGTCATGTATCACCTGCCTCTCTAAATATCTTTCCCTTGTGGAATTGATAAGATAAGTGAAGCACTTAATAAAGAAGTTGAAAACAGCTATTCGAATGTTCGATTTGTAGAGTTTTTTCAATTAAGCAACGAGTTTTGTCTTGAAAAAATTTGTTATATACGAGATCAATCAACTTATCAGCTTATGATATCGATTTTAAGACTTTTTAAAAATGAATTGATTTTGTTGTGTATGTTATTAATGTTTATTGCTATTTTGTGTTTCTTTCAGTGAGCAAGTATTATATAGCTTATGGACTTCATTAAGTACAATTTTGTATAAGATGTAAGTACCAATAATTTTAAAAATTAAAAGAATAATAAATTTTTAATAGGTTGTATCCAGTAGCACACACAGGAATTTTTCAAGGGAAAGGTCCGGGGTCGAAAGATGCTCCTTTTGATTTTGTCGATTTCGGGAATAAAACACAGTAAAAAACTAATTATTGAATAAATAATTAGCATTAATTAATAAAATTAATCATTAATAAAAAAATACTTAATTAAATTTTTCGAACTATATACTTGAAATCGTAATCAATCGGAAAACAAAATCAAGGGCTTTGGGGGGGGTTCGGACCCCCTTGTGTGCGCCACTGGTTGTATCTTCATTTGCGGTTTGGACTGATTGGCACTAGAACTTTCTATTCCGTTTTGTAGTTGTGGAAGCCAATTGGCCATAGTTGCAGACTCGTGGCCAGCATAATTTCTGTGGAGTTGTGAGTTCGATTCTTGGCGACACTGAAGACCTGCTGTGTAGAGTGAATGAATATTAACATCGCACTGTGTTCAGTTACACGAGGGCTTTTGGCGACGGACCACGTAATTGTGAACTATGGTCAAGTGACGTGGACGACACCTGAGTTGGCACCCCCTCTCTCCTAACTACCACACCAACGGGAGGACGTTTCAGTTCTCGACAGATTTAACGTGTATCGCTGTCCTACACGGCGGGTCTTTAGTGGTACTGGGCTCGAACTCATGACATGCCTGCCATGATTCGATACCCTGACCACTGGGCTATCGCAGCCCCTCCTGCTGTGTAGAAGGGTTGATGCTCGTTAAAATTATTCAGGGCCAAAGTTTTCACGCTGGCGTGATATGGAAATTTAGAATTGACCATCATTTGGCTATGGTTCAAAACTGAAAGGGCTGTTATCAATAGCCCCCACGCGGCTTCGATGAATAATATATAGTAATAAATAATCAATTCATTTTACCCTGTAAGGAATTAGATTTCATTTTAATGTACGTTGTACTGTAAAGCAGCATGACCGCTATTAGACCTTGTGATTTATATATAGAACCACGGCCAACTTAAGTGACGAGAACAATATATGAGCTAATATCTCCTCCAGGCTTCCTCTCCATGCCAACGGGAGAACTTCGAGCCACGACGGATTTAACAGACATCAGTCCCTCAACTCAGTGGATCTTCAATGGCATTAGGTTTCGAACCCTCGATTCGATAGCGCCTGCCACAAGTTTGCAATCATAATCATTTGGCTATCTCTCTCGTGGCCCTACCCTCTAATGAAATTAAAATAAACTCATGTCGTAAATACACATATATCCATTTATCATTCCAAGTCCTTTAAATTTTGAAGTACATTCAAAGCTCTAAATAACGAACTACTATATTGCGAATTTTTCTATACAGAGAAGAATTTTTTCCTGGAACCTAGAACCTTTCACGATTCTCTTCGTAAAATAACCTCCCAATAGCGAAACGCATTTTCTATATAAGGAACTTTTTCTCTTATGATTCAATTTTTTCCCTCCCTATTTTGAAAATATTTCTGAACATTTCAAGTTGTTCTCCCTTTAACACATTTTATGTTGGTCATAAATCTTGAACTGGTTTTATTAGATCCTAACTCGCCGAGAGCAATGGAGTTCTGAACATTTCATCCAAGAAGTGCAACCTTTACCCCATTGTCCATTTCACTAGAAACATCTTCGATATCCCCTTTCACACTTAGTGGAGGTGTCCCATGTCCTCGTGTTCAAGTTATGAAAAAAGGAATGTTTAATATTGCTTGTATGCTTTAAATTAGAAAATGTCCTTAAAAATTCAATAAGTTTAATTTAAAAAATATTTTTCTTAATATATAAAGTACAGTGACACAATCGACAGTGTTTTTTATTGTTTTCCTTGCAGTTTTTATTCATTTCCTTCTTTTTTGATGGGCAAGGTATATAAAATGAATATATATATATATATATATATATATATATATATATATATATATATATATATATATATTAATTTAAGAAAGGGTGTGAGAATAATTACTTTTCTTTATGTATAGTGTTTATGAATTTAAAATTTGTTTTATGTGGTTTATAAAGTATATTAAAAGATGAACCTCTATATAACGAATTTTCCATACAACGACCTTTTTTCCGGGATTTAGCGACATCGTTATATAGAGGTCCGACTGTATTCTACAAATGCTTTATTTTTTTTGGTAGATGAAATTAGGTACTAATTTACTAATATAATTCAGAAAATGAAGTAGGACACATATTTTATGCTATAAAACTGGGTGGGTTCAAACAAAAACTAGCTGTATGTGTTATGTGCTCTGCTTTTTGTTGAATAGTGAAGGCAAAATAATGTAACATTAATGTCAAAGCATTTTTATTTCTGAAAAAAAAATATTCTTAGTTTGTCTTTATCTTTAACTCAGTTTAAAAAATAAAGGTGAGCTTAAGAAGAAAATCAATGCTATATATATATAAATATATATATATATGTATATATATATAATGGAATTTCAGCCATTTCTGTTATTGTTATTATTTTAAAGTTACTTAAAACAAAATAAAAAATTAATTATGCTTTTAATAGACAAGAGGAAGTTTTTATACAATAAGAAGGAAGAATTTTATTACAATAACAAACTCAGTTTTTTTTCATAATTTTCTTTTACTTTTTCGTAACGATTTTTCATTTTTCGAAAGTTCTGTTTTACCAAACAATATACACAAGCCACCAAATGCTGTTTTGTTTAACTGGTATGCGAAATCGAATCAAATACATGACCACGAAGAAACACGTGTTTCAAAGTCCCATAACCTTTCAAATTGCTTTCATTTCTTCACATTTCATTATCGTTCAAGCCGGACTGACCTTTTCCGAAAGTAGATTCGGAAAGCTCTTCCTTCTCCGTAGAAGGCTTTTAAGTTTTTAAACACCTATTAGTAGACTTTTAAGCAGTCTTCAGTGGGTGACGTCTTCATTCGTGGTTATGGTTGACCGGTACCACCACCTCTCATTTCATTCTCTAACTCTGATTTTGTTTCAACACTCCTCTTACATTAGTTCTGATAGCACGGAATGGCAATTGCCTGATGAACTTGTGGATATTTGCAGTAGTCGGAAAAGGTTGTTTCAACGGTTTCCGTGAACAGTTCCAGGTCAGGTGGTGAGAAAAAAGGAATACACCTTTTCGATTTTGTTTCTGTGTGGATTGGTTCTCTTTGTTCGCGCACTCGACCGAAAAGTGTCCCTCTGGACCAACAATTCAAGGTCGGAGGTCGGGTCCGGAGGTTCCCGTTGACATGGTGTTTCGAGGGAAATAATGAAAATGATTATTTTGACATTGCTGCTATTTTCATATGTGTGTCAGGTGTAAGAAGATCACTGGATTGACTAGAATGGATATTATTGGAATAAACATCCTGTTTCTCACTCAGATTAGTATTGTTGTACCTGGTGAGAAGTATGATTGAAGATGTTTACCATCAATGTGTTATGTAAGCTTAATGTATTCTGATTCAACAAATGAATCAAGTTTGAATTGAATAGGAAAAGGATTCTTTTTCAAACACAACGGGGCCTATTTTCATAATGAAAGATTCATTACCTATTAGATAAATACTACCTTAGATAAAATAAAATAAATAGATGCAAGTGGTGTTATTGTTGGTATAAACTTACGGAATGTGTTCAGCAAAGTGGGAATTGTGCCGTGTGTATGTTCTTATAGTGAGCTACTTTATATTATAACACGAAATCCCCAAACACCAACAGATTGGTAAATAAATAAGAAATATTTATGTAAATGAAGCCATTTTTATAAACAATCAGCAGATTTATATATATTAAACAGATACGCCTCATATGTCTAAACTAAGTAAAATTCCCTTTTTCGAACACACCATTTAGTTTATTTATCACCTACTTAAGGCGTTATTGTTTTTGTAAATATCCTGTTTGAATCACTATTCAGGATAAGAGTAGTCATTTAAATAGCATTTGGCGAATTAATATTAGATTTTTTTTATAAATAATTATGTGATTATAACATATCTATTCGTTAAAAAAATTGTAAGTAGAGTTTGAAACGAACCATAGTTCGTATTTGCGTTTAAGGATAAATGATCCACCGATATTGTATAACTCACCAGCTTTTATTTAATCTAGGGTTCTTAAACCCGTGGTCAGCGCTCTACGAGTGGCCCGCTGAAGGTATTTTAGTGTTCCCAAATTTGAATTTAAGGCAACTTCAAGAAAAATTGCCTTATCAGTTTTTTGTCGTAAAAGGACTTTTTATTTTCTATTCTTTATTTTTAAAACATTCCATTTATATGTTTGATATCCATTTGAAAAAAAAATTTCTGAAAATGACAAATGTTTCAACAACTTCACTGTATTGTTAATATACTTTTTTGAATCCAGCACATATATATACAAATCTGTAATAGCGTCGCTTCACTTAGAATCAATTATGTTGTTGTTTCTTATACCACTTGCTCTCGACTGCGTCAGATTCAGGCCCATGAAATTCATCACGGCAATTTGCTAGATGTACGCCTGTTGTTGTCCGTAGCCTTGAGCACCATACAGATGACAGTAAGACTTAACTGGGTTCCAACCCAATTTTGAGAGAGAATACCCTGGGGAAGGGTCAGAGGTCTCCCACCTTTCTTCCCCTTCCACCAATCTCACGAAAGGACTTGCAGTCGACGGCTATTTAGAGTACCCCCCTGCCGCAAAGGCACTATACATTTACAAACATCCATGTCTTCTCCGGGATTTGAACCCAGGCCCTACGGCACAGCAGTCAGCGTCGCTAACCACTGAACCGGATGGGCGACAGAAGCAATTATAGTCTTGTAAAACAACCCCCTTTTTTATTTAAATTTTCTGATTACATTATTTTTTGACAGATGTGTGGGTCGTGGATCTTTGTTAATTTATTAATGTGGCCCCCGGAACTTTATGAATTTTTTGATGTGGCCCTTGGTCGTAAAAAGTTGAAGACCCTTAATTTAATCTAATATCTTGGTATGTTAGTATCCTAATGTAAACAATAAATAAGATCGGAATAAACCTCAAACTTTAACCAATAATAATAAAGAATAACTTAACTCTTGCTCTGGGAGATTTAAATTACCGCCCCACAGGTTTCACCTCTAGAATAAGCCCAAACAGCAGTCCCACGAAATTTCTCTAATATCAATCTAACTCGATAATTTTAATTCAAATAATCTACAACAATCTTCGCACATACAGTTTTCAAAACATTTTCCTTAAATTGGAATCTCAACATCCTTTACATTTTCCCTTCAGATTTTTTTTAAATATCAATCCTAATCTACATATATCTTGATTCATTTACAAAAGAAGAGGTCCTCAAATCAATCAAACAATGCATGAAATAGATTTTCTTAGAAGTCAATTGAACACGTGTTGTGTGTGAGAGAGAGAGAGAGAACCGGCTTTGAAAACGGATAACTGTTACCCTAACTGATTCGTATAATTAGATTTGTGAAAAATAATGCTTCTGCAAAATCTTGTTGCAGTAGTGTTGTATAATGTTTATATATAAATAAAGATGTGTTGGATAAATTTAATGTTGCGACCGACATTTGTAAAGTTCATGGAGTGTTAGAAACAATAGATAATGTTCCTTGTAGGATATGGATTCTTGAAGAACTTGAACGTTCGAGAAAAATTTGTAGAAAGAAAATACGAATGATTCGAAAGAAATATACATTAAATACAGAGACTTGTAAAATAATTGATTAGAGTAGAAATTGGTGGCCGCGGTAGCCTAGTAGTCAAGGTAACGGACTCGTGTCATGAGTTCGAGCAAAGTACCACTGAAGATCCTCCCTGTAGGGGAGCGATGCACGTTAAATCTGTTGAGAGCTTAAATGTCTCCCATTGGTGTGGTGTGGTAGTTAGGAAAGGGGGTGCCAGCTCGTCACTTGACCGTGGTTCAAAATTACAAGGTCTATCGCCAAAACCCCTCAAGTAGCTGAACAGTGCGACGTTAATATTCACTCACTAGACTAGAAATCGTAAAAGTGGTATGGTTATGAATAGAGATGAACATTATAACTGGTGAAAGAGTTTGCATCTGTCCAATTTAAAGGTTGAAAAAAAGTGCCTCTGAAATGGATAAACTGTTCTTTTCCAAGTTTTACATATGAAATATTTATTTCATGTCATTAAATTTTTTTTCTTTTATTTATTATAGCATACTATTTACTTTTAAAATAATGAGAAGTTTATTTTTCTTCAAGTGACAAATGCAGGGAATAAACTAATTAAATAATAGCGAAATGGAAGAAGAATCACAATATAAACATAATGTACTTTCTTCAGAGGCATTATTTAAATTAAATATTTAAAATAAGTATAAAACTGTTGAGAATATAATTGAGAGCGTAAATAAAATATAACATTGAGTAATTTCTTGAGCATAAATTTTGAAAAACATTCTGTACATAGATACTAGTAAACAAATGATTTAAATAATAATAAAAAAAATTCTTCCTGCTATATTTCGTTTTTTAAGTATTTTTTCACAGGTTCTAACTAAACATTTATCTATACATTTATAAAAGCTAGATTTGTTTCTATCAGAGCATAAAAAGATGAAAGGCACTCAATTCTCTCTCTCTTTTCCCAATTACGTAAAATATTATCGAACGAAGTTTAAGCCATCAGAGAGTGAGAGAGAGTTGCAAAACCTCAACATGCATTACATTTTTAGTTTAACTAAAATAAATCAGACTACGCAGCTGTATCTTTTGAAAGAATTATATATGCAACAAGTAGATAAGATATTGCATTTTTTCTTTTGTCATCAGCTTAATTTTCGTTCGTAGAAAATGGTTGTGGCATTACATTTTTAATTCTACCTTTGAAGAATTTATGCTCGGCTGAAGAAAGTCCCACGCCCTGCATTGTATGAAGTGTCATTTATAGCTATTCTTCTCACCTTACAACGGTTGGTTGGAGGTTTTAGAATAATGAATCGAAAACTATTACTATAACACAAAACACAGTTTACATTATTAGAAAAAGAAATCTGGAATTAAACTTAAAAGAGTGTTTTTGAAAAAAGAAGCACTTTTGATTTCTGTCTGTTCATAGGAGCTCTTACAATATAAATTAATCTAAAAATATCTATTGCAGTTTGCAATACAAAAAAAGCTCTTTTCACTTTCAAAAGTAGAAACTTTTTTAAAGACATTATTTTCTTTGAATGGTTCTTTTCTACGATTCACAAGTTTATCAATATATTTGATTTATTGAATTTCAGATTAATAACACGTCACATATTGCTTTCTAGGGTTAATTGTCATTAACAATTGTTTTAAATTACTTATCAATTAAATAGTTTAAAAACAAAAATTTCTGATAATTTTTGTAAAGTTGCTATATTAGAGTCTCTTTCAAGTAATCATGCAAGCTTGAGAGACCCACAGTTTTTATTTGTGATACCCAGCCAAATAACAGTAGAAGCATTTTAGTAAACACTGATTATAACTGAATTTCAATAATTTCTACATAATTATATATACTTATTCATAATGAAATACAGAGTGCGTGTTCATAACCGACCCTTTATTATAATCGATCTAATAAATTATCCAAATGTGCACTACATTGTTATTTTATAAATTATCTTTTTCAAATAAATTTCCGTTTCTGAAAAAGAAAAAGATTTTTTGGTGGGACATATATATACATTTAAAATCATGCTTATATGGTCTGTGTTTGCTTCTAAGTTTGAAATATTTGGCTTTAAGAAAAAGCACTGGAGTTATATGCATCCAATATAATGGTCTAACTTTATTATTATTTTTTCTTTTTAAAATTTTATCGAAGTAAATATGTCATTAGCTTTAGCTTTATTAGATTAAATAAAATGAATTAAGCTGTATTGTCAAAATATTTCGTACCTTTAAGCAAGTACTTTATGTAGAAAAATTAGTTCTATCCAAGTTTGCTGCTATTTACATGTTTGAAAATATATTTATTTCTTTAAAAAATACTTCTATTTTATTTACGTTCTAGTTAGTGTTCAGAGAAATACCAAATTAGACCGTGGCATCTTTGAATGAATTCAACTTATGCAGTAGAGTTTAAATAAGAACAAAGTCTAGTTAGAACAAAGTTTCTTTCATTTCAGTCTTGTTTTTGAAATTATTGACACAATATAGAAATATTTTTAACTGATTGTTATATTCATTTCCCAGCGGCTGAGTGGTAGCGTATCACGCTTCCACACTACAGTTTCGAGGCTCAAATCCTAGGCAGGACAAGGTCGATAGCCCGGTCATCCGTTCAGTGGGTTGAATGTTTCTTATAAGTAGAACCAATTTAAAATTTTTGGTTCTCGTGTTATTATACATTAAAATACGTACTTATTTCTCTTGAGCTTTTTTTTCTACTGTAGCAAGTAGAATTTTAGAATTTGGAAATTATTACACTTGTTGTTATACATTTTTGAAAAATATTATGTGCTGAACGTATATAATCGAAATATTTTAAAGGCGAACTTTTTGAAATATAGATAAATTATTGTAATTTTTTTAGAGCACGAATAGAAGAATTTCCAATATTGTTTTAGAGGATTTGATGAAAGAATGTCTAATAAAACCACTTTCAATTTTTGAGTGGAATACTCTTATTCTTGATTCTATTCAAAATTTGACATTATGAATTAGACGATGTACATGTTAGTTCTACAAAATATTTGAAACATTGTTTAAAACTGATATATGGTTAAGAACTAAATCTGATACCATAGTAAAAACCCCTATTATTAATAGTTTTTCTAATTCTCGTCGAAATGGGATAAATTAGGCATCATTGTTACTGTATCAAAGGGAATTAAAAATGACGTCAGGGGATGAAATAATTAACATAATTGCCAAATCCTCGAAGCAAATTATATTGCGATTGCCAATTTTTTCAAATATAATCTTTTCACAAAATATTTTAAATAAATGTTCACTTCCCAACTTGTATTTTTCTGTGTTTTATTTAATACAACATAAAATATTTTTTTGAATAAATGCAGCAAATTGAAAGAATTGATGATATCTCCTCTCCCCCTTTTCGTACACAGATGGATAATAGGTCAAATAGTTAAAAAAAACATTAAGAAGCAAACAACTCTTTAAGGCAAAAATTCATACTGCAAAAATACTTAAATAATCTTGATATTTCTTTCCCCTATCCAATGCGTGGTAATATTATCAACATTTTGTCTTAAATGACAAAAAAGGAGATTATATCACTATTACTCACACTCTTTTGTCGTTACATTCAAAATCCGCTTAATGCGCATGCTCTGTTGGATACTCCGATTTTCCCCATACTGATAGATAGAAAAATTTTTATAAAACAACAAATCGCCCTAAGTCATCTGTCGTCTTTCGCACTCTGTTTCTTTTGGTCTTATGAGAATTCTCATCTGAAAATGAGGTCTAAATCTAATGTTTACATGACCATTTCCTTTTTCAACATACTCCCAAGAAAATAACATACTCCCAAGATCTCGAAATGTGCTTTCAGGTTATAAATCGCTTAATCATCGATATAAATACATTTTAATACTGGATAAATAAAATGATTTGCTTATAAAATTACATCTGAATAAAAACTTCTATATAAGTACATATAAGCGCAGTCTTTGCGTAAACATAGACGCTGGAATTGTCTCTATATGCAGAGCTGGATTTTCAATAAACTATAGTTTATTTTATTAAATATAAATTAGAATTTTTACCTAAATTCTCGTAGTGTGGAGTGAACAAGTTCGAATTACTTCTAGAATCCATTTAGTCAGCAAATTAAGAACCTTTACATCGAAATTTTAAAGCAATTTATTTTTGTTTAATATGTATACGAATTATCATATTTAAGGAGAATGTCTACATTCAGGACCATGATTTTAAAAAAAGTGTATAAATGAATAAATTTCTTTTTGATATTTATATTAGTTGAATTAGAATATACACATAATATTGTATTGAGAATATTATTGCTGGAGCAATTATTTAAATTCAATTCTATGACAAAAAAAGGAAGAAAGAATGTTAAGGTTAAAAAATCATTTAAATGCGATTCCATGGCAAAAACTGAAGAAAGAATGATTAGGTTTCAAAATATCCTCATTTCATAAAAAAGGCTTCTGTAAAATAATATTTTGCTTACATGTAAACAAGATTTTCCGATTATATAATTTATAAGTGGATTTATTCATATTTCTATATATCAGAATAGAGAAACTTATAAAAAGCGCCGATTATATTATTTCGTAACTTTGAAAATAATATTGATTTTTCAAAACTCCTAGTTCATGCATGCTCTGTGGAGAAGTTTTAGCTATCTATAGGCAAAGTATTATTATTATATAAGCATTTTCCTTAAGAGGAGAATGTCTCGTCATTGTTTCTTCACTTTCTTTCCAAAAAAATTGCATTTAAATTATTTTTATTGTAATAATATTCTCAAAACAATTTTGCCCCAGTTTTCTAATTCAACTCACACTAAACATCTGAAAAGAGTTATTAGTTTATACACTTTTACAAAATCAAATCACGTAATCAGTAATTTTGAATACAGAGGTTGAAGTTCTCTGCATGGAAAGCAGCTACAAACTAAATAGGCAATGAGACTTAACCATGAAATTGGATTACCCACGAAATTTGAAGTGAAACTTTTACTTAAATTCAAGTAACACGGTGTAAATCGGTAATAATTATTTCTAAAATTCTTTGAGCAAACAGATTAAGAACATTTCCATTGAAACTTTAAAGCACCACTTTTAATTTATATACAAACTTCCATACTTAATATAACATGATAATTGTCGTTATACATCGAGTTTTGCGTGGGTATTTTATACCACGTATGTAAAGCATAAATAAAGAAACCTGGTTCCTTTAGAGTTTTGTATTATTTTGTTACTCATTTCTATTTGTTTTTCACAAGCTTTCATGTTACTTGATGAGCCACCTGTGTTGAACCGGAACTGTGCTACCGAAATTACAATTGGAAAGACCACTCTTTGTAAGGTTTTTATTTCTCAATCAAAGATCGAACTTGTGACCCACCTAATTAAAATTTGAGGTTACGTGAATTTCCCCTCCCTTTATCTTAGTGGCATACAATGTGTTTCTTTCTCCTCTGTCTGTATGATTCGCTCGCTGTGAAGTTTTCATGCAATTGTTTTTTGAAACAGAAATTAAATTGTGGGATGGAAATTACATCATTGTGTTAAACAGCTGTACTGTCAAATTTGATCAGTTTATATAGGGTTACTCAAATTTCTCTCCAAGGTTTCGGAGCGCTGTAGTAAAAAAACTGAGACGAATACAGTAAAAATAAAGAACATATGAAAGAATACAAAAAAAAGCAAGTTTTATTTTCATATTTTGTAGGTGTTCTATACGTGAACCCTTGGGCATATAGAATATATCATTGCGATTGTCCAGTTCCTGTCCGACTCTACTCAAAATGGTATAATTCAGGTATCCGACTACGTTCGGACAGAGATTTTGCCAAAGCGTATAAATGGATATTATGTATTTATGATATTTAGTGTCACTTAGATTAGAAAATGTACATAAAATTGTTTTAAGAATAGTATTACAATAAAAAATTATTTAAGTACAATATTTTGACAAAAAATGAACATAGAATGACCCATTTTCAAAATATTCTCCTTTTGTGAAAAATGCTTCTATTATAATAATATTTTACCTGTATATAGCTAAGACCTCTGTAAAGAGACTCAACTAGAATTTTTGAAATATATAAGTTAGAAGTGGATTATCCATGTTTTACGACAACAAAGGGGAGAAATTTTAAGAAAAAAACGCCGATATATATTTCAAATGGTTGTAACTCTGAAAACAATGATGTGAATTTTTTAAAAATCATATTTGAGCTTCTGTACAGAGGTCTAAGCTATACGCAGGCAAAATATTATTATAATAGAAGTATATTTCACAAAAGGAGAATGTTTTGAAAATGGGTCATTCTATGTTTCTTTTTTGTCAAAATATTGTACTTAAATAATTTTTCATCGTAATACTATTCTTAAAACAATTTTATATACGTTTTCTAATCTATGTGACACTTAATATCATAAATATTATCCATTTATACGCTTTTTCAAAATCACGATTCCGAACGTAGTCGGATACCTTAACGTTATTAACTGTATGTTATTCTTTCATGCAGTTCTGCTAGATCACGCGGCAAAGGAGTACGAAAACTTGAGTATTATGTAAAAGACCAAGTTTTAGGATAACACGGATAACAAGGATAAGATAACTCCATACTTAGTAGAGTGTGTTGGGAAATGGACTATCGCATTGATGTACTCAAAAGTTCCCTTACAGAACACCTGCAAAATATGTAAATAAAATTTGAATTTTTTTTGTATTCTTTCGTAAGTTCTTTTTTGCTGTATCTATCTTAGTGTTTTACTACAGCGCTCCAAAATCGTGTAGGGAATTATAACCTTGTTCAGTATTACATAAAAAACATTTTGATTGTATTACAAAATAAACCACTTTCCTATTGAATTGAGATGAAAAAAAATATACATCAAAATTTTCTTCTATACTTATATCGCATAAGAACGAGTATATACTTCTCCAATGCCATTCATTATTTTTTACACTTACGGTAAAAAACAACTTTTTTTAGCCTTAACATTGAGAACTAAGCGAAGCAGAAAGCTATTTCCGAATAAAGATGAGACATGAAATGTTGAGCATTCGTCAAGGTCTTTCTCTAAAGTGTCGAGCTAAACGATTAGACAAGTCATCTTCTTGAAGAAATAAAAAGAATTTTAAATACTTATTAGTTCTGCTTGTGACTTCCTTTCTGTTTCTCAGAGATAGAAAGTATTCAGACAATTTGTCCAATGTGATTTACCATAAAAGCATTAAAATAAAATGTTAATATAACTCCAGCAGTTCTCAATGAAAGTGTGAATCACGTGATTTTAATAAATTAAGTTTAAAGCTTTAATGTTTACTATAAACTTATTTAAACTAGTATTTATAAGTTCGACCTTTTCCTCGTATATTTCGCTTATATTGTTACGTAACTTATAATTAAGAGGCATGACAAGTGAACTATCAAAAAATAAAATGTAGTTTTGAACATTTGCTTCACAAATAATTTGTACTGGAGTTCTACATTCCTAGTTGACTTTATATTTAGATAATTCTCTTAATTACAATATTTATGCATGTATTTGAGCTATTGTTCACCCATTTTTCTCAATGAATGGTAATTTAAATAACCGAGATCTGAGGGTCTGAAAAAAGAAAAGATTATTATCGTACCATTCAGTTTGAGTTAAGAACATATTTTCTCTCTCTCTCTCTCAATTGGCCTTTGTATGAAATATCAAAAAATTCAAATATATTTGCAGGGGAAAAAAATCTAGGTACTAATTTTGAGTTTTTATGGTGTTTAATTATAGATGCACTAGAATTTGGCCTCAAAGGAGGCAATTTAACTAATAAAAAGAATTAAAAAATTGTTTCGTGGTATTAAAAATATAATTATGTGCAATTTATGAATCATAGCTTGTATTTTCAAAAATAGGCTCTTGTATCTATATACGAGTATTATTTTTGTTTTGATTAACATGCAAAAAAGGTCTTACTTCTGGAATATTATAGGAAATATTCGATAAAATAATTCGTATTTCTGAAAGATTTTGAAAAATACTATTGTTAATATTCTCTTTTGTCGGCTTCGATGGCTTAGAGGTAGCGTGTCCGCTGCATAAGCCCGTGGTTTCGGGTTCGACCCCGGCTGAAGTCTATAGATTTTTTTGGGTGCGAAAATCGTAAGCACGCCTGTTCCGTGTGATTATGTGGTACTTAAAAGATTATTTGAGTATCAGTTTGATTCTGGTACTCTCGGCAAAATTAAATCACACGGTAATATTAGCTTTCAATCAATTAAAAGTTAATTCAAGCGTCCAAATTTGGGAAAGAGACTGCCCCAGATGATGTGCCACCATGAAATGATTCTCATATTTGGGGACTCGCTATGTCTGTAAAAGCTGAGTTGCTCAAATGCAGACCCAATGGGAAAAATTATCTTTTTTTCCCTCGGAGCCAAACTTCAAATAGTATGAGCATGTACAGAATAGAATTATCTGGTAGGAACTTAAATGACCAGTGCGTGTGTATTGTTTGCTTGTATTTTATATTAAAAGCTACTTAATAAATTAATTTCAGAATTTTAAAATAGTCGGGCACAAAAAAATTTAATTTATATTAATATTACTTTATTTTGTAACCTATATGAATAATCGGAAATATTATTTTTATATTGTGTAATAATGGGCTATCCTCGAGGTCTATCCTCTCTAACTCAGGTTTCTTCTGTCCAGCCACACATTGTGGTACTTGAAGCTAGAATAATGCTTCCAAACAAGCCCATGTTACTACCGAATAGTGTGTGACAGATGCTATAATATAAATAATTATAGAGAAGAGTAGATGTTCGGGGATATTGCCACATTAATACGTGCAAGTACCATATTTGCGAGCCACTTGTACGACACAGGACTCCGGAGGAATATCATTTTGTCAGATCCAAGTGGTTGTATCTGATTCATCATCACCATATTCAGCAAGACCTCGTAGCCCAATGCCTTCCTTTGAAGTTTCATCCACAGGGAGTGACCTCCAGTCACCTTTGTTCTCATGTTTTCTCCTTTATAATCCCAAAGTCTGATTCCACTGAGTCTCTGCTTATCTCAGCCTTGGTCTTCCACGCTTCCGAATCCCAGTGATTCTGGACTTCAGTATCTTTTTATCTGGCATTCGAATTATATGGGCTAACCCAGCGTTTCTCAAATTGAGGGGCACGCACCCTAGGGGGCGTGATATCACTGTAAGGGGGCGCGAGCTTATTGAAAAATCGAAAGTAAAAGATTTAAAATAAGTATTGATTTACTGAAAGGAAGTGAAACAAAATTCATTCTGACATAATAAAAATTAAATGCACATTTACACTGATATAATATACTTATAAACGTATCAGTACTTCACAAAGTTTTTGATAGTCAATTTATCAATACTAAATTAAAAACAAATTTAAAAATTACTAGTGCCTCTCATGGGCTTATCATTTACAAAATGTAATACTTATATTTTGATGGTTTGTATAGTTTACAATTAATGTTGTATTGTAGCTTTAACTTTTTTATTGGGTTCACAATGCATAATTATTGTATGGGGGGCGCGCGATGAAAATTATGTTTGAAAATTGGGTCGCGGTTATTGAAAGTTTGAGAAGCACTGGGCTAACCAATTAATTCTGTTTATTGTTATGTATTTAGTGATGTCAAGGGTTGTTTATATATATATGAATTCTATATAATTCAAAATTGTATCTTCTCCAGCTATTGTTTTCTTTTACACTTCCACGCATACTTCGAAGTATTTTTCTCTCAAAGGATACTATTCGATTTTCTTCCAGTTTTGTTATTGTCCAAGTCTCAGATGCATATGTCAGAACTGGTCTAATAAGAGTTTTGGAAACTGAAAATTTTGTGTTTCTTGAAAGAAATTTAGAATTTAAAAACCCTCTCAGTCCATAAAAAGCCTTATTTGCCAGGTGTAATCGATTCTGGGCTTCACGAGATATTCTGTAATCATAGGTAATAATTGATTCTAAGGAGGCAAAACTTTAAACCAGCGTTTCTCGAAACTGTGGGGGCGCCCCCTAGGGGGCGTGATATCACTGTAAGGGTGGCAGGCTTATTGAAAAGCTGAAAGTAAAAGATTTAAAATTATTAGTAATTTACTGAAAGGAAGCAAAACAAAATACATTCTTACATAATAAAAAATTAAAAGCACATTTACACATACTTATAAATGTATCAGTACTTCACAATGTTTTTGGATAATTTATTTATCAATATTAAATTAAAAACAAGTTTAATAATTGCTAGTGCCTCTCGTGGGCTTGTCATGTACAAAATGTAATACTTATATTTTGGTAGTTTGTATGGTTTGTAATTAATGTTGTATAGTAGCTTTAGTTTTTCTCAAAGTATATTTTTATTGTGTTCAATGCATTATTATTATATGGAGGGAGGGGCGATGAAAATTATGATTGAAAATTGGGTCGCAGTTATCGAAAGTTTGAGAAGCACTGCTTTCAACTGTTTTAAATTTGTATCTCATTCAGATAAGTGTAAATTGATTCGTAGCCTGTTAGCTTGTCTTGCTTGCAAGTCGCTTTTTCATTTCTAGTGTTGAACTTATTAAAAGTAAATTGTACACACTTTTTGATTGTTATCATTTCGAGTTTAACTGAAGGGGTTCTCCACCCATGCAGCGTTAGGAACCACCAAAATCAAACTAATGAACGTGATCTTCACCTCCAGCAACATGAGGAGGAAGACTCACCGTGACAACTGTTGACATAAAATTTGTCAAAAGTTTGTTTTTAATGCTTATAGTTGTTCCTCTGATTTTTCTCCATTTCGTTAATTATAAATTACGTTTTGGTTTCAAATTATACAAAACCTTCTACAGTCATACGCCGGACTTTTAAGACACGAAATATTCGAAGTACCACATAAATATACCAACTAAATCCATTAAAGCAGTGTGATTTAAGTAAATTTTATTAAATATAAATAAAATTTCATTTCCACAGATTTTACATAACAAAACAACACCAAAATGAACGTAATATAAAAATAACATTTTTCTCTTGTAATAAAAATTTGTATCTTGTTGATTTTTTTAAACGAGATCTAGTTCTTCATCAGATAATTTTCCCTCCCTGATTTCAGACTGATTTTCTATCATGGATTCCTTTTTGATTCCCCGCAGGAGCTCTTTATCATAAATAACAGCATGACTTAAAACGCAGAGAAGACTCGTTTCACTTGTGTAAACGAATACCATTCTCATACCAGCAAAATAACACAGAAGAATAACTAAAATGGCGAAAGCGAGGATACACTGCGTTCTTTTAATAACCATTCCTTGGAAATTGTAGGATTTTCTTAAACTGATAACGTAGTACACTGATGACGCAAAAATCATCACAAGCAAAAGTCTCAGGTTCATAATCAAGTTGAACAAAAAGAAAGCTATGACGATAGCAACATAATTGCCTCTGAAGAAACATAGATTTGTTAGAATTCTTCTGTCACTGTCGCTGATAGTTTTTGGCAAACTGAAGCAAGATGTTTTGAAAAATACTGAGTACCAGGGTTGAGTATCGGTCACTAACACTTGCAAAATTCCCATCTTTTTGTAAGATTCATTCGAGTAAGAGCTTCTGATTCATCTGTTTTCTGAAAGTAAAAGTTGAATTAAACCTATTATTCAATAACAACAGAATAAAAATCTGTAATATATTCTGATATTAATGGAAAGTCAAAAGACAAAGGGAGTTATAGGTATTAAATCCTCATCCTCAGCTACCTTTTTCAATTTCTACTATTAGTTCACTCTCTCCCTATATATATATATATATACAGTCCAAATTTTCAATCGTTAATAAAATACTTTCTACTATTTATCCATTCAAGTTCAAATAAATTTTTTAAATCTTGTAGTGGATGACACTTGATGTTAATGCAGTTTTTTAAATTTATAATTCATTAATTAAATTTTATTTTTTTTAGTTTTAAATTTATTCTACGTTATTTCTGTCGTAATTACAATTAGCTTCAACAGATGGCACCAGTACGTTTTTCTAACGAAGTATTAACGTTAAAAAATAGATATTACTTGTTAGCAAATAAGAAGTAAAATATATCAAGTTTACAAAAACTTGAAAATATACAAATCTTATTCACAAGAAGGGAAAAGTAGACGTTTTAAATAAAAATGGAAAAAAATGGGGTTAGCAGTATTATTTATTTAGAGCATTATATAACATTTACACGTATTGAACATTCATAGCAGAGAAGATGTTTAACTCAATGACAATTGAATTGGTAACCTGGAAAACCATATGAGTTGCAGTATCATACGCAGACCTCCCTTACACGGAGCTGGGGTTAGAGTCTAAGAAGCACGCAGACGTATGACGTAAGATATGGTAAAAATTAAAAATTTATTGGTCTAAGGAAGGGTTTGAATCCCCTCCCCCCTTGTGTATACCACTGATAGGTTGGTTAGAAGCAATCTTGTAATGGAAGCCTTTTGAAAAGGACGGAAGTTTCTGTTCTCTTTTGCAGAACTATTTATATTTTGTGACGAATCTTTCCACTAATACTCTTAGGCGTCTTTGGGAATTGTAAATTCACGTATATTTCCAATCACCTCTAAAAGAAGAAAATGGGATATGCAAAGTAGATAAGGTATTTAAGGAGAGCGTTGTAAGTTAGCGGAGAAGAAGGCTATTGAGACAGCAGCAGTAATGACGAGATTTGGAGGATTCAATTGGATTACGATAATGGAGTATTGCTGTTATTATTCAGCGAAGGAGCCTTAGAAGTATTAATCTACTTGGAGAGATCATAAGTACAGCCAGGTGATACATTCTAGCTTAGTACCGCTTACCACAAGCGTTAGTATAATAAAGTTAGTTCAATTTTAATGATAGATAATGATTCAAGTTGCGTGTATTTCTCGGACCTCCTATTCCGGTAAACCTTTTCGATATTGAGCTTATTAATTTATTAATTTCATATTTCGAAATTTAATTTAATAGTAAAGGTAAATCCCTTTTTGACGTAGACATATAGTTAAATATTTGTCATTAGAAGTTTGATGTTTGAACCAAGTGAATAAATATAATTTAATATTATACAAATAGCGTCTGGTCATTCTTTGCCTCAAGTTAATCTTAGTGTCCAGGGTGGAACCCAGGAGGGTTGTCTCACAATTTGTCCCTTTTCATTTTCAAAGAATTGTTCTTTAACCTGTAATTTGTTTCATCTGTACATAAGATTCTGAACAGAACCCAGTGGCGCAACATCCCACGAGGGCCAAGACCTACTGTGCTTGTCTCAGTTTACGTGTCCTTGGACACTGGGGTGCGCGTGCAGATGTTTCGATCAAGTGGTCAGTAATTCTTTAGATTTATCGATCACAAAACCTCAAATGTATTCAACGCCATAAAAGTACTACATCTGAACATATACTTACAATATAAATTTATGAAAAAGTCAGGTCAGTTGAGCTTTTTTTTAAATATATTTTTTGTTTTGAAGCAATATTAAACAGAACATTTCATAATTTTACCAGGAGACAAGCTTGGTAAAATCTCAATATGAGTAATTTTTTATATATATTTATAGTTTAAAAATGTAAACTAATTAATTTAAATATATAAATATATTGGCAATAAAAAAAAGAATTCGAAGTTATTTTCTATCAGATAACGATATTGCAAATTTCAGGCATAAATGTATGCTCTGTAATCTAAATTCTTATTTATAAAAAAAATGGTTGCGAATCATTAATCAATAATTTCATCAGTAAATCATCAAGATATTCTAAATACTTCAAGTTGATTTTTATTCAAGAATCGCTCAACATTAGATTGCAACTGTTTTGAGGGAATTGGCACCCAAGAGAGGGTGTTATACATTTAAAAAAATTCCGAAATTCTTATTTGGGCTATTGAAATTTGGCAAACGTGTTTCTTTTGAAGAGTAGATATCTTCTAAGGACGGGTTTTGCGGAAATATAATCCCAAGAGGGTTGAGAGAGGTTACCAGGTGTCATAGGTAAATAAAATTCCCCTTTCTTAAACTTTTTGACTACAGACTGTTTGTAAACTTTTTGCCAAACATACTTCTTTTGCTAAGAACAGATCCGCTAAGAGCGAGTTTTGTGAAAGTCAGCACCCAAAGGGGATTGCGGGGAGATTACAAGGGTTTTATAGATTTTAAAAATCCCATTTTTAAGCAATCAGACTTATTGACTTGAATGTTGGAAAGCATGTTTGTTTTGCTACGTAGAGTTTTTCTAAAAATAGATTTTGCTGAAACCGATTCTAAGAGGGTTGCCTGCTCTTTTTAAATAAAGGAACGAGGATTTTAAAAAATTTTTGAACACAATCAGAAGTTTAATGCGATGACTAAGGCATCAATGACTTTAAAAAAACAATATAGAGTCATACACAATATGACAAATATCATACAATATCATGAATACATATCATATAAGTCATACATGATCATGAATACAATATCAAGACCAGCGAAGCTGGTGAATAACAGCTAGTTATAAAAAAGTAGATCCAAAACCTAAAATCATTGATTCTTCTATTTGGTTTCATCAACCCCCTTTTTGGTGAAATACATATATTTAAAACAGGAGTAGCCGCCTATCCGGTATAGTAGTTAGTGACACTGAATGCTGTGCCACTGGACCTGGGTTCGAATCCCGGAGAAGGTATGGATATTTGTAAATGGATAGTGCCTTTGCGGCAGGGAGGTACTCTAAATAGCCGTCGAGCCGCAAGCCCTCTTTGAGGTTGCTGGAAGGGGAAGAGAGGTAGGAGGTTCCTGACCACTTTAGGGTGTTCTCCCTCAAAATCGGGGTGGAATCAAGCCAAATCGTAGTGTATGGTGCTTGAAGCCACAGACAACGACAGGCGTACTTGTAGCCCTTTTCTGTGATGTATTTCCTGGGACTAGATATGATGTTACAGTTGATCAGGTGTCATAAGTAACCACCACCACAACAAAACAGGAGGAATGTATATTTTTAAAAACATTTTAAAAGTTATTTAATAATTCCAGTACATTCTTGCAATTTTTAAACATCCATTCGCTTTCCTCATGCTTACAAAATTCAAATTTGTATTTTCTACTTGACAGAATTAATAGATATCTTATTTAAATCCACACACAAACATAATGACTAGGTATTGCAATACCGGTATGCCAGAATACCAAATATCGGTATTTTGAGCCATTTGTACAATTTTGTAATACCGGTTTTCACGAGTTTAAATACCGTTTTTTCAGTATTTACAAGAAATTTTTTAAATTGCCTCCACCATATGTTCAGGGATTGTCAACATAGCCAAATAGTATTCGTTTTTGTTTTTATGTCTCCCTAACGGGAAAAAAACTGAAATTGAAAATTCCAATGCAAAAAAGCAATCATCGACTTTAGTCTGCGAACTGATTTTTCCGATAGGGAATTCGACTTAATATCCAGAACTGTATCAGCCTCTACTTACAATAAAACTGTCTGTTGAGGCATTATGTCGGAAAGATTCTAATTTATTAACAGCTAATGCAGCAATAAATTTCATGTTACAGTGACTGAAAGAACAGCACACATCACTATCGGAAGAATTATATATTACATATTACAAGAAAGGCATACCAAAATAGAAAATGTCTTGCGGTATTTACATAATTATAGTGATTTTAAAAAATGAATATAAGAAAGAAAAAAAAGAGACTAACGAATTCAAATTTGATCAAGTGTATAGTAAATTTTCTTCAAATTTTTAACTCACAAATCTGTGTCCACATTCAGAAGAATTTGGTACAGTTATCGAAGATGATGAGGACACTAATGGCGACAGTGAAAAGAAATTGTCTCTTAAACAAACATTAGAATCAGCGATAACTAAAACATTTCAACAAACCGAAATACAATACAGAAGTCAGCTATACCCAAAACCATCCAACGAGAAATCGACTTATTGGAAGATGAGGGATTTAGAGTTAATGTATCCGACTACGTGTTCGGAACCGTGATTTTATAAAAGCACATAAATGGATAATTTTCATGATATTTAGTGTCACTCAGATTGGAATACATGCATAATATTGTTTTAAGGACATTTTGACAAAAAAAATTATTTAAAAATAATATTTTGGCAAAAAATTAACTTAGAATAATCTTTTTTTCAAAATGTTCTCCTTTCGTGAAAAATGCTTCTATTATAATAATGTTTTGCTTATATAAAGTAAAGACTTCTCCAGAGAGACTGAACTATTTTTTTTAAAAAAAAATTCACTTTATTTTCAGAGTTACAACCATTTGAAATAATTATTGGCGTTTTTTTTCTTAAAATTGCTTCCCTCTGTTGTCGTAAATTATGAATAAACCCACTTCTAAGTTACATATTTCAAAAATTCTAGTTGAGTTTCTGTAGAGAGGTCTGAGCTATAAACAGGCAAAATATTATTATAATAGAACCATTTTTTCACCAAAGGAAAACATTTGGAAAAGAGATTATTCTAAGTTAATTTTTTGCCAAAATATTGTATTTAAATAAATTTTTTTGTCAAAATGTCCTTAAAACAATATTATGCATATATTCTAATCTAAGTGACACTAAATATCATGAAAATTATCCATTTATGCGCATTTGCAACATCAAGATTCCGAACGTAGTCGGATACCTTAAATACTTGGAAAAAGTATATCGCACTTTGCTAACAGCACCACCAATTAGCGTAGATGTCCGACAGCTGGTAATTTTTGCACAAAATTGCGTTTCAGGGCTAATGACAGAACAACTGATGTATGATGTTTTTTATGATCACATTTCAAAAATTTGTAATATACCACAGACTGAATAGTGATATTTACACTTTTTTGTGATTTAAATACATAAGAAGTTTCTTTGCTTTTTTATGATTATTTATTCTGTTATAATTTATAAGTTACAAATTATTTTTTGCGATATTTACACTCTCTCACAAACTGGCAAATAAAACAAAGAAACACCTGTGTCTTCTTTCTTTTTCTAAAATTTTTACTACCGTATTAAAATGTAAAATATATCGAATACCGGTATTGGACTTTTGGTCCGATATTGCAATCCCTAATAATGACTGAAACAATTTCTAAGCATGTCATTTTCGACAATGTTTTTCAATGAAGTTTGTCTTTCGCAATTAGAAGGTGTATATTGAATGTAAGAGAGCTCTGGATCACAAAATTTTAAATTTTCATATTGTTCCTTCTTGGTGTTTTTGTTTGTCTAGCACTTTCTTCTATCGATACCAGAAACTCTATTGTGCCTATTTGATTTCTCTCTCGAGGGAAATGCTAATTAATAAGTCTTAATATTTTCTCCTACATTTAATTTTAATAATTTGTGTTTAATGTTCTAACAAGTTCTCTCATTGTCTTCAGAAATGAATACATTAGAACAAAGTCTTTAACGGTTGAAAAAATTATGAAGATGTAAAGGAATCTAGATCATATTTACATATTTATCTCTATTAATTTTCATTTTTAAAATGCTGTGCCCCATATATAAAAACAATTGGTTTATATTTCTTATTTTTGAAATTTTAATGATTCTCCATTTTGCATTTTAATTGCTTGTCCTGATTTTAACTAAAAGTATATGCAAATTATATAGTAAAAGTATATACATTTATTTTTTTATCAACAATTATTTACGAAATACTAGTTAATAAAGAAAACTAATCAAATAAAATTTTTAACTCTGAAAGTATTAAATTAAATGCATAGGTTAAGTATAATTTTTAAAGAAATTTTATGAAAAATTTCCAAGACTAAATAATTTTCAATCAGCTTCAAGTTTATAACTCAGACTTATTTCACGTTTTATTTAAGGAGAACTATTTATTCCAAAATTATTGCAACTATTTGAACATATCTCAATTTTATGCAAGATTTTAGTTTTTAAAAATGCATTAGTATTTTTCTTTAGAAACTTTAAGGTATCCGACTACGTTCGGAACCATGAATTTAAAAAATGTCAAAAATTGATAATTTTCATGATATGTAGTGTCACTTAGATTAGAATACATGTATAAAATTGTTTTAAGGACATTATGACAAAACAATTATTTAAATACAATATTTTGGCAAAAATTAACTTAGAATAACCTTTTTTCAAAACGTTCTTTTATAAAAAAAAGGCTTCTATAATAACTATATTTTGCTTGTATAAAGTAAAGACTTCTCAAGAAAGTCTGAACTAGTATTTTTGAAAAATTCACATCTTTTTCGGAGTTACAACCAATTGAAATAATTATCGGCGTTTTTTTCTTAAAATTTCTCTCCTTCGTTGTAGTAAAATACGGATAAATCCACTTCTAAATAATATATTTAAAAAATTCTGGTTCATCCATTGTACAGAGGTCTGAGCTATATACAGGCAAAATATTATGATACTAGAAGCATTTTCCATAAAATAAGAATCTTTGGAAAATAAATAATTCTTTGTTGACTTTTTGTCAAAATATTGTACTTAAAAATTTTTAATTGTTATAATATTTTTAAAGCAATTTTATATCCATTTTCTACTCTAAGTGACACTAAATATCATAAATACATAATATCCATTTATACGCTTTGGCAAAATCAGGGTTCCGAAAGTAGCTTCCTTCCTTTTTCAAAGACGTGCTTCCTTTTCTGCGTGGGCCTTGGCCTTCCTATGAATTCCATTCCAGGCAATCATGTTCTTGGTCTGACTTTTCCAGTTTCTTACATTAGTAGTTTTAGACCGAACATAGGTTCGGTCAACCCAAAACCAATATCAATTTACATAACCACAGATTTGTAAGATAAGATTAAACAACGCAAACAGCACCATTGGCTCCACCAATTTTATTTTAACATAGCGTGCAGATTATAGTTTTAATTTTTTACTTTTAATTTCTTTTAAATTTTATAACTTTAAATATCATGGCAAGCTCTATCTTTTCAATGCTCAACTCCCACAATCAGGATAGGAGAATTTAGAGTTCAGCAGAGATCAAGAGCCCCAAAATAACCGTTCAACTTAATTTTTCTTTGGATTCCGTAACAAAATAATTTTTATTGCAAGGTGTGGTAGTTAGCCCCACGCTCAAACCCCAACCAGAACGACCAGTCCCTTAATATTACAATCCCCAGGCACAAGGCACCTATTTTAGTCGCCCTCTGCGACACGTACAGGCTACGTTGAGTTTCTTACCTATCACTACATGGGGGCCTTAAAAGAGTAGCAACGTTAAATTTCAAAGCAATAATTTTACTGTGCCATCACGATAACGATTTAACAGACTTGAGATATTTTATGGAGAAAACTTAAAAACATAAAAAGTTTATGTTCAATTATTTTAAAGGCATTAATTGTTGTATTCTGTGTACTGAATACGCGCGCGCGTATTTCAGCTTTTTTTTTTAAATTTAAAGTAAAGGGGAAAAAATTTGCATCTGCATCATTTATCGTTGTCTATTTTATCTTCTATATAACAGCACAGAATAAATCAGGTTTCTTTTTTATGAATTTTGCCCAAAAGATTTTTTTTCGAGGTTATACAAAGATAAATTCTTGTGTTATAAAATTATTGAAACTGAAAATATCTGGTACATCCAAAAATTCAGAGCAAAAGAAAGTAATTTAAATTTAAAATATTTTTTATGTATAATTATATTGTATATCACCGTTGCTACAATATAAACTTTTACCATTTTCGTTTTAAAAAAACGTAAGCCGATTTTTTGTTAAATACGTAGTTATTCAATTTCAGAATTTTTCATCCAAATTTAATTCTCATCTACTGATATTTTGTGTTTGTTATCTCATCACCGAATTAAATATTTGCTTAAATAGTAATATTTACAGCTAAAAACAAATTTTCAGTGCTTAAAATTAATATAATCTTCTGGTTTCTGAATATTAAAAATATAAAATTATAATTCTATTTATTAGTAAAATTGATAAAAGTAAGGGAAAATATTGCATGCTAATTTAATTTTTTATACTTTATCAGTTTTAGAATTTTATTATATTATTTATAACATGTTAATTTGATACATGTTTGAAACTTTCTTACCTCTAAACTATAGGAGTAGATAGTGGCGTGACGTACACCCCCGCAACTCACGCATTGCGGGGGAGGGAGGGGGCAGGGATTCTAGGGAACCTTAAACCGAACTTTGCAGGGGAGACCTAATATTCTCCAGTATGCCACTGGGAGTAAGTACATTAGACGGATTTCTTTCGAGCTTCCAGTAAATAAACAGTTTTATCTTTTAAGTATATGTTTACTTGTTTAATATAAATATTTTGCTATTCTGTCATTAAAAGAAATAAGTATGATATAAGTATATATAATATGATATCCTATTAAATTAGTTCATGCACTTTTGCATCATTTAAAATTAAGAGCCTAAAATACTTCAAATATGTGAGATTGCTTCATTTTAGAAATTCAATCGATCCAACAAAAACTTTGTACATTAAATCTTTTCAACTTATATGCTCTATTATAATAATTTTTTAAAGTGTTTTAAGAAGTGGAATTCAACTGAAATCTTGAAACAAGTGCATCGAATCGAAAATAAAAATAACAATAAATTTTGTTTTTTATCATTTGCCATCTATATTTTACATTCGCCAATTACCCTGTATTGTTGGTTATAATAATAAATTCACAAGGGATAAACTACATCAATAAACAATGACAAAAACATTCGGTTTGAAAATTGATTTGTTTCAGGGGTTTCCTATGACTCGCGAACATTAGTTAACCAAAAATTCAAAACAACAGAAAAAACTTATAAAAAAGGAAAAATATCGATTAAAATCTCATGAAACTAATTACTCATTAAATGATTGAGAATGCTGAAAATACATCCTCATTTGTGTGTCGCCCTCTTATTTTGAAAACCTTTCAGCTCCTGCAACCAATAATTAACTCTTTGTAATGCGTCCTCCAATCCATTTCATCGGTTATTCGAATTCACTCAATCATTGGGTGAAATTGTCATTTAAAAACAAACGAAATAGCATTCAAAGTAAAGGAAATAGCATCTTTTATTAAAAAATAGTTTTAATTCGATGAGTATAACCAACCTTTAATTAAGGAGAGACATTTAAATAAAAATTCAAAAAAAGCAAGGAGAAGCTTAAAACAAATTTTTAAATTTCAGACAAATCTCGGAATTTTTGTTTTAATTCGCTCTTCCGTCTTTTTCATCAACAAATTGTTTTACATTTTTACCAAAGATCCGCTGACTGTTCTAGATAGTTAACGATCTACTCAGCCTTTTGAACTGTCGAAATAAGACTGAAGAGGTAATCCTACATCTCTCTTTCTTTGCTGTTGTTGAAATGAAGATTAGTAAACTAATAAATAATGGGAGACACAAATGTGTTGAAAGGCTTCCTCCAACTCCGAACGGTTGTGCATAACTTGTTGCTTGGAGTTTTAGGTAAGTCATCTTTCCCTTATATATTCATTGGGAAAATGTAATAGCACTTCATTGTTTGATGATTCTTATTCCTCATTGTTGATTCCTATGCTGCCAAGTTTTTGTGGTATTACTTTATCTTCTTTCTTCCTGACTGTGATCTGTAAAAACTTACTAGTGTTGAGTGACAAATTCTTGTCGAATCACTTCCACTGTCTGAATTCTGAATAAGAAAACCTAAAAGTGCATTCACTTTTTCCTTTGTTGGAACATAAAATTACTTTTGTTCCTTTACCAAAGCTTTCATAGTAATTATAATTTCCGTAAAATTCACACTATCCTCAGATTTTGGTAACTCATATTTCCCTTATTCATCGGATTTGATGACTCTGATTCCTCATTGCTGAATTCTATCCTCTTTCAAGTTTTTCTCTTATCTCTTTTTCGTTCCTGACTGTGATTCAGAGTGCAATTTTTGAAAAACTTACCAGCATTGTGTGACACACGCTGGTTGAATAACCTTGACTGTTTAAATTCTGAAACAGGAAGTCTAACAATGCGTTTACTTTTTCATTTGTTTAAATCTAAAATTTTGTTCCTTTATCGTGGTTTTCAAAATACTTAAAAATTCAGAAAAAAACAAACTATCAGCAGATGCCTGTACCAGCGATTCACAAATTGTAGTTTGTATATTTCTGGGCACATGCAAAAAGTCTTGATTAAAAATTATTTTTTGATGAACAGCTCCGAAGGAGCAACATAGCTGGGGTAGTTGAATGGTAACGCGCTGTAGTCCGCGTTACTTTTGCTGAGTTCTAGATTTGAATCCTGATACCATTGAAGCCCCATAATGTAGAAGAGCTGATACACATGAAGTCAGTCAAGGCTTTAAGTCCTCAGGTTGGCGTGGTAAAGGAAGATTGGAGTGTGGAGGATCCAGTTCAAGTGACATTCGCTTCACTAGTAAATGGCTCAAAAATACGAGGTTCGTCACCAAAAACATCTCCTGTTGCTAACGTGGGCGATATTAATCAGTCATTTGATTGGGAGAAAGTACTTTTTACATAAAATCATTCAAAAAGTTCTCCAAAAATAGGTATAAATATATAAATTCATTTATTTGGCAGAAAAGTTACTGAATTTAACGTAATTTTCAGCTGACCCTTGCCATTTCCTTACAAATAAAATCAAAAATATATCTGAATAGTAGCAATAGCTACGATTAAAGTGCCAATACATTCAAAAACCGGTACAGTTTTACTCTCCGTAGAAGAAAGACTATACAAAACACGCACAGAATATCAATCGATAATAACTGTGCGTAATTAATAGTCTTATTACTCTTAGATTCGGTTTGACTTCAGACGAAAACTTTGATCTATGAATAGTGAAACGAAGGAAAGGTTGAAAATTATTGTTTGGAAATATGGGTATCGTTTCATATAATATCGCCAATACATTGTGATAATATGTAAGTACCCAAACACTATAATCAAATTTTTCTCTTAAAATTTCGTGAAGTAATAAATTTACTGATATTCATGAAATAAATATGTAATAAGTGTGTAGTAACTCACCGACGATTTTCGTCAAACCAGAAAATTGTCGCCAGTCAATGTCTAAACCGTTGAACGATGATACATTTTGAATAAAAGTATGTTTGGATGGAAATTACCAGCTTTCATGGTGGATGAGATTCTACACAAGATAATCCCCCTTGTAACTAATTAATACTTCATAGTACAAAGAACTCTAAATTGTTCTTATGTATTAGCGTCACGGCAGCCAAATTGGCGCCACGCGAATCCCCCTATTTTTCACCAAAATCTGAAAAAGATTGGTACTTTTTCATATAACCCGTTATAATCTGCGTTGTTTAGATATTAAGGTACGATTCACATGGAGCCGATTTTGCTGCGATGACACTAATACGTAAGTACTCTCTAAATTTTTACAATGTACCGTATTTTTAACAGCTAGAAGTAAATAGACTTTTAAGTTAAAGTTTAGAATAAAGAGCCTTTTGATACGTCTTTTCTTAGAGTTTGCTTGTTTAAAAAACAAATCATAGGTTTTAATGAAAAAAAATATCGATGTTAGTATTTAGCTTATCATAGGGATAGCCTTTATAGGGTGAAATGTGGCTTAAACCAACCCTTTACGAAGAAATTAGTTTTGGTGATAAAGACGAACTAGTGATGATGACAAAACTGTGAATGATAATTTTACATATTATTTCTATACTTATCACATTTCATAAACTGAAATATTGGCCAAAATAAGTAAACCCTTGGCAAAAAAAAAATCAAAAGCATCAGAAAACAAAATCGACCAGAAGTGAGAATATGAATTTTTTGCCAAAAGCAGAGCCTTCATAATCTGTAAAAATAAATAAATTAGCTCTTACCAATATCTGCTCGAATATCCAAACATCGAATTATAGACGCATGCAAGTATCCACAAAAGTATGAAAGTAAACAAATAAATAAAAACGAGATTTAAAACACAACACACGAATCACGTTAATGGTACAGCATAGTGTCTACTTTGAAAATAGTTAACAATGCGAATGATTGATTGATTGTATTGCATAATGGCGCAAAAGCCAATTCTGACTATACTGCGCCAAACATTTGTTAAAAATAAGAAAACATTGAAAGATCTTAAAATCTTGATAAAAAACAGTAACATACGGTGAAATATATAAAATACAAGAATCAAATTCTTGAGATAAAACATTTTTATTTTGGGGTGGGTGATACCCCACCAAGTCAGACAAGGTTAAAACAGATCAAATTGAAAACGAAAAAAGAGAAAAAATTTGAAAAACCTCTTAAAAAACATATTGTATCAAAAGTTATATATATACACACATACACATATAGATGGATATATATATATATATATATATATATATATATATATATATATATATATATATATATATATATATATATATATATATATATATATATATATATATACACTTGCCAGAAAAAGTCTGCGTACAAGCACATTGCAAATATGTAAGAATGAAAAAAATCATATTTTAAGAATGATAGTAATTTCATAATGTATTTATTTTATTCCTTACACAATTGAGTAATTTTTCATAATAATTTATGATATATAACACACATTGTATTAAAAAAATAATAATGCAAATGAAAAATAACGCAAATGGCTACCAGAAAAAGTTTGCGTACAACTAAAAAAAGTCATTAAAAAATACTTGACTCTAGCTGTCAACTAAACTTTAATAGCCCTTATCTCTCAGAACCTCCGTCAATCATTTGGGCATAGACTGGACGTGTTTGGATGTCTCCTCAGAAGAAATAGTATTCCATTCTGTGACGATCACTCTTTTCAACATTTCTTTTGATGTAATGTGGTGTTGGCGAATTTTTCTCTCTAATAATTCCCATAAATGCTCAATTGGGTTTAAATCCGGCGACTGTGGAGGAGAACGCAACTGATTTTTGCTATTGTAGAGAAGCCAGAGCTTAACATTATGGGCAGTGTGTTTAGGATCATTATCCTGCTGAAACCAAAAGTCATCTCCAAGGTTCAAATCCTGCACGTTCTGCTTCAAATTTTCTTTTAATATGTTAATATACCCCATATGATTTAATGTCGAATCTATAAGGTTAGACGACCCACGCCATTGGCTGCCATGCACCCCCAGACCATCACACCACCTCCACCATACTTAACTGTATGCACAAGATTCTCCGTACCTTGTTTTCGCCACACCAGCTTACGCCCTTTTATGCCAAATATGCAAAATTTGCTCTCATCAGAGAATAGTACTTTTTCCCAAAATTGTGGAGGCTTATTTGCATGTTCATTAACGAAATCTAAACGCTTTTGCCTGTTCACAGCTGATATGTGGGTTTTCTTACGAGCTACACGGCCATGATAACCAGCCTTTTTCAAGATTTTTCTTATGGTATCTTCATGAAGTGTTTTTTTAAATCTCTCTCTAATGTCATTTGCAATCTGAGATGCACTTAATCATGAATTCAGACGTATGGACTTGAAGACATAACTCTTTTCACGGAGAGTCAGCTTAGATGGACGCCCAAAACGTGGCTTTGAGATTACAGATTTCGATGAAGTGTAATTATTGATCACTCTTTGGTTAGAGGAATGTGTTCTACCCACAATCTTGCCAATTTCCCGAAGAGTTTTGCCTTCATTCCTAAGTTTTTTGATAATCTTACTTTCTTCAGGGGAGTGTAATCTCTTTTCCCTTTAAATCCATTGGGATTTAACACAATTTACTTTCCAAAAATCAACAAAATGCAATATTTAAAGTTTGTCTAACAAAACTGAGCACGTGTTACAAAGTAAATTAAAGTTTGATTTGCAGGTTTCATTATATTGTTGCGTTTTCTGGGGTTCGAAATGATTGAAGCCGAAGAGCGGGATCCAAAACAATTTTATTCTTGGCCAAAACAGTCCTCCACAAATTGTAGAACAATTCGAGAAAGTCACGTACAATCGATGAAAATACTGATAACACAGATATAATACACTAACAAAAGCAATAGTAAACACTCAGCACAAAAATAATAACTCAATAAAAGCAATAACACACGCACTATGCAATCGTCTCTCTTTCTAGCTCAGAGAGGTATCACTTGCATGAAAGCTGAGATCTGACTAACTGACTAGCCGGCCCGGGCCCTTTTATACCTTTCGGTCAGAAACCTCTTGCACTTGCCAGAATAATCGAGAAATAGAAAGGTCTAGCAAAATCCGGAACGTGTGAGAAAAGCTCAATACAGTAATACATTCAATACAATAGTGTTACAATACCACGATAGGGTTGCCAGACAGGGTTATTAGGAGCAGGGTTGCCATGGTCGCCAAGCTTATCGACCACATTTGGCGATATATCGCCAAATTTGGCGCCAAAAATTAAGTCGCCAAATCCGTTGCCAACTTGGCGCTAGCTGCAATATTTGGCGAGTTTACCATTTAAACCAATGTTAAAGCATGGGGGCCGTGCAATGCAGTGGAAATGATATTACAGGTAAACAGGGTTGAAATCACATTAGATACGACAAATTAAACTGTAAAAATGAACACAAATGAGTAGAAACAATTAGAATAAGGCTAAATTCGTAACATTGCCCCCTCTCAAGAACTGCACGTCCCGGGCAGTACAACCCTTCATCAGACGTTAACATAATAATAAAGCAATTGATTAAAAACAATTAAATGAATATGCAATAATAAACATGTAATACATAGTACAAAATAAACACCTAATGCATAGTACAAAATAAACACTTACAAAACAATAAACAAAATTATTTACAAGATTATTTACACACTAACTTATTTATACAAGACCATGGTCAAAATAAATTACACGATAATTGACACACTAAGAATTATGGCCATAATATGGAGCAAGCCTGTCGTAATGAACGACTCTAGGCTTCGAATTCGTTGACTTACGGATCCGGATTACGACGTCGTTTATTATCTTTAAAATTGTATAAGGACCATCCCAATGCGATTGTAGCTTAGGAGAAAGTCCTTTGCGTCGAGTCGGGTTGTAGAACCACACCTTGTCACCTTCCTTGAATTGATGTCCTGTGGCTTTTGTGTCGTACCGAGTCTTCATCTTCTCCGTCCTCAGGTTGATCCGTTCTCGAGCCAAATTGTGTACATCTTCAAAACGTGCCTGGAGATTCTGCACGTACTCCTCAGGCGATGAAGGTGTATCCGGAGGGCGACCAAACAGCAGGTCACAAGGGAGACGAAGATCTCGGCCAAAAAGCATCTGGGATGGTGAATATCCGGTAGTCTCGTGAACGCGGCGCTGCGGTACGCTAGCAGAAAGAGAGGAACTTTTTGGTCCCAGTCTTGTTGGTTCTTGGAGACTATCAGTGAGAGGTTATTCAGGATGGTACGATTAAACCTCTCCACCATGCCATCTGACTGTGGGTGCAAAGGTGTGGTCTTGGTCTTGTCAATTCCGAGTAGTTCACAGACCCCCTTCAATACCGCAGAGACGAAATTTCTTCCCTGATCGGAATGAAGTTGAAGAGGTACCCCATATCTCGATATCCAGTGCTGCACTACAGCCTCCGCTACGGTAGGGGCTTCCTGATCCGGAATGGGGTACACTTCGGGCCATTTCGTGAAGTAGTCAATGACAACAAGTAGGTACTTATTACCAGACGCAGTCCTTGGCAGAGGTCCCAGGATATCGAAAGCGATACGTTCGAAGGGTGCTCCAACATTGTAGCGATGCAGCTTCCCTCGGCTACGTATCTTTGGCCCCTTCCGAGCTGAACAGGCATCACAGGACTTGCACCACTGTTCCACGTCAGCTCTCACTTTACCCCAGAAGAATCGCTCTCGAACTCGGTGCAAAGTTTTCATGACGCCGAAATGACCTCCTGTTGGGCTGTCATGCAATTCTTTGAGTACCTCTGGGATACGAGATCGAGGAAGTACTAATTGCCACCTGAATGTCTTTCCATCCTCTGATTCGAATTTTCGGTATAGAACACCATTCCTGAGATGTAGAGAATTCCAGAGGGCCCAATACTGCTTAGTTGTAGGACTATAAGCCGAGATGTCCTGCCAACTTGGTTTATTGCTGGAAGACTCCATAAACTCTATAAGGGGTTTAATATCAGGATCCACCATCTGGTCTTCTCGAACTTTCTCGTCACTCCAGGGATCGGGTGGCGTCGCTGTTGAAGTTGTTATCTGGCGTATAGCATAGTCATATTTGGTCTCTACTCTGGAACAATGACGACAATTTTCTGGGCATGGTCTTCTTGAAAGGGCATCAGCATTTCCATGCGAGGAGCCTTTACGATGTCTGATGTCAAAGTAATACTCGTTGAGCCGTTGTATCCATCTGGCTACCTGGCCTTCAGTATTTCTAAAATTCATTAGCCAGGTTAAAGAGGCATGATCGGTACGTAGAAGAAATTTTTGGCCATAGAGATAGTGATGGAAATGCTCGATGGCTTTCACAATAGCCAGTAGCTCTTTTCGAGTGACACAATAATTTCTTTCCGGTTTCGATAAACACTTACTCCAATAAGCTACGACTCGTTCCTGGCCATCTATTTCCTGAGATAATACTGCTCCGACACTCTCATTACTGGCATCAGTGTCGAAGATAAATGGCTTGTCCGGTTGTGGATATATTAAGATCGGTGAAGACGTCAAAGCTTCTTTAAGCTGGAGGAAGGAATCTTCACATTCTTTTGCCCACTGAAACTTTTGTTTACTTTCTGTTAGCTTGTGCAAGGGTCTTGCGATGTTAGAGAACCCTTTCACAAACTTTCGGTAATAAGTACATAGTCCCAGGAAGCTTCGCAGCTCACGGAGGTTTTCAGGGCGTTTCCAATTCTTTACGGCGGACACTTTTTCGGGGTCCGTACGAACACCTTCTGCAGAGATGATGTGTCCCAGATAATTGACTTCTTTCTGGAAGAACTTGCATTTCGAAGGGTTTAGCTTCAAGTTAGCGTCGCTTAATTTTGATAACACCTTCCGGATATTTTGAAGATGTTCTTCAAACGTACGCCCTCCTATTATGACGTCATCCAGGTAAATAAGGCAAGCTTCAAAAGTCAGACCCTTTAGCACGGTCTCCATCAGGCGCTCGAAAGTAGCTGGCGCATTGCAGAGCCCGAACGGCATGACTTTGAACTGCCATAGTCCTTGGCCGGAAGTGAATGCTGTTTTTTCTATCTTCGGGATGGATCTCCACTTGCCAGTATCCGCTCTTTAAATCTAAATTCGAGAACCATTTATGACCGGAAAGGGTATCCAGGGTGTCATCTATCCTTGGAAGAGGGTAGCTGTCCTTCTTGGTGACGTCGTTAAGTTTTCGATAGTCCACGCAAAATCTTGTGGAGCCATCTTTCTTACGAACCAAGACGATTGGAGATGCCCACGGACTCGAAGACGGTTCTATGATGTCATTTTCCTGCATCTCTCGTAGTAGTGTTCCGACCTCTTCCTGTTTAGCAAACGGCAAGCGTCTTGGGTGCTGTTTAATCGGCGGATGGTCTGCTGTATCAATTCTGTGCTGTGTCACTGTAGTATGGCCAATATCGCTACTGTTTCTAGAAAACACGTCTTCAAATTCTTGGAACAGTCTTTCTGCGGAGCTTTTCTGTTCGGGGGACAATTCAGCATTTTCTAGAAGGTCGGGAGTCAACTGTTGAGGCGAGTTGGATAGGAGCAAGCTCGAACTTTTGCAGACACACGTTACTGGACTGCAGGTTGCCAACACTTCACCTTTCTGGAACACTCTAGATTTTTCAGTTACGTTGCAAATTCTTACCGGGATAGTTTTTCTGGAAAGGTCCACTAGCGTCGAAGCTATTAGCAATCCATTCGCTTTATTTTCCGCAGATCCAATTAGGCCAGAGTTGAAACTCACATCGTTACCGATGTATCCAGGTACTATGATTTCAGTCCTTGGGGAATGGTAATATTCTCGTTAGCGGTTACCTGTCGAATAGATTCTGTCCTGTGTTTAATTTTGAATATAGTGACTTCTTCGTGTATGGAACGTAATTCGTTCTTGTTGAAGTCTAGAGTGAAACCATGCTCCTTTAGAAAGTCCAGTCCAAGAATGAAAGGGTCTGCAATATCTGCGACATACACAGCATGTTGGTAGGTAGTGTCTCCAAACCTGATCTTGACTTTTAATTTTCCGTGAATATCAATCTTTTCCCCGTCACGGTCTGTAGCACCACGCGGGGCGGGGTCCAGAGGAGTTTCTCTTTTAATTTTTGAGCCAGATCGTTCCGAATGATAGACACATTGGCTCCTGTATCGATGATCATGTTGCAGGGAAGCTCGTTAACATGTCCCATTATAAAAATTCCATTCTCACCGGTACTCTTTGTCGAAATTTGACACACTTGAAAGTGGGGCTTTCCAAAATCTGGCAACCTCCGCCCCACGAGATGGCCATTAATTAGTTTTCCGACACCTCCTTCTGGGAGGCGCTATTAGTTTCAGCGCCTTGGCGTGCCCGGCAGCTTCTCTGCAGATGCCCTTCTCGACCGCAGGTCCAGCATTTAAGGGTCTTCTTCCCGTCTGCTTTCTGTGACATCAAAGACTCAACTCTATTCAAGAAGCTTCTCATCTGTCGCTCTAACCGCTCCACACCTGAGTTCGACGTGTCCGATTCGTTGACGGCTCGTATGGGGTGTCTGTCCTTTGGTGTGGCTTGCTGGGCTGCCTCGAATTTCATAGCAAACACTAGGGCCCCCTTTAAGTCCTTGAGATCCGCCATTCGGAGAGCTTTCTGGATTTCCGGATCACGCACCCCGTCGATGAAGTGTTGCAGCGCCAGGACTTCTCTTACTTCAGTCGGACAGTCAGAAAACGCCAAGTGAGAAAGCCTCTCGACGTCCGTCGCCAGTTCTTGGAGCGTTTCGGACACTTTCTGCTGCCGTGACTTCAGCTGGAGTCTGCTGTAATCCTTCACACATTTCTCTCCGAAGCGTAACTCCAGAGCATTAACGAGAGCGTCGAAATCCAGCCGCTGTGTTTCCGGCAAAGTTTGCAAAATGTCAGCAGCGTCGGCTCGAAGAGAAGCAGCTAACTGGCAGGTCTTGGTCTGGGAGTCCCACTGGTTTGCATCCGCCACTATGGAGAATTAGGTCTTATACACCTGCCAAGAGGACTTTCCGTCATATGTAGAAAGCTTGATGGAAGGCTTGGAATAAGGAGCTTGAAACTTAAATTCATCCCCTTGACCAGTCATGACTTTCTGCTTCAATTTCTCTAGGTCACTCCTGAACGAGATGGAAACTTCTTCTACCTTCTCGAAAATTTTCGCCTCTAGTTTGCTCTCCATATCTTCGAATTTATTTTCAACCGACTCGATTCTTCCTTCCATTTCTTCAAATTTCTTGTCCATAGTCGTCAATTTGTCGCCAATGCCCTTCAAATCACTTTTCAAGTCTTCCTTGTTCACGGTCAGTTTGTTATTCAACTCGCCCATATTGGCATTCATGCTGGCGGTCAACTCCGATTTCATTTCGCCCATATTGGCATTCATTTCAGACAATTTTTCTAGAAGAGTCTGGAACTGGGCCTCCATCGCTCTTGTTGTTGGCATTCAATCCCACTTCTGACACCAATTGTTGCGTTTTCTGGGGTTCGAAATGATTGAAGCCGAAGAGCGGGATCCAAAACAATTTTATTCTTGGCCAAAACAGTCCTCCACAAATTGTAGAACAATTCGAGAAAGTCACGTACAATCGATGAAAATACTGATAACACAGATGTAATACACTAACAAAAGCAATAGTAAACACTCAGCACAAAAATAATAACTCAATAAAAGCAATAACACACGCACTATGCAATCGTCTCTCTTTCTAGCTCAGAGAGGTATCACTTGCATGAAAGCTGAGATCTGACTAACTGACTAGCCGGCCCGGGCCCTTTTATACCTTTCGGTCAGAAACCTCTTGCACTTGCCAGAATAATCGAGAAATAGAAAGGTCTAGTAAAATCCGGAACGTGTGAGAAAAGCTCAATACAGTAATACATTCAATACAATAGTGTTACAATACCACGATAGGGTTGCCAGACAGGGTTATTAGAGCAGGGTTGCCATGGTCGCCAAGCTTATCGACCACATTTGGCGATATATCGCCAAATTTGGCGCCAAAAATTAAGTCGCCAAATCCGTTGCCAACTTGGCGCTAGCTGCAATATTTGGCGAGTTTACCATTTAAACCAATGTTAAAGCATGGGGGCCGTGCAATGCAGTGGAAATGATATTACAGGTAAACAGGGTTGAAATCACATTAGATACGACAAATTAAACTGTAAAAATGAACACAAATGAGTAGAAACAATTAGAATAAGGCTAAATTCGTAACATTATTAATTTTTGTACGCAAACTTTTACTGGTAGCTATTTGTGCTATTTTTCATTTTGGTTATTGTATTTTAAACACAACGTGTGATGTGTATCATAAATTATTATGAAAAGTTACTGAATTGTGTAAGAAATAAATTAAATTTATTATGAAATTTCTATCATTCTTAAAATATGATTCCTTTCATTCTTGCATATTTGTTATGTGCTTGTACGCAGACTTTTTCTGGCAAGTGTATATATATATATATATATATATATATATATATATATATATATATATATACAATGCGAAATAACCACCGAAGCAGGGTAAACGCTAGGGGAAATAAGGATCACGTACTTAATCATCATAACTAGCACTGTTAAGTTATTTTGAACAAAATCCTTGTCAATTTTTGAACAAAAATTAAAGTGACTAAAAATAGCGTAACAACAACAATAAAAAAAAATCAGGATTACGTTATCGTAATTATGCTAATGTTATCGCAACAATGCCAATGTTCAAGATGACTCGCCAAGTTGGCAACCCCGATTTCGCATTTGTAGTATGCGCTAAGTTGTCAACCATGTGCTTCGTTTCATATATTGTCGCCAATGAGGTTGCGATAATACATAAGTAGCATATTAAGAATCCCAACTTGCCAAAATTTACTATTAGGCACAAAAGTTAATAGCAGTGTATCAAATTAGTCCCTTAAATTTAATATGCTATATTATTGTGTATTAGAAGAAAATTTGATTCTTTACGCACAATGGGAAATTTTACAAGTTACAAGCAACACTTTTTTGTCAAATAGTATGCGGCGAATCTGTACGGAACCTTTCCACTAATCTTCTTAGGCGTCTTTCTGGGAAATATAAATTCGCGTTTATTTGCAATCAACTCCAAAAAGAAGTATGGGGTATTTAAATTAGATAAGGTATTTAAGTCGAGGGTTGCGAGATAGCAGGAGAGATGATGGTAGGCTATTGAGCCAACAACGTTAAATGCAAAACTAGAAGATTCAAAGAGATTAGATTCGTGAAGACGTCGTGCTGCTAGACGTACCAGAAAGCTGATATATGCCAGCGGTAAATATAATTCACGTACGCTTAAAGTAAGCATCAGTTTGAGCTACTTAGTTAAAGTTAATGACAGTTAAGAATTCGGATACGTGTGTTTCTCGGATCTCATATTTTGGTAAACCTTGCTTGAGTTGAGCTAGATTAGTAATTAATTCTATTCTTAGTAATATAATTTAATATAAAGGCAAATCCTTTAAACGACGTAACATTATTGTATTATATGTTATCGGAGATTTTTGAGGAAATTATAACAAAATAAATAATATTATTTTTCAAAATGGCTCTTGGTGGTTCTTTGCCTCAAATTAATCTTGGTGTTCAAGGGTGACCCAGGGGGTCATCACAAGTACATGTCACAATTGTGAGCCTTCCTTTGATTATTTTGACGCATAAATATAAACAAAATAAATCATAGTTTAAAAAAACTAAACAACACGCTTTTATGTTTAATTGAATCAAAGAGTAAAAAAATAATTCTTAATGTAAAAATAAAATGATTAACGAGAAAATCAATGTCATTGGGGTAAAAGCGTGCGGTGATTTGTATAGCATTTTTACACTAACTCAGCATTTTGGAATAGAACTAGTAAGAAGTTATAACACAATTAATATAGGGCACACGCTTCTACCCCAATGACATTAATTTTCTCGTTAATCATTTTATTATATTAAGAATTATTTTTTTACTTTTTAGTTCGATTAAACATAAAAGCGTGTTTTTTAGTTTTTTTAGAATATAATTTATGTTTCATTTTTTAGTTCGATCTACATAAAAGCATGCATTTTTAGTTTTTTTAACTATCATTTATTGATTGATGAAATATTCTTAAATGCGCCATTTTTTAAAATCTAAAATACCCATTGGCATACTAACAATGCGTCGATACGGCCTGGTTTGAAAAATGTAGGATCAGCCAACTGAAGGAAATCTATGAAGAGCTAAGTTTCAAATATTTCAAGCGAAAGAAGGTGTTAAGTGAATGATATTTTTCACTAAAAATAGCTCAATATTCTCTCTGAAACTTGCATCAGTATTAGACCCAAAAGTACACTTTTTGAATCGAAGTGTTTGTGAGAAATTATTTTTAATCCGGTGACCTCTGAATCAATTCTCAGCTGTTTTGGTAAAATAAAGCAATGATGTTTGATTCCACAGATCAGACAAGAAAATTTAGAAAAATAGACTATGTCTGAGTTTAGCGGTTAGAACAGTGCTTCTCAAACCTTTCTAATTTGCGACCCAATTTTAAGTCATAATTTTCATCGCGCCCTCCTCATACAATAACAATGTATTGAATGCGATAATTATATACTTCGACATTAAAGCTACAATGCGACTTTAACATAATAAACTGCACATATTATCAATATATATATGCATTATATTTTATATATGACAAGCCCATGGAAGTCACTAGTAATTACCAAGGTTGCTTTTAATTTAATATTAATAAATCAATTATTAAATACTTGCCGCACTTGCACATTTATAAGTATCATATATCAGTGTGAATATATATTTTATATATCATGTCAGAATGTATTTTGCTTTGCTTCCTTTCGGTAAATTAATAATTGTTTTACATCTTTCATTTTGGACTTTTCGATATGCTCTCTCCCCCTCCTCCACCACCACAGTTTGAGAACGCTGGGTTAAAATATAAATATTTTTTCTTTCACTTGCACGAGTCTTTTTTTTATTTCCATTTTCAGAAAAACTGGAAAATTGTTTATATTATGGTAAGAAATGTGGCGCTGACGCAAACAGTTTCACTATTATAGGGTTGTAACAATCTTTTAGTCGCCAAATCTGGAAATGGGATCTGGAATAGTCGCCAAATCTGGAAATGGTATATGCAATTAGTCCCTAAATCTGGAAACCATGTAATGAATTAGTCGCCAAATCTCAAAATCATTTTTCTGGGTTATCCTCATCAGGACAATGGAACAAAATTATGAAATTATTGCATTGTCATCGGTCCTTGATAAGTATGCAAATTTTCGAATTAATCTGACCTTTTTAAGTGGGTAAAATCTAGTTCAAAGATTGCGTTACATACAAGTTAAACTTATTGCATATCTATATTTATATAATATCTTTGTTTTTATAAATTTAGTTTTCATGATCTGGCAACAAAAAGTTGTTGACATATTGTAGCGTGATGTAAGAACGAGAATAAAAAGTTCTAACGATCTAAAAGAGTTTTCTTCTTAAAAAGGATGAACTAAATCTAAATAATTATTTTGCTTATCTATGTATTATTTGTGACTAAATCGTGTGTCTACAAACTGGTGTGTGACCCGTACATATTCAAATGATGGACGATAATAATGAAATGGCTGTGGCAAATTTGAATCAGGAGATATTCGAAGCATATAAGGTAAGCGTTAAAATTCCTCCTTTTTGAGAAGAAAAACCCAAAATATGGTTTTTTCAAGTTGAAGCTCAGTTTTCCATTGCTAATATTAAACAAGAAGAAACTGAGTTTAATTTCCTTGTTGCGCAGTTAGATACAAAATTCATAGAAAATATATGGGATATCATTCAGAGTGCTGAAAAAAATAAATATTCTTTTGCTAAAAATAGACTTTTAAGTACTTTCAAAGATAGTGAAGAAAAATGCATTAAAAAATTGCTTACTGGAATCTCATTAGGTGACATGAAACCCAGTCAACTTTTGAGAAGAATGAAATCGTTGGTTGGAGTTAATATCTCCGAAAAAGTTTTAAGAACATTATGGCTAGATAAATTACCAGACTCCATCAAAAATATTTTAGTTATTAGTTCGGAAAATTTAGAATATTTGTCAGTTATGGCAGATAAAATTTTTTAAATAAATTCATCACCAGAAATTTATTCTACTATGAAATTCTGCTATGAAAAATATCCTGGATAAAGTCAGCCTTTTGGAGCAACGGATCTCAGAATTATCCATCAACAGAAGAAATTCAAGAAGCGAATTTAAGAATTCCAATCAAACTCGAAATAAAAGTCGAAGTCGATCTCGTAAGCGTTTCAACCCAAATGGAAAATACTATTATTTCCACTTCATGTTTGGTAATAAGTGTTATCCTGATAAATGTAAAAGTCCATGTTCCTGAACAAGGCATCGGGAAATTTAGAAGAGCAGTAGATTTAGCGGCAAGCTCTCCTGCTACAGAATATAAAGATTGCCGTAATTACCGTTTATTTGTAACTGACAAAAACACCGGTTTACGCTTTCTTGTTGATAGTGGTGCTGATTTATCAATAATTCCCGCCTCATGTAAAAATAAAATTTGTGATTCTTTTAAGCTTTATGCAGCAGGAGTAACTTTAAATCTAGGGCTGCGTCGTGAGTTCCTGTTTCCTTTCATTATTGCTAAAGTAGATAAAGGAATAATTGGTACTGATTTTTTAAAAAAGTTTAATTTGTTAATTGACATCCGAAATAAACAGTTAATAGATGGAATAACTAACCTTCATGTTAAAGGTAAAATTTCTTCTATTTTGCAAGAAAATAAAATTAACATAATGGATAAAACATCAAAATTTTCTAATATATTATTACAATATTCAGATTTAATGAAACCAAATTTGTTAGGAACTAATACCAAACATGATGTTAAACACTATATTGCTACTAAAGGACCACCGGTTTACTCAAAAACTCGTCAATTGGATTCTAAAAAATTAGAAATAGCCAAGCAAGAATTTAAATTTATGTTAGATAACGATATCATTCGACCTTCTAAATCTCCATGGGCAAGCCCACTACATCTTGTGAATAAAAAAGATGGAAGTGTTAGACCATGCGGTGATTATGGACGTTTAAATGCCCAAACCATTCCTGACCGTTACCCAATTCCACTTATTGAAGATTTTCATCATATTTTAAAAGGGAATAGAATATTTTTTAAGATTGACCTATTCAAAGCATATTTTCAAATTCCAATTGTTGAGGAAGATAAGGAAAAGACAGCCATAATAACACCATTTGGCTTATTTGAGTTTAATGCTATGAGCTTTGGGTTAAGAAATGCACCCTCTACTTTTCAGCGCTTTATCAATGAAGTATTATTTGGACTAGAATTTGTTTTTCTATACCTGGATGACATTCTAGTAGCCTCTGAAAATGAAGAACAACATAAAACTTATTTGAAACTTGTGTTTGATCGCTTAAAAAAATATGGTCTTCGAGTGAATATCTCAAAATCAACTTTGGTAGTAACTCATTTAGAATTTCTGAGATACTTGATAACACCCGAAGGATCTAAGCCACTTCCAGAGAAAGTAAAGGGTGTTTTTTTAGAGGTATAGAACTTTAAATTGCAATAAAACGACGATGTATTATTCGATTGACATGAATTTTTTTATTCGAAAGATAATCTTGTGGCATTACATTTTAAATATGATCAAGCAAGGCGTAGATTCGTCGAATGGGCCCAAAACGAGATTGCCGTTGTTCCCGATTTTCATAAGCGAATTTTGTTTAGCGATGAAGCGCACTTCTGGTTGAATGGCTACGTCAACAAACAAAACTGCTGTATTTGGAGTGAAGCTAATCCACAAGTGTATGTCGAAACACCGTTACATCCAGAAAAACTGACTGTTTGGTGCACTTTATGGGCTTGTGGCATCCTTCTTCAAAAACGATGAAGGCCACAACGTTACAGTCAATGGTGATCGGTATAGAGCCATGATTACTAACTTTTTCATTCCTAAATTGAACAATCATGATGTCCAGGAGCTGTGGTTCCAACAAGACGGCGCAACATGTCACACAGCTCGTGCCACAATCGATTTATTGAAAGACACGTTTGGTGACCGCCTAATTTCACGTTTTGGACCTGTGAATTGGCCTCCAAGATCTTGTGATTTAACACCGCTAGACTATTTTCTGTGGGGCTATGTAAAGTTATTGGTCTATGCGTATAAGCCACAAACGCTTGACCATTTGGAAGACAACATTCGCCGTGTTATTGCCGATATATGGCCACAAATGTTGGAAAAAGTCATCGAAAATTGGACGTCCAGATTGGACTACATCCGAGCCAGCCGTGGCAGTCCTATGCCAGAAATCATATTTAAAATGTAATGCCACAAGATTGTCTTTCGAATAAAAAAATTCATGTCAATCGAATAATACATCGTTGTTTTATTGCAATTTAAAGTTCTATACCTCTAAAAAAACACCCCTTAGATGCAATTTTATCATACAAATTACCCGAAACAATTCGTGATTTGAGAACCTTCCTTGGACTCCTTAATTTTTATAGAAGATATTTAAAAATGCTGCTAAACATCAAGCTATTCTTCACGAGTATTTAAAAGGTTCGAAAAAGAATGACAAAACAAAAATTGTTTGGACAGAGGTAGCTAAAGAAAATTTTGAAAAATGTAAACAAGATCTTGCACATGCTACTTTATTAAGCTTTCCTGACCCTAATTTACAATTGGCTTTATTTACTGATGCTTCCAATTTTGCGATTGGATCAGTATTACAGCAGTTGGAAACTGGAAGTTGAAAACCAATTTCATTTTTTTCTAAAAAATTAATTGAAGCACAGAAAAATTACAGTACCTATGATAGAGAATTATTAGGAATATATCTTTCCGTCAAACAGTTTAAAAATCTTCTTGAAGGACGAAATTTTGTTATTTATACTGATCACAAGCCAATTACATATGATTTTCATCAAAAGAATGAAAAAGCTTCACCGAGACAGTTACGTCATTTACAATATATATCACAATTTTCAACAAATATTTGCCACATTAGCGGAGGAGAAAATATAGTTGCAGATTCATTATCTAGGATTGAATCTATCTCTGAAATAGATTATGACAAAATTGCTGATGCACAAGTTGATAATGAAGAACTTAATAAACTGCGCTTGTGTGAAACCATCCTTAAATATCCCCTCGACTCTGGTAAATTACTTTGGTGTGATATTTCAACTGCAAACATTCGTCCATTTATACCTCAGCCTCTTCGAATGCACATGTTTCAAAAAATTCACAACTTGGCTCACCCTGGTGTGAAATCTACTGTTAAACAAATAGCTTCTAGATTTATTTGGCTAAACATTCGAAAAGATGTCAATCAATGGGCAAAATCTTGTATCCAGTGTCAAAAGAACAAAATTAATAGACATACACATTCACAAATTGGCACCTTCCAAGAAGTAGATGACCGATTCAGTGTCATTCATGTTGACATCATAGGTACATTTCCTGTATCAGAAGGAAAAATAAATTGCCTTACTTGCATTGATCGCTTCACATGTTGGATAGAGGTTATTCCTTGATCAAATATCACGGCAGAAACGATTGCTCAAGAATTTTATAATCACAGGATTTCACGCTTCGGAATGTCATACCGTGTGATAACTGATCAAGATACTCAATTTAGATCTGAGCTCTTTAAAAACATTGGTGTTATTTGTGGATTTAAAGTATGCACAATAACATCCTATCATCCACAATGTAATGGAAAAATTGAAAGAATCCATCGCACTTTAAAAGCAGCGATCAGAGCGCATATCTCAGTTAAATGGACACAGACCTTACCAACGGTATTGTTAGGATTACGATCGGCTCTACGTAGTGACAAAAATTACACCATCGCACAAATGGTTTACGGACAAACTATCCGATTACCAGGAGAATTTTTCGAGAAACCAAAAAATGTCTTGGATCTAGATACGTTTGCGGAAAAATTACAGAAACAAATGGATCAGTTACAACCACTAAAAACTCGCCGACAACCTTCTCAAAAACACTTTGTCCATAAAGACTTGCATAACAGTACACATGTGTTCATACGTGTTGACAGAGTGAAAAAACTTCCGTACGATGGACCGTTCCCAGTGGCAAAAAGATACGATAAATATTTTACTGTGAAAATTAAAGGCGACATCAATATATCTGTAGACAGATTAAAACCTGCATATTTGTTGCCAACTGATGGTGATAATCATGATCATTTCAAACAATTAGAACATGCACCAACTCTGCCGGGAAAAAAATTGATTGTGCAAAGAAAAATTGAAAAACAGCCACCAGATTTGCTGAATAAAAATGTCCAGAAAACAACTACACGCTCTGGTAAACATGTAACGTTTCCAGCGCGTTACAGAGATTAGTTGTATATTATTTCATGACACATTTGTTGTATTTTTACTTTTATTTGTATGTATTGCGTATTGAATCGTAACTATGTTACTGGGGAAGGAGTAATGTTGCATCTCTATATTTATATAATATCTTTGTTTTTATAAATTTAGCTTTCATGATCTGGCAACAAAAAGTTGTTGGCATATTGTAGCGCGATGTAAGAACGAGAATAAAAAGTTCTAACGATCTAAAAGAGTTTTCTTCTTAAAAAGGATGAACTAAATCTAAATAATTATTTTGCTTATCTCATGTATTATTTGTGACTAAATCGTCTACAAACTTATAAAAGCGTGTTAAAAAATGTTATTTCTTCACTCGTGCTTATATTTATATGAAAATCTTAACGTTTATTTATTCGTCAATATATTTCCAGTTTTTTTTAAAAAATTAAATTTCAAACTTTAAAGAAGTAATGATTCAGAAACTTTACGTACTTCCAAAAATCACAAGCCAGCATAATATAAACCCATGCTTATTTAATATGTAGATAGTATGGAAAAATCGTCACGTTAACTCGGTGTAGATGCGGTGACTGAAGTGGCATCTCAGAGGCACAATTTTTCATCTTACCTTTAGTCAAAATTCCAATGTTTGTTTTTTAAGTTAAGTGACCAGAGCTTAATAGAGTAAATTTGTAACTTTAGTTTATGAAATAATAAATTAATGGAGGGGTTCGGGCATTAAACTATTAAATGCTGCTACCAACTGCAGACGAAATATTGTCAATTGCAACTTTTCGCAATCGTTTTCCGAGCGATTTTCAGTAGTAAATTGGTAGTGTTAACAATAACTAAGAGGAAATAACTTTTATTTGGGTAGAGTTTGAGTGTCATAGCTAAAAGTGTTTTCTTTACTAGATCAGCACCTTGATTAGCATAACCATACCGTAAATTAATATATTAATAGTTAATTATGGTATGGGACTTACTGACCGTAAATTATACGCCCGTACTGGTTGGATCGTTGTTGAACCCCCTGATTTGGCAACAAAAATTTGGAGCTAGTTTATTTACAGGATTTGAAAGCCAAGCAATACATGTAATTAGCAATTACATACATATTACATATCAGCAATAAATACATATTAGCAATACATGTAAGCTGTATGTTTAGAATTTAGCGCTAATTAGCTATTTTGAAATACGTAATTTTTCCTTTAGCGCCATTTGGCGAAAATTTTTGACGCCAAAATAGCAAGTGTTCAACTAATACTTTAATGTCTGTACCTGTTGTTGTTGTTGCACGCCCCCATTGGTCAGCAGTGCTAGACCAGGTCCATGACATCATACACTTTCAGAAAGTCCAAAACCAGCAAGGGAACGTCTGCTAAGTCCTGTTTGGTGAGCCCTAGGCACTCGAGGATGTGAGCAGGCGTGGCCGGCTTAGAAGAACAGTTCGTGCGCATTTCAAAGCTCTTGCGTCCTTCGTAAAATTTCATTGATTTGATATGGTCACTTCGAAAGCGGGCTAGAAGAGTTTGATCCTGTCTTGTAAAACCGTGAGCCAGAGAGCCTCCAGGACGAGAACATTGACACCAATGGTGCTCTGGGGGGTAATCCAAGCGGTCTTATTCTGGTGTTAGTTCTAGAGAAAATCTCCAAAAAGGTGAGGGGTGCTGACGGCTATGACAACTCGCGAGCTCCAGCCTCGATGATTGGACTCTGGACACAAGGTAATAATAGAATTTAGAAAACTTCCTATTCGTGAACTGATAATAAATTGAAGATTAAGGTGATGTATTATGTCATTTCATTTCGATATTATTTAAGGTATTCATACTTTTTTATTTCAACAAGAAAATGTGGTACTTATGTACTATCGCAACAATGCAAATGTTCAAGATAACTCGCCAAGTTAGCAACCCCGATTTTGCATGTGTCTTACGCGCTGAATGGACTAAATTCATGTGACGTCATAGTCACGTGATAACTGACGGCCAATCAGTTCATAAATTAATGCAACGTCATAATTACATCATAAATATAATCACGCATTTCCAGCCAATTAGTTCATGTGCTTCACTGTTGCCAACTTTAGCTTTTTGCAGGAACTTTTTTTAGAAAGTACATATTTGTCAACGATATAATAATGCACATTTTTAAACAAAATACACTTAATTTAAAAGTATTCTTATAATTTAAGTATTTTTTTTTAATTTTGAAAACTGTCTGAAGAATTTTATTCGTGAACTCTTTACCCAATCATCAAATTTTAAATGTTATATAAACTTTACAAGTTGAATAACTTAGTACATGTCAATTCTTAGAATTGTCAATGGGAAATATGTGATTACTGTTATCATGTGACTATCATGAATTTAGTCCATTAGCAACCATGTATTTCGTTTCATATTATGTCGCCATACGGTTGCGATATTTCGTAAATACCGAAAAAATCAAATGTTCTTAAAAGTCACTTTGAAAAATAAATTAAATCATACAATAATCATACTTTCAAATTAATGCGTACTAAGATATCGCGTAGAGAGAAAGAGCTGTGTTATGGAACTTTTACTCAATGCGGCCATCAATTTTCCGACATCACGCAATCACTTATATTTCTTGAAGATCATTTTGCAATTTTCTGCGTTGGACAAGTGACTTTCGCTTTTGCGGTCATTAATAGACACGCCATCTGATGTGGATCAATGGTTGTCAATTCGGAAAGTGAAAGGAGTTACTGATATCCGATTTTCGATCCTATTTTCATCCGTTCAACTATTTCAAGAATTATGAATTTCGTACTTTTTAACCCCATGCTAGAAATTAACCTCTTAAGCCAGGGGTACTCAACCTTTTTTTTCTGCTGGGCCGCATACATCTGTCAGCTATTTCACGCGGGCCACATCACAAAGATGTAGGAAGGGGTAGGAATTAAAATATGGAAAATTGTTCAAAATATTTTAACCCCTGTTTTGCCTTTTTTTAATTACGATTTTTTTATTCTTGTCACTAACACTGAATTAGAAGCATTTAAGAAACACTCTTTCACAATTTCTGCATGAGCAAACGGTTTCATATGATTCCCAATAATATAACAAACTTCATAAGATGTCTTTGTTACCGCTGTGATATTACCACTGACAAAACACTTTATTGCTGTCACAAAGTTTATTCAAGAAGGCCTATCTCTATTACTTCGAAAAAAAATTTAATTGAACAATTCCTTTTTATTGGTTTTTCTTTAAATTTAGCACTTACGTGACAAATCAAACAATTACTGATCTATGTCTGTTTTTTAAATACAAAATAGTCAACTTCTCAATCGTCTTGAAACGATATATTTTCTTCGAATATTTTTTGCTTGCAAGATATGATGGATAGTTAAATATTAATTCCACCCATAAAGCTATCACTACTTGACTGTTGTCTGTTATCACTAACCGTAACCGTTACAAATAGAAAAAAAATATTAACTCGCACTTTTACGATATCGTCAGCAAAAAGCAAAATTGATATATTTGGTTTCTTTTTTTTTAACACCAAATTTTTAATATATTGACCTTAAATAAAGGATTTTTTCGGAGAACTGTGCACTGACCGGGCCACTTAAAAAGACTCGGTGGGCCGCAGGTTGAGTACAGTTGCTTTAAGCGGTCATTTTTTGTCCAAAATGTTCAAAATGTCCAAAAAATATAATTGTGGAGCACATAAAAATTAGCAATTATAAATTCGAAAAAGTTAACAGTGTTACTTATTTGGGAACTGAGATAAATAATAAAAATGAGCAGGCCCCAGAAATTTCTAAAAGAATTATTACAGCAAATCGATGTTTTTACGCCTTGAAGAGTTACTTAAATTTCAGCTTTTCGTAAATTAAGAACTAAATTGCTGCTTTACAAAAGTCTTATGTGATCTGTCCTGACTCATGCGTCAGAGACTTGATCGTTTGACTTTACGTGATGAGGAAGCTTTGGGAATTTTCGAGAGAAAGATCTTTCGCTGTACTCTTGGTGGAATCCAAATGAATGGATCACGGAGATGATCTAACTTAGAACTTTACAAAATTTACAAACAACCTGATGTTGTAAAGTTTGTCAAATTACAGAGACTTAAATGGGCTGGTCATCTGGTAAGAATGAATAAAGATTGTGTTGCTGCAAGAAAATCTTTCTGGCAAAGCCCATGGGAAATAGATCTCGGGGCAGACCCCCGTGAAGATGAATTGACTATGTTGAAAAGACGAGGTCAAAAACAGGTAAACATTTGTCAGAAGTATAGATGCCTGGAGAAAACTTCTGAAGAAGGCCAGGGCCCATCTAAGACTATCGAGTCATTGAAGAAGAAGAATTGTGGAACACAAAAATACCCTAAATGTTTGCTTTTTATAAGTACATTCTGCATATTATGAAGAAATTTTCATATATCTTAAAAGAATTTCTCCCATACTTATACAAAAAAAAATCATGTTCGTACCTCTTTTTCAAACGGTTGAGGATTTTGTGAGTGAGTGCCAGTGGCGCACACAAGGGGGGGTCCGACCCCCCAAAGCCTTTGATTTTTTTCCCGATTGATTACAATTCTAAGTATATAGTACGTAAAATTTGATTAATTTTATTAATTAATGCTAATTATTTATTCAAAAATTAGTTTTTTACTGTGTTTTTTTCCCGAAAATCGACAAAATCAAAAGGAGCATGATACAAGAATGGTGAACTTTCGACCCCCCTTGAAAAATTCTTGTGTGCGCTACTGGTGAGTGCCTATATAGGCACACACACAATTTGAAGCATGTAGTAATACTAAGTCTTACATTGCAACGGGGGCAAAGGTAATATATCGACTTTTTTTTAATTAACTTTCCATTTTCATTTCTTCTTAAGCAGCACATTGTACATAACCTTGCCGAGATGCCTGTTCTTTATCGAATATTTTCAAGAATCTAACTTCCTGCCTTCAATGAAAAATTCCCGCCTTCTCCACAAAGAAAATTCCGGATGAGAAGTATTTCAGTACCATGGACAAACCACATCTCGTAAAAAACACTAACACTAATAATCTCTACATGAATTAAAAATATGTGCAAATCAAATACGAAAGAGAAGATAAGATATTCAGTGCCCGTACAGCATACGAGAAAACCGGTTGTGGCAACACCTCCTAGATATAGGTGCTGGTTGTGGTCAGCTTTGGTAGCCCTTACGCAGTATGGGCAAACGGTTAAGGGATTAATCGCCTATGATTTTACGAGTTATGGCAACATTTTTCAACTTAATAAAAAATTTATTGAAATTACTCAAAGGTCACATGAAGTCAATATCGGATTTATGCATTCATACCAAGTGAGTGAGTGAATATTAACGTGGCACTGTTCAGCTGCACGGTGGCTTTTGGCGACGGACCACGTCATTTTGAACCATGGTCAAGTGACGTGGACGACACCTGAGATGGCATCCCCCTCTTCTAACTACCACACCAACGGGAGGACGTTTCAGCTCTCGGCAGATTTAACGTGCATCGCTGCCCTACACGGCGGGTCTTTAGTGGTACTGGGCTCGAACTGATAACATGCCTGCCATGATCCAAAACCTTGACCACTGGACTACCGCAGCCCCGCATTTATACCAAAACCAATTTTTAAAATTACTCAGAATTTTAAATTTACATAAATCACATTTTATTTTCCTTCATACTCATTGTTCTTCCATTTCTCTCAATTATTGTAAAGCTGTCTGCTTAAAAAAGAAATAATTCCAAAATTCCTCTTGAAGAAACGTTAATCAATATTTATTTTCCGTCAGAACTTTGTAAAAAAAAGTCTTATTTAATAAAATTTTTTAAAAGTTTCGTATTTTTACTTTATTATCAAAGGTTCAAAAATCATTCGTTTTCAAAGAGGAGGGAAAGGTTCGATTTAGTTTTCTTGTTTTGAATGAAATCAAAATCATTCAGAAAACAATTTGATTTCTTTGACTTTGCTGGTGTTTGTTGCATTTGACATTGTTAAGCATCTGTTTCTATAGTAATCGAAACGGACAGATGAAGAGAAGAATGCCGTATCATGTATCGAATTTTTTTTTCTCTTAGATTTCCTTTAAATGACTTTGTTCGGGTTGAATGATACAAAAAAAAATAATAAACAGCTTGTGTACCTTATTTAAATATTACAGGAATAAATCTACAATAGTTAGTTCTTTCGTTATTGCTTTAATCTACTTCCAATTGCATTTGTAATTTTCAACCCTGATATATATATATATATAATATTTTAAATTTTAAAATTCTGTTTTTATGTTATTGACATTTTTAATCGTAAATCACATGACTGTAATTGTTCATGATTGTTTGTTGGCGTAGCATTGTGTCTGAGTTTTTATAATTTGTTGTTATATACCTTATATAAAAGATTACCAACTAGATTATCCAAATTAAAATTAGTTATCCTAGATGCCTTTTTTAGCGGAAATATGATAGCCATTCAATCGTCCTAATTGCACCACATTCTGACGATCCATAAATTTTAATCAATATTTCACCAAGTATACCATTCTTTTAAAATGTCCTCTTTCGGATATCAGAATCGTGACCACGGTTGCCTAGTGGTCATGGTCACGGACTCGGGGCTGATGCATCATGAATTCGCTCCTTAGTGCTACGAAAGACCCTCCGTGTAGAGGGGTTGCACGCTAAATCTGTAGGCTCAAAGACATTGACATTGTGTGGAAATCTGTAGAAGCAATGCCATCTCACGTGTCATCCTCGTTACTTGACTTTGGTTAAAAATGACGAGGTTTGTCGCCAATTGTCCTCGTTTTGATTAAGAAGGTATCGTTAATCAATTCACACCGTTATCGAAAGCAGCAAATACACAAAAGAATAAATAGCCCGAAAGCTTTTAATTATTTCGACAAATTTTTCAACATTTCTCAACTTTTACATTTAACAATTCTTACCTAATAGATATAAAATGAATTTATTTTATTTATTAAAAAATATTAATTAATGTTATTTTACAGGGAAGGAAACGAAATATACAAGAATACGTAAAATTACTGAAAATTCCTACGATTACATGATTAAAAATTATAAAAAAAAACATGTTATACACTTTTTTCTGATTATAAGCGAAAAAATCAGACCTACTTACAAAAAAATATACTTGTCGAATAGGGAAAATCATATGTAACAAAGTGGCTCTGGGACAAATTTTCTTTCTCTAAATCTAACGCCTCCAAATATACTAGATATGTTTTTTTACTTATTGAGTGAAGCGGGCAAATGCTATATTCATTAAAGAGACTCCACCCCTAAGAATAACAATTTTAAGATGGGTGTGCTGAAGATTTATCTGACACATATGAATATAATCCTATAATAGTAGTTCATTATTAACGCTCTTGAAACTTTCTTCAGACGTATCACAAAGGATACCAATTTACAAAAGGCGCAGATGGGCAGGAAATGAAATACACAAAATAGAATGTATTTTCAAGGCCATGCAAGGTTCTGAAAGCTGTCATTTGAAGATGAAATGGGAAACTTCGGATTTCTTCCTTATGTTCTTTTTATGTGAGGAGTTAGATTCCATCCGACTTTTCTTTTTCTTTTTAATTCAACTTTTTTTTCATCGGACACTTGATGTAAAAGTGCGTATTCATTTAAATAAAACAGAATTTGAAGTGTATATATATATACTAGCCGTTACCAACCGCTTCACTGGTTATTTCACGATGTTGCATAAATGTATACTATTTACACATATATGAATTATTGATATCTAGCATTAAAAATTCGATTGTATTGAAAAATATATTTATAGCAGTTACACTCTCGCCTCTTGATATAAAAAGAACATAAATTATAATATCTAATTTCTATTTATATCTAAAATAGAAGGAGAAAGATTTTTTTTCGCTCACTTAACCTAATAATCAAGTGGATTTCCACCAAAGAAACTTTCAGTGGATCTCTACTCCATAAAATAAGCATGCGTGCTAAATTTCAAGTCTAAATCTAACAGAGCAAAATCGGAATTTTTATCATCAGTACCTCGTTGAAAGCATTCTTAGCGGATTCCAATTCAACAAAAGAAGCATGCAAACCAAGTTTTATTATTATAGTCTTAGGAGTTCGACAACGGGAATTTTGTCTATCAATACGCCCCAATAACTCTCCCCTCTTCCCCAAGAGTTGATTTCCGCAAAATCCATTCTTAGTGGAACTGTATTCAAGTAAAGAAACGTGCTCAACAAATTTCAGGTAAATGGGTTCAATTCAAAAATAGGAATTTTTCTATAACATGCCTTAATCCCTCACAACCTCACTCCTTTGGGGGTCCGTTTTTGCAAAATTCTTTGGTATAAGAACTCTATTCCATGAACGGAACATACCTTCTAATTTTCAAGCAGGTGGGTCTATTAGTTGAAAAGTGGAAATATTTATCTGTTATATACAGTCCTTAATACTCCTCAGTGACCCTCGGGGATCAATTTTCCCTAAAACTATTTTGTAGCGGATCTCTACACCATGAAAGGAATCCGCTTACCAAATTTTAAGACTGTACGTCTAATAGTTTAAAAATGGAAATATTTATCAATAACGCCCTTTAAGGCCCCGAAACGCCACTTAAGAAGCGATTTTCACAAAACCCATCTTATAGCAGATCTCTACTTAATGAATGGAATCACCTTACTAAATTTCGAGATTTTACGTCTAATAGTTTAAAAAAGGAGTTAATTGACTATAAAGCAGCTTAATTCTCCGCAACGCCACTTGGGGTCGATTTTCACAAATGTCATTTTGTAACGGATCTCTACTCTATGAAAGGAATCCGCTAACCAAATTTCAAGACTGTACGTCTAATAGTTTAAAAATGGAAATAATTACCTATAACGCCACTTAAGCCCCGCAACGCCACTTAGAAAGCGATTTTCACAAAACCCATCTTATAGCAGATCTCTACTTAATGAATGGAATCACCTTACTAAATTTCGAGATTTTACGTCTAATAGTTTAAAAAAGGAGTTAATTGACTATATAAAGCAGCTTAATTCTCCGCAACGCCACTTGGGGTCGATTTTCACAAATGTCATTTTGTAACGGATCTCTACTCTATGAAAGGAATCCGCTAACCAAATTTCAAGATTTACGTCTAATAGTTTAAAAAAGGAGTTAATTGCCTATAATGTTCCTTAATTCTCCACAACGCCACTTGGGAGTCGATTTTGACAAAACCCATTTTGTAACGGATCTCTACTCTATGAAAGGAATCCCGCAAACCAAATTTCAAAACTGTACTTCTAATAGTTTAAAAATGGAAATAATTATGCACAACGCCCCTTGGAGGTCAATTTTTGTAAAAAACATTATGTAGGGAATCTCTACTTTATGAAAGAAATCTGTGTACCAAGTTTTAAGACTGTACATGTAATAGTTTAATAATGGAAATAATTATCTATTACGCCCCTTAAACCCCCGTAACGCCCCTTGGGGTTCGATCTTTGCAAAATCCGTTCTTAGCTGATGTCTACTCCATGAAGGGAACCTACCTACCAAATTTAAAATCTGTAGGTTTAATAGTTCCGGAGATATCGTGATTAGTCAGTCAGTCAGTGAGTGAGTCGCTTTTCTCCTTTATATATATAGACTAGCCGTTACCCACCCGCTTCACTGGGTATTTCACGATGTTGTATATATGTATACTGTTTACATATATATTAATTATTGATATCTAGCATTAAGAATTCGATTGCATTGAAAAATATATTTATAGCTGTTACACTCTCACCCCTTGATATAAAAAGAACATAAATTATAATATCTAATTTCTATTTATATCTAAAATAGAAGTTGAAAGATTTTTTTTCGTTCACTTAACCTAATAATCAAGTGGATTTCCACCAAAGAAACTTTCAGTGAATCTCTACTCCATAAAATAAACATGCGTGCTAAATTTCAAGTCTAAATCTAACAGAGCAAAAACGGAATTTTTATCATCAATACCTCGTTGACAGCATTCTTAGCGGATTCCAATTCAACAAAAGAAGCATGCAAACCAAATTTTATTATTATAGTCTTAGCAGTTCAAAAACGGGAATTTTGTCTATCAATACGCCCCAATAACTCTCCCCTCTTCCCCCAGGAGTTGATTTCCGTAAAATCCATTCTTAGTGGAACTCTATTCAAGTAAAGAAAAGTGCTAAACAAATTTCAAGTAAATGAGTTAAATTCAAAAACAGCAATTTTTCTATAACACGCCTTAATCCCTCACAACCCCACTCCTTTGAGGGTTTTTTTTCGCAAAAATCTTTGTAAAAGGAACTTTATTCCATGAACGGTACATACCTTCTATTTTTCAAGCAGGGGGTTCTATTAGTTGAAAAGCGGAAATATTTATCTAATACGCTCCTTAATCCCCCTCAGTGACCCTTGGGAATCAATTTCCCCCAAAACTATTTTGTAGCGGATCTCTACACCATGAAAGGAATTCACTTACCAAATTTTAAGACTGTACGTCGAATAGTTTAAAAATGGAAATAATTATCTATAACGCCCCTTAAGCCCCGCAACGCCACATAGGAAGCGATTTTCACAAAACCCATCTTATAGCGGATCTCTACTTAATGAAGGGAATCTGCTTACTCAATTTCAAGATTTTACGTCAAATAGATTAAAAAGGAGTTAATTGCCTATATAACGCCCCTTAATTCTCCACAACGCCACTTGAAGTCGATTTTCACAAAACCCATTTTGTAGCGGATCTGTACTCTATGAAAGGAATCCTCTTATCAAATTTCAAGACTGTACGTCGAATAGTTTTAAAATGGAAATAATTATCTATAACGCCCCTTAAGCCCCCGCAACGCCACTTAGGAAACGATTTTTACAAAACCCATCTTATAGCGGATCTCTACTCAGTGAATGGAATCTGCTTACTGAATTTCGAGATTTTACGTGTAATATATATATATAAAAATGTTGTGTTGGTTTGTGTATGCGCGCATAACTCAAAAAGTTCTGCATGGATTAATCTGAAATATTTACGCAACGTTGCATTTGTCTCCGGTCAGGATCTTATGTACTTTTTATTTCGAAATTCTCTCTAAATTTTTTATATTTAATTTTTAAGTGATTTTTTGGTGTTATGACGTCACGATTCACTCTGAATGCGAAAATTTAAACTTTACGCTTAGATTTTTCCAAATTATTGTATAACTCTTCTATGGTTATGTTTATGCGTTGTCATATGTATCTCTTTATTGTCCTTTGATACGCAATTGGGATTATTTTTCGAATAAATCATTTTTTAAAAGTTATTCTTTCAAGAACTCAAATTTTGTTTTGTAGGTTTGGCAACAGTTGGATAGCATTATCGCGGGATGTTTACGACTTTGATTAAATTCTACATCGTATTTTTTTCTGTAATTTTAAGCTAAATTTATTTCTCTTTATTAAGCGAAAATGAAACTAACATAATTGACTTCTGTACGCTACTTATTTTTCTACCAAATAGTTTCCGTCAACCATTTACCTGATATAAACAGACGTAGCCAAATGCCGCGATATAACACACACACACACATTCAATGTTTGGAAACAATATTTCTTTCCCACTTGGAGATATTTTAATGTGACGAAATTAATCGACGGCGTTTTTAATAGGGATGTTTTTTTCTTTTTTAGACAACTTTTTAAACTTCATTTGAGTCTTACGTATTATCGCAACAATCGCCAACTTTAATCATAACTCGCAAAGTTGGCCATTCCATTTTCGCAGATGTTGTACGCGCGGAATTGGCAATCGTGCTTCGTTTTATACAATATCGCTAATAGGTTGTGATAATACGTAAGTACCTTTCATTTGATGTTAGTATTGAAATACAAATGTTAAAACTAAGATTTTCTGATTTTGAGTCATCAAAATATTGCACCTTATTTTGTTTTTCATTGCTTTATAAGATTATTACCTTCTTAAACAGATTCCATTAGTAATTTGTTAAAAAAAATACTGGAAGTTATTATGGTTTGTTTTTGTCAGGGACGTAGAGCTACCGCTGTATCAATGATGCATGAGCCCCAACGAATGTTATTACAATTCCACTTACATGGTGCTCATATCTGAAAAAGGGCCACAAAGGAATTCGGATACAAGGCCCACTCAGAGCTGTTTTGTAATTTCATATGTGTTTTTCTTTAAACCTTCACTTTAACTGCAGTCAATCGGCTTGAGTACATAAAATTGTATTGCAGAAACTCGAACTTAGGTCATCATAATGGCCAAGCAAACGCAGTGCGAGGGATTAATGCTGATCAAATTAGAGTAAGCATCAGTGAATGAGCAAAACAGACAGAGGGCTCAAATATATGTTGAGGAAGCAGTTTGTCATAAGATTGTAATTATTTTTTCAAATTTTACTTTCGCGTTGATAAAGATAGTTCAGTTCTTTTTATGTTAATTACTGTTAGTATTGTGTATCATTTTTCAATTTATTTTTAAGCACAGAATATTTACTTTGTATAATTTTTATATATAAAATACTAAATTTAATTCTGTGCACTATGTATGTGTTTAGCGAGTAGTATACCGATTAAAATCTTCCACCTACCGTAAAATCCGGCTTATAACGCGCACTTTGAACACAAAAAATAAGATCGAAATTTACAGGTGTGAGATATACGCTGGGTAGAAAAATGAGAGCTTTAAAAATTAAAAAATAAATGAGCATAAAAAAGTTAAACTTCTAAATATTTCGAAATACTATTTATTTAAAAAACATGACATTCTTATTGAACTTAAAAGGTGGTAGTTCTAAAAGTATACTATTTTTGCAATTGCTTAGATAAACACCTTGAATAAATCGCTTCTAAACATAACAGCATTGCATTTGTACATTTCAGGTTTCTTCGTAAAAAAGGAGTGCACATTATATAGCGAATATACCTAAAATTTAAAAATTGCAGCTTGAAAGTATGGTGTGCGTTATATGCCGGACTTTACGGTATATATATATATATATTATCTTTCTCCAATGAATCTAAAATTAATATATAATTTTTTATGGTACTTATATTTTTCTTTAGTCGGCCATTTACCTAAAATCAAAAGACATCCCCAAATACTGCAATATGCATTCAATAAGGGAAGAACATTCTATGCCTGTTTGTGCACAATAATAATACTTTTTTGCACTTGGTAGTGAATTTTTCCATGAAATAGTTATTGTAGTTTTTAATAGTTGAGGCAATACCTTTAGACTCACGAAATATCTATTTTGTGTAATTTCAAAATTTTATTTGGTGTTACTGTGAAATATAAATGGAAAAATTAAGATTTTCTGATGTATATTTTGTGTTTGTTTTGATATTTATGTATTATCGCAACCATATTGGCAACATTAGCACTTAATTGCCAATTCACCGTGTATGATGCGAACAAAATCGGGGTTGATATAGTTGCAACAGTACCCAAGAACCTTTATTTGCAACTTTTTGGGTGATTTTATCAAAATGATAATTTGTTGTTAATAATTGGTTTTTGATAGCTTTTTATCATTTAAGTTTGTTATAGCTAGCTAGCTGTACCCAATCATGTTTTCCTGTGGCTCAGTCTGGTTAAAAAGAAAGAAAAGAGAATGCACACATTTCTAATATCTTTAACTGCTTGCACTTGAGGTATGATTTTTTTATAAAAAAATGTGGAAATGTACATTAACAAAACTTTTCTAAACAGATTTCATTTGTAATTTGTTAACAGAATACTCCCAAGTTATTATGGTTTTTTTTTTGTCGTGGTATGAATCTAAAATTATTTGCATTGTCTCCATAGAAGAGGTGCCAAGTTTGAAAACAAATTAAATGACTCTTCTTGAGATGAAAGGGTTAATTTTACAATGCTTATTAGTAGACATTTTGTGTTGCTTCACTGTCTGTTTATATACAGAAATTGTCTGCTGTGCCTGCTTTAGAGCAGTAGTTGCCATTTTTCAACACTTCATGAACCACTTAATGTATAACTTTATAATTAGCGTTTCACTAATAGGATTGACCTCTATGTGGTGGAGCACTATAGCTATATTTACGTCTTTATTTAATCTGCTATGCCCTGAAAATAAGCGGTAAAATCCTAAGCTTCATGAAAAGCAACAATCAACAAACTGAAGTGTTTTGCCTACAATTTTCCAAAAAATGGTTGAGGTTACCAAAGATCGCTAACCTCAGGAATTATGTTTTTTTTTTTGTTGTTTAGTTATTTCAGTAACTAAAAGCTTTTCGTAAAGAATAATTCGTGTTCCGTAATATGTTGTTTTGTTGTTTATCTTTTTTAAAACTGAATCTTCATTAAAGTATAAATAATTTCCCAATTTTTCTGCATACCAACCAAAATTTTTCACGCATCACCAATTGGTGACTTCTGCTCTGTAACACACATCAGTAATTATGTATTAGCATCACTGTAACAAAATTGGTGCCATGTATATCGTACCTTAATATCTAAACAATAAAAATTCTAACATTTTTTTTATGAAAAAAGAAATGGAGGGAAAATGTTGCGATTTGCATGGCGGTAATTTGGCTGTGGTGATGCTAATATTTAAGTACACAGATAACAAATAATTGTCCATGGGAAAAGCTGTCTGTGTCTAGGTATAAGCCACTCTGTTGTAAAGATAGGCCCTTAACTTTGTTGATAACAATTGCTAATACTAATCGAATTGTGAATTGCAAAAATACTCCCATCATTATCAACACTTTGTCGTAGTTTTCTGCTGCAAAATCCGTGTTTATATTGGAATTTTCCTGGCGTATTCGATTAAAAATACCTTCAGCCTCTCATTGCGTTGAATTTCAGCTGTGTCAATTGATGCACGTTTAAAGTCAAATATTTCATTAGCATTTTTATTTTTTCCTTTTCTTTTTGTTTCTGATTTTTCTTTCTTTTTTTTTTTTTTTTTCATGTTTTGAAATTTTATGTTTTTGTTTTAATTTTCTTTTCTTTTAAGTGTAGTTTTAAGTTTTTAAAAAAATTTAATATGCTTTGTTTGAATTTTTTTTCTTTTTAAGTGCAATCAATTGGCTTCACTAGATAAAAATAATGCCTTGCGGGAAATAAAACTTAGGTTGTCATACTTGCAAGGCAAAAGTACTACAATTGCACATTAAACTGAGAAAGAATGGATGTATCAGCAAACGAGAAAAGCAGACAAAGAATGTCACAAACACAGGCTGAGGGCGCAGCAAAGCAACATGCAGCCAGACTTGAGGAAGCACATTTGCGAGCACATCATTCGTGTTTTACAACATCAGAAAGATGTTAACCAAAAACAGCACATCTGCGTCAAACATGACTTTGTGGTGAGCAATCACACAATAACAGTCAACTTGCATTCCGGTACAACCCAGTGGAAGATTCTAGGTTCAGGCAACATGTTCTCATTTACACAATGATGGAAGTGTATCCTTATTGCGCAATGTTTTGGAATTTAAGGGAGAAACCAAAGGAATGTTTTGTACCACTGAAAAAATTAAACTGCCTCAACTCAGAGAACAGAGCCATTACAAATTTTGCTTGCTAGATATACTGCGGAATCAAAACATTTCCTGATTTAATAAAAATATCCATAAGTATTGTAAAACTAACCCAATTCCCTCAATGAATCCAGAGTGGAGCCATTTAAAATTTATCTTCAAACTTGAGGTCGCCACTTTAAAGACAATGTAAATAAATTTAGGTTCATAACATGACATAAGGACAAAAATAAGCTGTAATAACTTCAAGCATTTGGTTAACAAATTATAAATATCAGTTTAGGAAAGTTTTTCGTATATATATTTATGCATTTTTTTATAAAAGATCATACGTGCAATGCAAATTATTTAATATACTGAAAATATGTCCTTTCTGTTAAACAAGACTGAGCCACAGCAACACGTGGCAGGGTACAGCTAGTAGTTTAAAAAAGGAGTTAATTGCTTATAACGCCCCTTAATTCTCCACAACGCCACTTGGGAGTCGATTTTGACAAAACCCATTTTGCAGCGGATCTGTAATCTATGAAAGGAATCCGCTTACCAAATTTCAAGACTGTATGTCTAATAGTTTAAAAATGGAAATAATTATCTATAACGCCCCTTAAGCCCCCGCAACGGCACTTAGGAAACGATTTACAAAAGCCCATCTTATGACAGATCTCTACTCAGTGAATGGAATCTGCTTACTCAATTTGAAGATCTTACGTCTAATAGTTTAAAAAAGGAGTTAATTTCCTATAACGCCACTTAATTCTCTACAAAGCCACTTGGGAGTCGAATTTCATAAAACCCATTCTGTAGGGGATCTGTACTCTATGAAAGGAATCCGCTTATCAAATTTCAAGACTGTACGTCTAATAGGTTAAAAATGGAAATAATTATGTATAACGCCCCTTAAGCGCCCTCAACGCCCCTTGGAGGTCGATTTTCGTAAAAATCGTTATGTAGGTAATCTGTACTTTATAAAAGAAATGTTTGTACCAAGTTTCTCGACTGTACATCTAATAGTTTAGTAATGGAAATAATTATCTATAATGCCCCTTAAACCCCCGTAACGCCCCCTTGGGGTTCGAACTTTTGCAAAATCCGTTCTTAGCTGACATCTACTCTATGAAGGGAACCTACCTACCAAATTTCAAGTCAGTAGGTTTAATAGTTCCGGAGATATCGTGATTAGTCAGTGAGTCAGTCAGTCAGTGAGTGAGTGAGTGAATCGCTTTTCTCCTTTATATATATATAGATAGATAGATAGATAGATAGATAGATAGATAGATAGATAGATAGATAGATAGATAGATAGATAGATAGATAGATAGATATTATAATGTCTACATAAATAAATATAAGTTCAAAATAAATTTTAAGTTCTTTCGGAAATTTTCTGAATTTCCCACAAAAATTGAACGAAATATAAAATATGTACCTTCTACTTAAATCATTGATAGACGTCTAAGATACTAGATTATTGTGCAACTATTCTTTTCCGTCGTTAAGGCCGTTTGATATTCAACTGCACAGTAGGAGAAAAAGGCAGTTTCAAACATATACTAAACAGTAAAAACAAATTATGAACTCTGACATAAAAGTTCTTTCTGCAATATTTGAAAGTAGGTTTCTCCATATCCAGAATTTTTCGTGTAAACATGTAGAATTTGGATTTTAGTATTTTTGAAAGTAGGTTTTTCCATATAGAGACTTTTTCGTATAAACATGTAAAAAATTTGAGTTTTAGTTTGAGGCATCTGCTAAAGTACCACTCACTTTTCGAGGCACACATTTATAGTTTAGTTGATGTCTCGTATGATGTTATAACCAAAATCATTGGGCAATAAATCATGCAAATACCCAAAACATAAATGAATGATGTTTTGTACAGTACAGCACTTGAGAGGGGAGACAGCGTAGTACAGTAAGTGATGAAACGTATATGAAATATTGTTGTACGAATTCGTCAAAGGAAATACTGCAGTTATTTCATGCCGTAGTGAATGAGAAAGTTTTGCAATTGGTGACTGCACATGTCGTCGATGGTTTAGATATTCAGGGAAGGAGATAGAATAAAAAAATCAGGCAAAGTACGGACAACCTTCACTCGTTAGAAAAGAAACTCTTCATAAAGTCATAAAAAACAGCCAAAATCAGTTGAAGTGTTAAATATTCAACGGAAAAATTGAAAAGACGACTAAATGTTTTGGGATTTACCAAAAAGATAGATCGTTGGGGATCCAAATCAACTAACTGCATATCAACAGGGCCGTCAAATCGCTACCATTATTTCCTTGTCTCCCCAGTACAAAAAGAAATGGGTATTGACAGCAAATGAAAGTGAGTTATGTACCGTAACATGAAACGTCGAAAGACTGACCGTCAACCTTTTGAGTTGCCAGGATCGATGCCAATGTCAGAGTTTCGCCTTAAGAAGGGTTTGTTGAATGTGCTTTGGAATGTATGGGGAATAAACTATCGAGAGGTCTTGTTACTCAGCAAACAAACCATTAATCATGCCTTCTACTTTCTTCATTTAGAAAAATGGGGATCTGAACTGTTCGCGAAGAGGCCCAGACTCATCAATCGACACAATCTTGTCTTCTATTTCAACAACGTGAGGCTCTATGCTTTGTCAAAACAAAAAGTGGTTTAGCTGAACAGTTGCATCTTCCCATTCTATTGTCTTTAGAGCAGTGTTTCTCAAACTGTGGGGCACTCCCTCCTAGGGGATCATAATAACTCTAAGAGGGGGGGATCGAGCTTATTGAAAATTCGAAAACAAAAGATTATTTAAAGAAATTATTAATTTACTGGAAGTATAAACGAACAAAATACATTCCGGCGTAATAAAAAATGAAATTAGCATTTTTACACTGATATAATACACTGATAAATGTATCAGTACTACACACATGTATTTTATAATTAATTTGACAATACTAAGTTAAGAACGTTTAAGTGACCCCATGGGCTTGTGTGTGTCATAAATAAAATTATATACAAAAATTAACACTTATATTGATAATTTGTACAGTTTATAAATAATCCCTTAACTGTCGATTAAAAGTTACACGATTCGCTCCCCATCAATGTCTCCGTTCTCCCCGTAGGTATACGTATGTGATGTTTTAGAGAGAGAGGGTGGCTAGAAAAGAAATAAATAAAGAAATCTCCTGATATAAGTAAACCCTTCGCAAACACTGTCAAGGTCCTTTTATTGCATTCCAAAACCTTCGGAATAATTTTAAAGATTGCAGCGCACAGAAATATCGTACTTTAGAAAGACGTATATATACGTCCGGGGCATTTAACGAAATGGTTGGGCAAGACGTATATATACGTCCGGGCATTTAACGAAATGGTTGGACAAGACGTATATATACGCCAGTGGCACTTAAGAGGTTAAAGTCGTATTGTACCTTTAGCCTAAGACTATAGTATTATTGAATTCAATGTATTGTTGTTTGTATGGAGGGGCAGGGGGAGCGCGATGAAAATTATGATTGGATATTGAGTCGCCAATATTAAAAGCTTGAGAAACACTGCTTTAGAGCCTACTGATTGTCACTTCTGTTTCGTGCGTTGATCAACTCTTTCAGCTGATGTGATGTGTTCCGCCTTTGAGCTTCCAGCATCGGTGTAAAATTCAAAGCTTAGTTTCAAGAAGGTTTTGTTGAGTGTGCTTTGGGTGTGATGTGTTTCAGCTTGTTGATGGGAAAACTACCCTCCAAAATTTTTTTACTTGATACTTCAGGAATTTTACCCATGTGGGATTAATCTCCTACCGGAAAAAGGTGTAAAGAGATTATAGAATATAATGACAGAGATGATAATTTTAGGTTATACACATTTTGTGTTCTTTACACTTCATCATCGCATTAACGAAGAACTTTTGCATTCACCTAATAAATAAAAATTGTATACTTTTTGGTAATTTATTAAATTTTTCAGGAATGCCTAATAAAAGGACTGTATGCAAGATCTAGTTCTATGCCATGTAAAAATTGTTTTATTTATTCCCAATATTTTTTCTACCAAAGATTCTGAAAAATAGAAATTACATGTGTTCGGTGTTGATCTCTTAAGACTGATAAAACTATTTTAATCAATTTGAAAAATAATTACTTTAATAAATTGTGCATTGATGTATTGCTTTTTGTTGGAACCATTTAATATTCAGAAATATATCATTTTTTTTAAAAAAAATAAAACATTACAAACCAATCTAAATTGCTTATAAATGATTTATTAGGGAGTAAGAAGTAGCACAATAAAATCAGATATTTGGTTCATCCGCTCACAATTAGTATTGAAACATTCATTATTTCTGAGTAGAATCTTGTTATCTACTTATCCTATGCTTTCTACGACTGGCTCCGATTCTCATAGATAATGTCGAAATACATTGTACCGGCTTCTTCATTCCAAAGTTACTGCAAACAAAATAGAACCCCGCCTTGATTCTTTTCATAGTCCAAATCCAATTTTATCCGAAGTTCTTCGACTGATTCCGTCTTTTCCAGTCGTGTACAACTCATGTTCATCTAGCATCAGTACCTGCAAGCTCTTGAGGGAATGGAATTTGACGGCTGGATGCCTATGGTACAGAAGTTTAACCAAAGCATCTTTCCCGCCCATTCTGTTCACCAACAATTTGCCTCTTTTGTAGTGCTTTGCATATTCGCCTATGTCGTGGGCCGCAATACATAAGACAGTATGATCCTTGCTCTCATTTAAGATGTCGATGAGGATCTTGAGAAGCTCATATTTATTGTCGTTCATGCGATGGGCATTCTCAACCCAGAATCGTTTTGATGTGTGTACTACGCTCCATTTCAAGCGACCAGACTTCAGTTCCATGTAATATTCGTCAAAACTGGTGAGCTCTGTGACACAAGCACTGAGAATATCTCGAACGATCTGGAAAGTAGTGAAAAAAACTAGTGAATGTTTTTTTCAATTAAAAGGTATAGATTGGAAACTATAAAAAGGAATAAACTACCACCACATTTAAACACGTAGCTCTCGTATGTTCAAGTTACATCTCAATGGTACTTCATTTCATTTCATTTTCTAAAACACAGGTCGGGGAGGAATATCGATTACTTAAGATTTGCCTCTTTTTAATAGTGTTATATTGATCGGGGTTCGAGGATTTTATGCAAATCAGTCGCAAAGAACAAGACAGTTCTTCAGAAGCGATGGAAATTTTTTGTTGAAAAAGCGACCTTTTAAATGCAAGATTCAGAAGCAATATTCGCAGAACAAATCTCAGAAGGTCTTCACACCTTCTTCAGCATTCATACACAATTATCAGTGTCTGAAATACGCGTATGTAAAAGATTATTCATAAGCACCGCTCGTCCTGTTCTACAGCCGAGCTAATCGGTATCACGGTCAAGGCAAGTCTACTAATCACTAGCCAAAACAGTGCTGACTCATTTTCGGTGAGCATCTCTCTATTTATAGGCCTCGCGAATCTTTCGAGAAAGATTATCATAGGTCATAGTTATCATAGGTCTTGAAATTAGTTTATTTCTACACGAATTTCCAGAAGAATACAAGGAATCTCGAACTCGCCAACATGATTGCCAACTTGGTCACCAAAAATGATGCCAACTTGGTTCTATCGTCAAGATTTCGTCAAGTTCCCGTTGAATCGCCATTATAACGTAAGGGATGGCGTTGCTTGTGAATATTACAATTTTAACATAAAATAAATGTAACATGGAGTAGTATAAATGCCTTATACAACAAAATACAAATTATTTACACAAAATTCGTAACAATATCTACCACTATAACAATGAGATATCCACAAGGTCTATTCTCTCTAGTAAGTGTAGACGGTGCCGATTTTTAAGCTCATTGAGGGCTGTGGGCGCAGAAGATCTGCAGGCCTCCTTGGCACTGGTGGGTCGAAATTTATAACCAGAAAATCTGGTTAAATCCAGCTTATCCGGGCCCTTCCAGGGGCTTATGGATCCCGGGCCCCTGGGCACCCGCCCGAAGTGCCAATGGGTAAACCGGCACTGAATGTAGAGTTTTATGGTACAAGAACCGATTTCGGCTGTACTATATCCTCTATAACTCATCCTGTCAAATTGGCTTGCACTTTAAACTAAAACAAGGTTTGGCAACCTTGTAGCTGTGGCGTGCCAAACCAATTGATCAATATGATCGAGAATGCCACACAGAGGGAAATATTTGAAATAATTCGGTTCTCGAGGTAATACATGAAAATTTACGAAATGGAGTTCATAAATAGTTATTTAGTTTTATTATACATTAATTATGCATAATTTAAATGTTTTTTAACATCTGAATATATGTTCTTTATATATTCGCCATTTGTGAAAGATATGTGGGTGTGACTCTGGCTGGTACACAATGAGCAATTACAAAACTACATTTGGTCACTTTAGGTATGATTCCAACTGTTTGAAAAAAGATTTTTCTTTGGAACGCAACATACGACGCTATTGCGGCGACATAACACACAAACAGCACATTCTCTTTGCAGTGCGAATCCATATTCATTCGTCTTGAAGCCTGCGAACATCAAACTTTCTTTATTAGTGGCGATTTAAATAAAATATGTACGAATGAATCGTCACAATAATTAAACAAATAAATTACAAATGTTCACATTAACACAAAGAAGGTGTCGTGAAAATAAAAGTAGCATATAACACACTACGTGCATCAAACTAAATTCTACTTTCGACTAAAATCATACTCGATACTTGTTATCGGTGCTGTGAACAGAACGAAAGGGGATAAAATGCTTGAGGTGCAGAAAGGAGAGACTAAGTCAGTGTTTCTGAAACTGTGGGGCATGCCCCCTAGGGGAGCGTGATAACCCTACAAGGGGGCGCAAGCATATCGAAAACAAAAGATTATTTAAAAAAATTATTAATTTACTGAAAGGAAGCAAAACAAAATATATTCTGAGATAATAAAAAGTAAAATATACATTTAGACTGATATAATACACTTATAAAGTATCAATACTGTGTAATATGTTTTTCATAATTAATTTAACAGTATTAAGTTAAGAACAAGTTTAATAATTACTGGTGACCCTATGGGCATATCCTAAAATTATACACAAAATTTATATTTACCTTGATAATTTGAACGGTTTATAATTAAAGTCGTATTGCAGCTTTACGTCAAAAAATATTATTATTGAATTCAATACATTGTTATTTTGTGAAAGGGGGCGCGGTGAAAATTATGATTGAAACTTGGGTCACAAGTATAGAGAGTTTAAGAAGCGCTGGACGAAGTGATTTAACTTTATGTGATAACTTTGAAGAGTGTTGTAGAGTGCCACTGAGAATTGTTTCGCGTGCCACATCTGGCACGCCTGCCATAAGTTGCCGACCCCTGAGCTTGAACATGGTCGCATCACAAAAGAACGTCACTACCAAATAACGTATAGATAGTCAACAAAGTAGATGATTATTGTGACGAATCTGTACGGAGCCTTTCCCTTAATCTTCTTAGGCGTCTTTTGGGGGAATATAAATTCGCGTATATTTCCAATCAACTCCAAGAAGATAAACGGGATATGCAAAGTAGATAAGGTATTTAAGTCGAGCGGTGTAAGCTAGCAATCTTGATGAGGAAGGCTATTGAGCCAGCAACAGTAGCCTCAATCTTAGAGGATTCCAGGATATTAAGGTAGTGAAGACGTCGTGCTGATAGTCTACTGAAGAACGAGAAAACTTATATAACCAGTGGTAAATATAATTTATGTATGCTTAAAATAAGCGCTAGTTCAGTCAAATTAGTTAAAGTTAATGAAAGTTAATAATTCGAGTACGTTATTTCTCGGACCTCCTATTTCGGTAGACCTTACTTGATCTTGAGCGTAATTATTAATTAGTTGCATAATTTGTAATTTAATTTAATATAAAAGGTAAATCCCTTTATTTGACGTAACATAAGAGTATAATATGTTAAAGTTTTTTTTGAGACTTGAAATAATAAATAATTATTATTATTATACAAAATGGCTCTTGGTGGTTTTTTGCCTCAAATTAATCTTGGTGTCCAGGGTGAGACCCAGGGGGTCTCCACAATTATATATAATAGTAGAGGATTACAAAGAGAAATAGATGCTTATGAACGATTTCGTCAGTTTAATATCTGGTAGAGCCATGTGTTGTCGAAGCCACTTCTGCAATTCAAGATTACGGAGAATTTTCATTTTCCCAAAGTTTGTATTTTCAAGTTTGAGGGTTTGTATCTCATTCAGATAAGTACAAAACGATTCTTACCCTTCAGCTTGTCTTGTCAGTATATCGCGCATTCATTTCTAGTGTCAAATGAAATAAAAGTAAATTACTATATTTTCTTCCTCAGTCGACTCCGGTGGCTTAGAGGTAGCGCGCCCGCTTAATAGGCCTAAAGTTGCTGGTTCGATCCCGACTGGAGTCGATAGATTTTCGGGATGCGATTATTAGTTTCGGGACGTTAGTTGTTACTTCTTTTCTGGTTTACAAATTATTATCAAATTATCTTTAGAATGATTTGTTCTCTCTCTCTCTCTCACATGACACAATTTTGATACCTTTTTTATAATAACATAATTAATAAAATATTTAAAAGCACATAAATTACAAGCTCCATTAATGATATACATTTCACAGTAAATAGTATTACATTGTATGAAAAATAAAAAACTAAAAGATAAAGAAAAATATTAGTATTGGTAAAGCTATTTTAAACAATTATATTCTTTCTTTATAAAAGCAGTACTTTTCTGCTTCTTGTTATAACATTTAATATAATTATGAATTTTATGAAACTGGGGAATAAAAAAGGAACCTACATGAAAATCTTCTATATATTCAGGGTCATCTGTGAGGTCTGTCCTAACTTCCATTATATCCATACATTGTAGCAGTTTGCATTGGATCATTAACAGAGCGTTACTGCGTCGGATTAGGATATCTGTAGGCTTCTCCAACAGATTTCTGAAAGTAGCTGTCACCACTCTAGGAATCTTAGCTATCTCACTTGGACATCTTTCTAAGATATCCATCAGAATAGGTATTAGTTTTGTACTAAAAGAGAGCAATTGATCAGTATAGCTGTTCATATTTTTGCTCTGTTCAAATAAATTACACATGCACACACATGTATATACACATTTAAGTTCTAGTCCATGCATAAAAATCCTGTGTCTATAGCAGGGATGGCGAACCACTGGCACGCCAAATAAATTACACATGCACACACATGTATATACACATTTAAGTTCTAGTCCATGCATAAAAATCCTGTGTCTATAGCAGGAATAGAGAACCACTGGCACACGCATGCCAGTGATGGCATGTGACACAATAATCTGGGCACGGTACCAATCAAAACGGTTTGCATTTTAATTCAAAATAACAAAGTTCAGTATGAAGTATTACGAACAAACGCGAGTAATAGGTCGCAGTTTTCAGCGATTTTCTCAGTTCAAAGAATTATCGGTTTTTTATGTACCCTGATGTGATTTCATTTAATAAACTGAACTTGTCCCAATTTGATTGGTTAGAAATTGAAAATTTTGAAAAAAACTGATTAATTTCCAGTCTATTTTAATATGGATTCAAAAATTTGTTGAAAAAAGGAGAAAGTTGGAATTGATTAAAACAGAAAGATTAACAAGCAATGCAAGTAAAAATGCTAATAATGAAATTTCGGAATCATGGAATTCGATTCCAGACACATTTAACTGTTTAAAGAAGCTGGGTCATCTATCTTAACCATATTTTCATCTACCCATGCCTACGAGTCATTATTTTCAGAGTTGAATAGCATTAAAAACTCGCTTAGAAACTGTTTGACAGATGACTCCAATTTAGTATGTATTCTACTAAAAGTAACATCTTACAATCCTAATATAAGTTATTTGTCATCCACAATCTGCAGCAACAGAAGTCACACTAATGTTATTTTAATTTGAATTACACGTATAACTAAAATATTTACTACTATAAGGTGCAAAATGTATTTTTTCGAAGTAAATAAAAAGTTTTGAGTTGTTAGAATTTAGTTTTATTATTTTTACAACAATCACACAAGTCAAAATTATTTGACAAGGGCACGTCTATACCTCAATAAACATTTTTTCAGAAAAAAATGGCACGTTGATCCATAAAGGTTTGCCACCCATGGTCTATAGTATTTTTTCAATTGTAGATGGCTGTAGACGCAACAGCAATATATTGAACATTTCTTCAGAGAAATTCCAATGACGTTGAGTCAATACCATGTAAAATTGTTGCACTTGGTGGAACAAAAGGTTATCCCACACGATGTAATGATGAGGTATCTTACTATTCTAACATATTAATATTTCTTCTGGGAATTTCCAACGACTTGTGGAATCATGTCGAATTGTTGCACATGACATTGACTCAATGTCGTAGGAAATTCCCTTAAGAAATATTCAGCTATGCTGCATCGATAATCCTCCACAATTGTAAAGAAGCTACAGAGGCAAAATTTTTTGCATGGACTGATGTTTAGATCATGGCGTATATATGTAATATGGGATTAGTATTTGATGATACATACGTTTAAATCATTTGATGGAACTGTCTAGAAAGCTCATCAATCCAATTGCAAAGGAATTTGGCTTGGTGACATGGGGTATTGTAATATTTAGTTAATTTTCATCATTATTTAGTTGATTTTATAAAAGTTACGCTACAACGGGGTTTTTAAAGCTCAGATTTGAAAAAAGGGTAGTAACAATAAATTCATAATTTTTATAAATTATAGCAATGGAAAATTTAAGAAAACTTATGCAAGAAAGATATTCACCACTTTTATTTTTAACAAATGGATATTTATATTGGTGAAAATGAGAGAAAAAAACACTTTCGGAACATCCTGTATACGTTTTGTGCATGATTGTAGATTTGCAGTAGTTGTTGGTAATTGCATTGACAATATCCAAAAGAGTAGCAAAGTATGAAATAAGTCTACCCTATTGATAATTAATGAATTAAATAAATTTTGTCTTCGGCACTATATTTTTAGGCAGTATGGGAGAAAAAAAGAAAAATATTTTTAAAATTTAAAAATTTTAATCAATTTTAGGCATAAGAACTAATTTCTGTGGTCCTCTTTTACAATTAAATTATACGGGAATTAGGACCGTAATTCATTTAAGCATAATATTACACTTGTGCAATTATATAAATTCTCGCCACTTAAAACATACAGATATGATTCTTTTTTATGTTAAAAAGTATTAGATACAATTTTCATCACCCCTCAAAGAAGGGAACTCTAAAACAGATGAAGAATAAATGATTCAAATTCATTAAGAAGGCAGTAAACATTTACTTTACATGATCACATAAAATAAATAATTTAAACTAATACCATATATTTTCTAGATTAATATTATCTTATATTTAATTAAACAATTCCAAACTAGCATTTCATTTTCGTTCCGTTGCATCGTTTGTTAGATTAGACACTTTAGCTCTCGACCACTAATATTTTAATAAAAATTGTTACATTCCCTTTACTGAATAAAAATAACAATAAATTCAGTGTAAAACAATTCAAATTCTACTCTACACTGCGCCTATAGTAACATTAAATGAAGCTGGAATCTAAAAGACAAATGAATAACAAAAGGGCTGCATGAATTACTAAACTGAACAAGCTGAAAGTTGGTTAAGGGAGTACATATTGTATATTTTTGTGTTAATTCAGAATTCTTTAATTAACATTAAATTAAGATTTTTACCACTTCAGTTCCATTGAAAGAAACACAAGCAATATTCACCGATTCAGTTTCTCAGTAAGTTGTGGATTGAATGTCGTCACCCAGAGGCAGAAGCAAAACTGATATTGGGCTTGAGGATTTAAATCACAGGTAAGAACTTTTATTATCTTCGAGATACCATCCAACCTCATGAAAGCCAACCTATAATCATCCACTTGGAGAAGTCGTTGCAAACATCTTGCTACTGAGCGAAGGTAGCTATTGTGCTCTTCTATTTCATCTTTCAGCCATTCCAAGAAAAACTCTACTTCCGTTGCTAATGGCCTTACGGGTTTGGTACCATAGATTAACTTTGTGATGATTCGACTAGCAATGTTGCGCAGAAATTCGTTGGAACACCTCAGAAGGTGATAGAAGGCTTTCCACGGTTCTTCAACAGCTTCGGTGAATTTTAAAACCTTGCCCAAATCTTCCGACAGTGTGTCGTCTATCAAAACAAGGAATTGTTCAATTTCTTGGACAACACAAACACATTGTACGACTTTGACGATGGTTTTGTAGGATAAATCCTGAAATAGATGAGTGAATATTATGTATTGAATAAGGCAATATGGTTTAAAGGACCAGGGAATTACAAATAAATAAAGATTATGGATGTATTTAGCATCTTTTTTGTAATCAACAGTGAGTATTTTCATCATTGTTTGCATATCTTCATCCAAAATTACTTTGGTCAGGGAAATCAATTAAATACTGAGGTAATGCGTGTTCAAAAAAAATTCCTATTTTACAGCTAATAATTTGTAAGATATGGAACTGGAATAAATTATGCTACATATTAACACTAGGGTAATCCAGAAAGTAAGATCCTTTTTGCATTTTCGCCGCGGAACAACTGCGATTCGTTGATTCAAGCCTGAGCGTTATATCTGCTAAGTTACTCGCATGCGAGGAAAAGTATTTTCGGATCGCTAACTTATATGGTGCTTGTATGCGGAGAGTTTAAAGTGCTTACAACAATCGAGCATCCCACTGCAAGCGAGATACGGTCGGACATCTGACTTCTCAAATCGAGCAACTCCAAAATTTTGAGTAACTCACCAACAAATTTGAAAAGTGAAAGAACCCAATATGATAAGCGATTCCACAATCGGAAGGTGAATGCGGCAACTCAATGAGGACGTGAAAATGTGCATGATAGGGAAGTTACGGAGTTACAATGGAAGTTTTGGATCACTCCCCCTACAGACTGGATATCGCACTGTGGCGGTATCTAAATAAGCCAGTAACAGCCTCCGGACAGGAGTGATCCCTTCTGTCTAATGGTTAAGTTACTCAGCTTCGGAGCCATAGATTGCGGGTTCTAATCGCCGACATTGGTTACCTTGGATGAAAAGAAAAACGTAAACCTTCTGATGTGTCTTGGCGCCATCTACCGGTAAAAGAACCAATCAAAAGTCGTCAGACCCACTTGACGTAGCAAGCAAAGTCGTCAGACCTACTTGACGCAGCAAGCAAAGTCGTCAGACTCACTTGATGCATCAATAATTGTCAGACTCTCTTGACGCAACAGTAACAGCTCACACGCTCGCCAAAACAACAAATATCTTGTTTGTTCGCCTATCCACCGACTCACTGAGGGGAGAGTACTGTGGCGGTATCTAAGTAAGCCAGTAACAGCCTCTGGGCAGGAGTGATCACTTCTGTCTAGTGGTTAAGTTACTCGGCTTCGGAGCCATGGATTGTGGGTTCTAATCTCCGACACAAGGGACTTTCATCTGTTCAAGCACGTTGCTGACAATCAGTTCCGGGACGACGATGATGGTAGATCCGTTTTTACCCAATGGTTGCCATCTCAGGCGACAAAATTCTTTGACAACAGCATTCAAATAGTCATGCCCCGCTACGATAAATGCCTAAGTGTAATGGTATCTACGTCGAAAAATAGTCTTACTATTCTAGTTCATTATTTAATAACAATTAGTTGCAAATTATTGTTTCTGTTTTGTTGTTGTTATTGCTAAGCGGAACTTACTTTCCAGATTACTTGATATTTGATAGAGCTTTCAGCTGTTTTTGGACTTAAATATCAGTAATTAATTGGTGGTAGTGCTTTTTTTTTTTCGATTTAGTATACCTGAATTTAGCCTAAAAATTATTTTATGACTTTTTCGATATTTACTTTACGATTGTGCTCAAGTGATACATCCTTTTTTATACGCACGTAACACATATTTAAAATTCTAAGTAATACTGACTTTCTGTAAGGGGATTTTTGAAGAAATAATTTCAAATTGTGTGTGTGTGTGAATTTCTACGTCACACAAAATGAACGGAATTACAAAAATTCGATAGTCCAGAAATGTTCAATAGTATTTTCATAAAGTTACCGAGAATCCGTCGGTAATGAATTTCAAGCAGTAATTTCTTTCGTAAGTTTAGGATAAGTAATAATCATAAGAAATGTAGAGTAAATAGAAAGCGCTATTAATTTCGACATTTTCTCCGGCTCTGACTATTCGTCTTTTTTCCAAGATGCACCAATCAAAAATGTGACTTTTTAAAGTAACAAACAATTAAAGTTTTCATTTGCATTTTCCCCAGTCCAAACTTTCAAATCTCCCATTTAAACAGATATCAGTAAGCATCAACATACTGTTATGTTTATTTAAATTCTCCTTGCTTCTAAATTATTTCTGTCTGATAAATTGTTAAATTATCTGGTAAATCTAAAGCGATAAAATCGTGAATGTTTATTAATTGCATACGCTGTATTGATTTACTTTTTAAAGGATTTTAAAGAATTAGTTTTGCCAAGATATACATACAACATATATAACGAAATATACGTGATAATTGTTTTCTATACATGTGGTAATTGTTTTGTGAATTAAAATAAACATTTGCTTAAATCGTAAGTATTAATAGCTAGGATAACGTACTGCAGACGTTCTTATATTTCGATACTCACTTTAAAATAAGCAAGCGTCAGATCTCTCTCATCCTTTGTTTGAGCGAACTGGAATGCAGTAATGAATGCGTATTCTCTTTGCGTTATGAATTGATTCTCCAAATAAGGCAACCACTCGATAGGCGGTTTGGCACGGATTTCTCTAGCTTTTTCCCACAGAGTACCACTAACTCCCCATCCCCACACTTTGTGTTCGATAGTCCCCGACAGTGCTGCAAGATGTGATAGAGTTTCTGCTTCCTCTTTAGTAATATGATCTAAAATATAAAAAAAATGTGTGATAATACTGAATGATATTCGCTGTTTATAGAGGACTGTATCGAATAGCTCTAATAGTCTAACTTGCATAAAATTATGTAAAACAGGGATTTTTGACAACTACGTGGATTTGTAATCGTTGATTGATAACCGTATGTGTTTCAGGATAAACTTATCCATATGTAAGCCGAGAGTGCATTTTTTCTTCAAAAGTTTACTCAGAATTAGAAACTTGTGCATAAACAAAAAAGAAAGGGGGAAAAGGATGGACAGAATGATGATCACAAACAAAGAAAGATTGCAAGGGCATCCCAGGAACCATCATGTTTACCAAAGGCACCATACCTCATAAGAGAAATATGATACACTAAAGAGTCCTAAATCCCTTTTATTAAAAAAAGGTTAGCCTTTGAGGAAAATAAACGTTTAACTACGCTTAATTCTTTTTTTTTTTTTTTTACTGGAGTGATGTTATTCGAAAAACCGTGTATAGAAAATGCAATTTGTATAATGAAAAGGAAAATGTGTTCCTGTTAAAAAATTGTTCAAGATTAAATAAAAAATATTTTTAAGCGGAAAAATATTAAGCAAAAAAGTGAGAAAAGACTGTAAAAGTTTTTTTATGTGTGCATTTACTTTTATACATTTAACATTATAACGCTTTTTCCATGCAGTTAACGTAATACTTTTGCATTTAGCATTAATATTAAATTCACATGCATGTTTCTATTATTAATTAAAATAAAATTATCTCTTTTCCCCTCGACGTTTGATAAAACTGCTCTTAGCTAACCATTTCCAGGCAGAGTCCTAGTATTACATGCTATGTCAAAAATTAACAGTGCAGATACTTTATGCATAAAGAAAAGAAAAGCATAAACTCGAGATCATTATGTCTCGAATTTCATTCTCAGCCCCAACTCCCGTCTTTGATGAGATGGTCAAAGATCGCTCCAGTTGTCACGGTTGACGGTGTGCCCCAGTGACTTTCAGAACATTCGATAATTTTCGCGCTCATATTATTGTTAGCTTTAAGAATTCCCCTCTTCTTTTGACCCACTTCGGGTTGTTTTTTCTGTCTTCCTTTGCAGGTTCAAACAGGAG